>CM066331.1:92068904-92511404 GCA_033807585.1 Hydrophis major | reverse complement strand
GGCTAACTATCGCCAATCGACAGGAAACTGTCCTGTAAGGCTAGAGCCAGTAAACCACTCCTACATAAATCGAGCTTTGCAGAGAGAAGAGGCTCACCATACGATCACTATTGGTCACGCCTCAGCCTTGGACACTAAGAAAATACGAGTCACAGTAGCCATCGAGAACCAGCCTTGCCACATGGAGGTCGACTTGGGATTGTCTCTCTCAATGGTGTCTTGGAAGACACTCAAGCAACTCATCCCCACAATTCAACACCAAGATCTCCGTTTCCAATGCCTCATCCTCAAGGACTACCAGGGGAATCGAATTCCCGTCGTCGGGTCCTGTAGAGTCCGAGTCTCCTTCAAGAAGCACACAGCGTACTTACCTTTAACGGTCATCAATAGAGATAGGCCTAGCCTACTGGGCCTCCAATGGTTCGCACCACTCGGCATTGAAGTGGCCGGCGTAAACCGAGTCGGTGGCTGTGACTGGGAGGAAGACCTTATCTCTGAGTTCAGGGACGTCTTCGCAGACAGCTTAGATGAGTACAAGGGGACCCCGATCTCATTCAGCTTAGATCCAAAAATAGCTCCCATTCGCCTAAAGCCCTGTCGAATTCCGTTTGCCTTAAAATCTAAAATCGACGAACAACTCGACGAACTGATAGCTCAGGGGGTGTTGGAGCCCATCGATCATTCCCCGTGGGAAACCCTTATTGTAACACCCATTAAGCCAGACGGGTCAATCCAAATTTGTGGGGACTACCGGGCCACTTTGAACCACGCCCTGCAGCAGAACGCATATCCAGTTCCGGTGGTGCAGCACCTCCTCCATTCCCTGGGGGGCGGGAAAGTTTTCGCTAAATTGGATTTAGCTCAGGCATATCAGCAATTACCAGTAGATGAAAAAACGGCATAGGCCCAAACTATTGTGACGCACTGAGGTGCCTTTAAATGTACCCGGCTGCAATTCGGAGTAAGTGTAGCCCCGGGGATTTTTCAGAGCCTTATGGAAAGGTTATTGCAAGGGATTAAGGGCGTGGTCCCCTATTTTGACGATGTATTAATTGCAGCCCCTACAAAAAAAATCTTACAGGACCGATTAAAATTAGTCCTAAAAAAATTCCAAGAGGCCGGTCTTAAGGTTAAAAAAAACAAATGTAAATTGTGTACTGACAGTGTTGAGTTTTTAGGGTACCTGATTGATAGCCAGGGCATTCACCCTACCAAAAGTAAATTAAAAGTGATCAAAAACACTCCCAGGCCACGAAACAAGGCCGATCTCCAGGCGTTCCTAGGCCTCATCAATTTTTATAATGTATTTTTACCGCACAAAGCAACTGTCGCTGAACCATTACACCGATTGTTGGATAAAAAAGCAAATTGGTTATGGGGTTACTGTGAAGAACAGGTGTTCCGAAATGTTAAAAAACTGCTCACTTCTGACTCTGTACTCATGCAGTATAACGAGACTTTGTCGTTAGTTATAACCTGTGATGCATCGCCTTTTGGGGTGGGCGCCATTTTGAGCCACGTACTGCCAAATGGGAATGAAGCCCCTGCATATTTTTCAAAGACTCATTCAAAAATGGAGCGGAACTATGGACAAATTGATAAAGAAGCCCTCGCAATTGTCTCAGCTGTGAAAAGATTTCACGAATACGTGTATGGTAGGGTTTTTACTATTGTGACTGACCACAAGCCTTTGTTGGGGATAATAGCCGGAGATAAGCCGACTCCCTACATATTATCCCCTAGGATGACCCGATGGTCAGAATTCTTATCTGCTTATAACTATCGGCTATAATACCGCCCGGGAAAAGCCATTCCCCACACCGACGCATTGAGCCGAGCACCGCTTCCAGAAACTCTTGACGATCCAGCACCAACGGTAACCACGTTGCAAATTGAGGCACTCAACTCGCCACCACTGACCGCCCGAGATATCACGAGAGAAACCAAATGCGACCACATCCTAGCACAAGTCCTAGGCTGGGTAGAACGCGGATGGCCATTGGACCAGTTATCAGATGACTTCACACCATTCAAGTCTCGACAGACCGAACTCTTCTCCCAGAAAGGCTGTGTCATCTGGGGCGATAGAGTCGTTATCCCAGAACGGCTCCGAAAAGCGCTGCTGAGAACTTTGCACGATGGCCACCCCGGCATCGTGCGAATGAAAGCCCTTGCACGAAGCTACGCATGGTGGCCAGGCATTGACAAGCAAATCGAACAGTGGGTTAAAGCTTGTCCCAAATGCCAAGAAGTCAGCAACGCTCCACCAAAAGCCATGCCTACTGAATGGGAGATACCACGTGGACCCTTGTCCTGAATTCACCTGGACTTCGTGGGGCCAACCAAGGGCCACACCTTCCTGCTTACCGTCAATGCCTTCTCCAATTGGCTCGAAATTCATCGCATGACGACTACAACCTCCGAGGCGGTCATCAAGATTTTAAACAGACTCTTTGCAACCCAGACGTCCTGGTATCCGATAACGGCCCACAATTTACTACACTAGCGTTTGAGCAGTACCTCGCTGACCGCGGCATCCACCATGCACTCACTTCGCCTGCGCACCCTGCAGCAATGGCCGAGCAGAATGCATGGTCCAATTTGTGAAGAAAACCTTGCAAAAGGTAGACTACGACAACATTGACGACAAGGTCAACCAAATCCTCTTCTTGCAACACATCATCCCACATAGCGTCACCTACAAAACTCCCGCTGAACTGCTAATGGGACGAAAGCTCCGCTCCCACCTTGACCGGTTGCACCCTGCTTGTGAACCAGAGAAACCACTAGGATCCAGCGGCCGCTGTTGCACCTTCCAGGTAGGAGACCTGGTTTATGCAAAAAACCTATCGGGCGACCCGTTGTGGGTGGAAGCGACAGTAGTACGTGTAACCGGCCCTAGATCCTACCTTGTGCAATGCCTTGACGATAAACTTTGGAAACAGCATATCGACCAATTACGGTCGCGGCTTGCAACGGCCAGTCCGCAACTCCCCTATGACCAAACTGAGGGGGGGGAGGTACGGAAGAAGATGAAGCCCTAGGAAACCCGTTCGAAGGAAACGACGACTTAATAGGAACTCAGGAAGCGGAGCCAGAGGGAGAAACATTTGCACCTCAGGGAATTGCGGAAAATGTGGGCAACGACGTAGAAGTGAACTCTGAACCAGAGGCAGCCCCACTGCCAGACAACGATCTACCTGAGCAGGATTGCAGCCAGCTGATACAACGAAAATCAAAGAGATTAAAAAGACAACCGTCCTATTTAAGGGACTATGTAATTGTGCCCTGAACTAAGAAGCCAGGGGGAAGGGGTGTTGTGTATGCAATATGATTAATAAAGTGTGAGCTTGGAGTAAGTGCAGGGTTCTGGCCCTGCACTTCTGATTGGCTGTTAAGCGGCCGGACCGGATTGGCCTGTTCCGGGGAATCCGATTGGCCCTTAACAGAGAGTTCTTATTGGTTATAAAAGCTAGCGTTCCTAGCTTGTTATTGGTTAAAGGTTTTACTGCTGTTAAAGCAAGCAAGTCATGATGTAAATAAAGAGCTGAAGTTCACCGTTCAGAAATTTGTCTCCATTCTTTCTCGCCCATGCTCAAAACATAACACCATCTATTCTCTGCCTCCTGAGTCCCAGCTGATCGGCTGGGTCTTCTTTTGTTACCCTGCACAAGAGAACGGAGCTGGAAAGCAGGTTAGTGGGGTTGGGAGGGAATGGAGGTTTTACAGTACCCTTTCCCCAGGAGTGAGATGGAAATGGAGGTTTTACAGTATCCTTTCCCTGCCATACCCATCAAGCCACACTCACCAATCATGCCATGCCCACCAAGTCACACCCACAGAACCGGTAGTAAAAACATTTGAATCCCACCATTGGTGAGGTCTTAGGTTCAAATGGGAAATAGACCTTATTCCTCTCCCCTTGCCTTCCTAAAATCTGTGTATTCCTTAGCAGCATAGCATGTGATTAATTTTGAAAAACTGAATCAACATCACCATAAATGAAAACTTTACTCTGCTGTGGACATTCCGATGACCATTAGATGGTATGAAGAAGTGAGATTTTTGTCCCCCACATTTTCTGCTGCATCCAGTAGATTTTTTATTTTTTTGGACAACCAGTAGTGATAGCTCTGTACTGCACCATGGATTTTCTTGCATTTAATGAGAACAAAAGTTATCACCTGTCTTTAGGGCACGTCTGAACTGAATCATGTGATGACTAGTTATTGGCACTCTTAAAATATGAGCAGTATTCTCTGCAGGATCAGTGACATTAAAAAAAAAAAAGAATATTAGAAAATGTTGTGCAATCCACCTTGAAATGATGCTCGTTTGAATTTGACCTGACCCATGTCCAACCTCAAGTGGCATATTTTGTGTGCTTTTAAGAAGAAAAAGAAAATATGTAGGTATCTAATTTATTATTAGAACAAAGTTGCTGATCCTGCTGTTTCGCCTTAGGCATCAATATATCTTGAGACATCTCTGGCTGGAACAGTTCATGGGAGCAAAAATCTCTTCTTCATTTGCTGCTGCAAAACTCAGTATCTGATAAACAAACAGCAGCTTCCTCCAGCAAATTGTTCAACAGCATCAATCAGACCCATCACAGACCTTAAATGTTGCAGTTGTTTTGCTTTTCAAGAATGCTGTAAAAATGAAATTAATGTAAATGTTTACCATTCATCGGTAGCCACCTCTGGGGCCAATTATTTTTATATCAGACATTAACCTAATATTTCTTCAATTTTTGTCAATTTCCTCCGTTTGCTCGCTTTTCTTTCCATCGTAGCTTTAATCACTTTTTCAAGTTGCTTGTTGTTCAAGTTAACAGTGGGAATAGCAAGCGGTAATTTTACATTGTCACCCCTAATTATAACTGTTGCTTTTTATGTTTTCATGCTCATGTCAAACGTGGTACTCTTATGTGTTATGGTGAGACAAAAATATTGATAATTAAAGATAATTAATGACTTTAAAGGTAATGAATTAGGAATGAGGCAATCTTCTCCTTTAGAGAAGCAGACAAGCCTATTAATCACTGATTGTATTGCTTTGCTCAAGAAGCAAACAGGAAATTTCTAATTAAAAAAATAAGAACCCCCTAAATCTTCAATCTGCTGTGCCAGAAGAGTCTAACATTACAGTTGTGTCACCCTTTAAAGATCACACAAACTATTAACTATATTTTTGGTATTCTTGCTCCCATTCACTTAAAAGCAGCCTGTAAAATATTTTGGTTTTTTTCTTTCTTTAATCTTATCTATTTTTTTCTGATTATTTCTTTCCTGATGGAATGTGCACACCATTTTTATCATATGAAAATGAGGACACTCTTTGATTGTAGCAAACTGTATGTTGGAACACCCATGAAGCAGATTATTCACAGTTTTTATGCTATATTTGTGAAAGTAGAATTTTAACATATTGGGTTATACTTTGTATGATGGGGGTATATTTTACATAGCTATAGATATGAATATTAACTTTGTGTTACCCAGATATGACTTGCATAAATTAAAAGAAACATCTCCATCTGAGGGACATAATAGACTTCATTCTTAATAGTTAATTTTGATGATGTTTTTATGTACTCGTGCCTAGAATTCTAATAATCCTTTTTTCGCATAGACATCTCCTATTCTTGCCTTTCATAAACAAGTATTTTAAAAATGAATTTGGAAAAGTTGCATTCAGATTTATATCTTGCTCTGTATTTGGAACATAATACCGATATATTCAAATCTCAAAAAAAAGGCTTTAAAAGTCCTTAGTGATGAAATTCATAAGAACCAAATGCTTCATTTTCAGGCAAGGATTGTAGGGGTTGAGCAGGCTGAGCTGGAAGGCAGAGTTAAATGTATCATCAATTTGGAGTCATTATGTAGCCACAAGACCCAAATCCAGCCCTAATGAATTCAGTTGACCCTTATCTAGTGCGATTTAGCTTTGACCAGTTTCTTGTATAGCAATAATAAACTCTTCTGTGTTTTGAACTCAGTGAATGCTCCAGGTTATTTTTGCCTGATGAGAATTTAACAACATAATCTTTAAATGTTAATATATTACATGTTAAATTATTTTAATTTAATCTGAATGATTTCAGTTATTTGGTCTTTGTGTGTGTCTGTTATTCAAGAATTTCTTGAAACACATGGTTAAGTTTCTCCTATGACATATTTATAAATTTGTTTTCAATTGACAACTTTTTTGAGAGCTGAGAGGTCTAAGTCTTCATTTTTTCTAGTTACAACAAGTTACAGAAAAGCAAAATGAGCAGTAACCCTGAAAACAAAATTGCTGATATAGCAGTTTTAAAATAAGATATTAGCAAAGTCCAAGTAGAAAAATTTGAACTTATAAAGCTTAAAATAACTCTACTGTAGGAAATATATTTTATGCACATTTGTTAAATAATGCACACTTTATTTAACATTTAGGCATTTGTTCATTAGTAGAATTGGTGCATAGATGGTCTATTTTATTAATAATGTTAATTAGCTATTTAAAATTTGCAAACTGCCTTCCAGAATCAAAGTATAAAATGACACAAATTATGTTACACAAATAACATTAAACCTAAAAATAGGTGCATAAGCTGATTGCCTAGAAGTTTCCCCTATTTTTAAACAATGGAAATAAATAAGTCAACTTAAATGGCAATTAATTGATATTCCTGGCAACCATTATTCCATTGGGAAAGCAATCAATACGTTTGTGTTGCTGATTGAAAACAAAACATCTACTTGAAAAGGGTGATGATTGCATAAACAGCCTTTCTATGTTTATACATTGCAACGCCACAATCCAGAAAGGGAGTATTACAGAGGTTTGGTGTCACAGTTTGCCAATCTTTTATAGACAGTTGGATGTTTCACTAGCGGGCATAAAGGAAAGTTTCTTTCTTTTACTCTATAGTGCTATTTCAAACTGTGAATTGAACCACATTTTCCCCCTAAAACATTATGGAATGTATTTTCTATATGGACAAGCATTGGCTGGGGTGTATGCTGAAATTGATTCTATCTCTGTATGCCTCTGGAGTGGGTAAATAAATGGATCTTAAAGTAAATAGCACCTTAAACAAATTTTTCAGGGAACCCACATGAAATTATGAAATTTTGACACAGAAACAGGATGGAAGTATTTTCCAAAATGGTAAAACATATTTCTATTAGTAAAATCTCATAGATAGTCTTCGATTTATGACTGGCTCATTAGTAACCATACAGTGATACAATAGGGGCTCCCCAAAGGTGCTTATGACCCTAATTTGAAGTTCTGATGGCTGGCTCTCACCCATTTCACATGATTTGTAGTTTGAGTACTTGGAAACGGGCCCATATTTATGGCCTTTTGTACAATCCCACTGTCCTGTAGCTGTGATTTACAACCTTGTTTTTGTTGTTGTTGTTGGAAATTGGTGTTGACTTCTGGTTTCCAGAACCCTTTCCCTCCCCCTGCCCCATGGAAGACAATGAATTTGTTTAAGGATGGCATCTGGGCTGGACCATTAGTCTAATAGGAGGTTCAGTCATCAGTCATGAAATTGAGAAGAACTTGGTGGGCGCCTTCTTGGGGAACAAGGTGGATTTCTGTGACACCAAATCATTGTAAATATCTATGTCACCACTTCATGCATAGAAATGGTGGGAAAAAAAGATTAAAGAACTAAGATATTGCTGCTTTTTAATATCTAAGAACTTCCTCAAATCTTTCTTGATGTTGAACATAACTTGAGAAAGCTTTCCAAAACTTTTTCATATTGTTGCAGTTAAAATTAAACTTTATTTATTTCTCTCTCTGTAAATAATAATATTAATAATTATTAAATAATATTTTTGGCTTGTCTAAAGCTTCTTTATTCCTAACATAGCTTTATTTATACAGTATATAACTCAGAAGGACATCTTTTTTTATAATAGTCAGTGACCATTCTGTTGACAAGCATATCACAAATCAAATATAAAAGATCAACCTCAAATGAATTATAACACTATATAAGACTTATTTCCCTAAAGATCTCCTCCTCCTCTTCCTCCTTGAATGAACCAAGAGATTGAAAGCAAGAGATACCTATTTTTTCCACTATTGGACCCACAGATTTGTCCTCTCCAGAAATGCCACAGATCTTTGCTGGCTATTTGTCCAACTTTGTGACAAACAGCCAGCAAATACAAAAATGAACCACCAGCAAATAATAGCCTATTTTGGCTGCTCTTTAATGCTAAGTGTTATGAACTAATAAAGGCGTTTAATAAAGTTTTAACAACCTTAAGTAAAAAGCAGGGTTTTAATCTTGCACTTCTGATTGGCCGATAATAGCGACATCGGATTGGTCCTTTCGGGGAAGTCTGATTGGCTGTTAACGGGCCAACTCTCATTGGTTCAAGGGTTTAACACTTCCATGTTTTTCATTGGCTAATAGGACAGCAGCCAACCCTATAAAAGGACTGCTGCTGCCCTAGGTGATTGCTCTGTTCAGTATGCTTAATAAAGAGTTGAAGTTCACTGTTCACTGCCTCGTCTCCGCTCCTTGCACCAATGCACAGAACTTAACACTGGCGATGAGGATGGGATGCGGAGACATCAGAGCTGACTGAACACTACAGAGCACCAAACAGAGCACGTGGCTGAAGGCACATCGACAACGGAAACCATGTCCGGCGGCGCCATACCACCTACTCCATTTGACCCAGCACAAGAAGACTGGGACTCGTACATAGACCGGTTCCAGATGTTTCTGGAGACCAACAACTTGAAAGACACAACTATGGGAAAAAAGTGAGCAGTGTTCCTGACCCATTGCGGGCCTGCCGTCTTTAAGATGGCCAAGGCACTAGCGAAACTGGCTGAGGTGAAATCCATGGACTGGGACATCCTCACGCCCGTTCTACGGGCCCATTATGCACCCGCTGTACCAACGCTTGTCCGAAGACATGAGTTTTATCAGAGGGACCAATGGAAAGGAGAGAGCGTCGCAGATTTCATTGCGGACCTCCGGAACCTGGGAGGCCTCTGTGGGTTTGCAGACCTTGAAGAAGCTCTGAGAGACCAAATAGTTCTCAGATTAGATGACCAAACGGCACAGAGCAAGATCATGGCCAAAGGGGACATCGATCTTGCCGATGTCATCAAAGACGCTACTGCAGCAGAAGCAACCAGGAAGTCGGCCACCTGAGTGCACCGCACCAACGCACCGCTCCGTCAACTAGCCAATGATACCTCACCTCGCCGAGAAAGGCACACAACAGCGACCCACCACGAGGACCTCCATCAGAAAGTGATGAGGAGGAGGTCAACCGGCTCCAGTCCGAATGTGACCAATGCAACCCGTGGAATTGAAGACTACCTCACCAATGCGCGGGTTGTGGGGCAAACCACCCGCGATCAGATTGCAAATTCCTTGACGCGCTCTGCCATTCCTGTGGGAAAAGAGGCCACATCGGGAAGGTCTGTAGAAGCAAGCGAGGATCCAGACCAATTCGGAGAGAAAACAACTACCGCCAGACCACAGGGAATCGTCCTGTGAGTCGGGAACACTTGAACCACCAGTGGAACAACCACTCCTACAGAAATAAAACACTTGCCACTTCAACGAGACGGGAAGAGGCACACCAAACCATTACCATTGTTTACGCTTCATCGTTAGATGCAAAGATCCGAGTGAGGGTCGCCATCGAGAACCAACCTTGCGTGATGGAAGTTGACTCAGGGTCATCCCTCTCGATGGTTTCCTGGAAGACCCTCAAACAGTTAATCCCTGCCGTCCGGCGTCAATACCTCAGAGCCCAAAGAATTATACTCAAAGATTACCAGGGGAACCGAATTCCGGTCATTGGCTCCAGCCAAGTCCAAGTATCATTCAAAAATCGTACTGTGTCACTACCGCTGACCGTCATCGATCATGACCGGCCTAGTTTATTAGGCCTTCAATGGTTTGCCCCACTCGGGATTGAGGTAGCCGGCATTCACCAAACCAGAAGCGACGACTGGGAGGAGGCCATCGTCCAAGATTTCCAGGACGTCTTTGCAGACAAACTAGGCGAGTACCGATATCATTTAACCTCAACCCTGAAGTAGCACCCATCCGCCTTAAGCCTCGTTGGGTGCCTTTTGCTCTAAAACCAAAGTTCGACGAGCAGCTTGATAAATTAATAGCCCAGGGTGTTTTAGAACCAACTGACCATGCCCGTTGGGAAACCCCAATTGTAACACCCATCAAACCGCATGGATTATTAAGAATTTGCGGGGACTACTGGGCCACCCTCAATCACGCCCTACAACAGAATGCTTACCCGGTGCCAGAGGTTCAACACCTTCTCCATTCCCCGGGGGGCGGAAAAATCTTTGCTAAATTGGATTTAGTGCAAGCGTACCAACAACTACCCATAGATAAAAAAAAACGCGGAAGCGCAGACTATCGTTACGCACAGAGGTGCTTTTAAATGCAACCGACTCCAATTCAGAGTGAGCGTAGCCCCAGGGATTTTCCAAAGTCTGATGGAGAGACTTTTACAAGGGATCAAGGGAGTCGTACCATATTTTGATGACGTTTTAATTGCGGCCCCTAATAGAGAAGTACTAGAGAAGCGTCTTGGAATGGTCCTCCAAAAATTTAAAGACTCCGGCCTAAAGGTTAAAAAAAATAAATGTCAACTGTGAACAGAGAAAGTAGAATTCCTGGGGTACCTCCTCGATAAGCAAGGAATTCACCCCACTGAGGGCAAACTAAGAGCCATCAAAAACACACCAAGGCCTAAGAATAGAACAGACCTCCAAGCTTTCCTGGGGCTCATTAACTTTTACAACATTTTCTTGCCCCAGAAGGCGACTGTAGCTGAGCCCCTACATAGACTGCTCAACAAAAAAGCCACCTGGGTCTGGGGACACCGAGAGGAGCACGCATTCCAACAAGTGAAAAAACTTACTAACCTCTGATGCTGTTTTAATGCAGTATAACGAGACTTTGCCTTTAACCATTACATGTGATGCGTCACTGTTTGGAGTAGGAGCCATTTTAAGCCATGTGTTATGAAACAGTAGTGAGGCCCCCTTTGCTTATTTTTCAAGGACCTAATCGAGGGCTGAACGCAACTATAGCCAAATTGACAAAGAGGCTCTTGCTGTTGTATCTGCTGTGAAACGGTTTCATGAATATGTGTATGGATGAGCCTTCACGATAATTACCGATCACAAGCCTTTGCTGGGGATTATTGCGGGAGACAAACCAACCCCCTATATATTGTCACCCAGAATGACTCATTGGTCAGAGTTCTTAGCTATGTACAATTATAAATTGCAACATCACCCAGGGAAAGCCATTCCCCACACTGACGCATTGAGCCATGCCCCACTTCCGGAAACCGTCGATGACCCAGCTCCAACCCTCACAACACTCCAGTTTGAAACCCTACATTCACCTCCGCTAACAGCCAGAGACATCGTTATTGAAACGAAATGAGATCCTATCCTGGTGTGAGTTCTCAGCTGGGTCGAACGAGGATGGCCAGCAGACCACACCCCTGACGACTTCACCCCTTTCAGAAACCGGCAAACAGAGCTTTTCTCACAGAGGGGCTGTATCCTATGGGGAGACAGAGTCGTCGTCCCAGAGCGGTTACAACGAACAGTTTTGAAAGCATTGCATGACGGTCATCCCGGCATCGTGTGTATGAAAGCGCTCGCACGAAGCTACGCGTGGTGGCCGGGGATTGATAAGCAGATCAAAGCCTGGGTGAAGACTTGTCTAAAATACCAAGAAGTCAGCAGTGCCCCACCTATAGTGATTCCAATGGAGTGGGAAACTCCCTGGGGGCCGTGGTCCTGCATCCACATTGACTTTGCGGGACCTACGAAGAGACATACGTTCCTCCTAACAGTGGATGCCTATTCCAACTGGCTCGAAATCCACAAGATGAAGACTACCACAATGGAATCAGTCATCCGCAAATTAAATAAACTATTCGCAACACATGGACTGCCAGACGTTTTAGTCTCCAATAATGGAACCCAGTTCACTGCCCTGGCGTTTGAACAATACTTAGTGGACCGGGGCATCCGCCATGCGCTAACCCCACCAGCGAATCCTGCGGCCAATGGAAGGGCAGAGCGCATGGTCCAATTTCTTAAAAAAACTCTCCACAAGATGGACCATGGGGACATTGACGACAAACTAAACAGAATACTCCTACTCCAACACATCACCCCGCACAACATAACCAACAAAACGCCAGCTGAACTGTTGATGGGACGCAGGCTTCGTTCCCACCTCGACCATCTCCACCCGGCCTACGAGCCAGAGAAACCCTGTGGATCTGGTGGAAAGTGCTGCGAATTCATGGTAGGCAACTTAGTCTTCGCTAAAAATCTTTCTGGCGAACCGTTGTGGGTCGAAGCAACCATAACCCAAGCCACCGGGCCCAGATCATACCACATACAAACAAGGGACGGGAAAATATGGAAACACCATATAGATCAGCTTCGCTCTAGGTTGCAACCCAGTTCCCATGACTCCTCTGACCCTCAAACTGAGGGGGGAGGGGATATCGAGGAAGCTGAATTCGAGATGCTGGATGACGAAATCAAAGAAAGTCAGCAGCCTGGTGTGTTCAATGAAGAAGAATCAGGAAGGGGGTGTGCCTTGCCACAGAGAAACACCTCAATGGAGGCAAGCCCGCAGGAAACGGAGGACAACGATGACAGAATTAGCGGCGCCGAGTCGTCCTTTGGGAATGCGGAACCGCCTGTACCAGATAAATCAAAAAGCGTTCCACCGGAACCGGACTACAGACAGGAACTGGTGGGACAGTGCAAATCTAATAGGCAATTGAAACGACCTGCATATCTACGTGATTACGTTACCGCACCCCTCAAACGGAACCTTGGGGGGAGGGGTGTTATGAACTAATAAAGGCGTTTAATAAAGTTTTAACAACCTTAAGTAAAAAGCAGGGTTCTAATCCTGCACTTCTGATTGGCTGATAACAGCGACATCGGATTGGTCCTTTCGGGGAAGTCTGATTGGCTATTAACGGGCCAACTCTCATTGGTTCAAGGGTTTAACACTTCCATGTTTTTCATTGGCTAATAGGACAGCAGCCAACCCAATAAAAGAGCTGCTGCTGCCCTAGGTGATTGCTCTGTTCAGTATGCTTAATAAAGAGTTGAAGTTCACTGTTCACTGCCTCGTCTCCGCTCCTTGCATCCATGCACAGAACTTAACACTAAGCATGGCTCAGCCTGGCTAGTATTTGAATGGAAAGTTCAAGTGTAGCCCAAACTTTGTTATTTCCACCTGGAAGTAGTAAGGCTAAGGATAGATTTCAAAGTTAAATAAAATCCCCAAAGCAAACCATTTTTATACTGTTTCTAACTACGGTACATAGATGCATCTAGGATGTCCTAGGTATCTCGAAGGAGACTAACTTTTATTTGATGGTGAGATTTGCTCTATCCTTTGGCTGGAGAATAAATTCTGTTTGAAATCTCTGAAATCCGTGTAAAGGAGTGAAGTGGTTATTGGAATATTAATTGCAGATAGAAGCCACTTCCTTGCCTAAATCTGTATGCTAATGTGAAAACCTAGGGTTCTTTTTTAATGCACCTCCCTCAAACTCCTACTACTTATATAACTTTAATGGGCCTTCGGGGTTTAATAAAATGGTCTAAGGTAGAATATTTCATTTACATTTACATTATTGATAATTAGGAAGTTTGCAGCACTTGGTATGTTCTGTGAATGTTTGAAGTACAATAAGGAGAAACTGGGCTTCTTCCATTAAAATGTTAAAGCCCACTGCTTTAAGAACTGCCATGCCAATGGCTTTTTCCAACCTTTCATAATTATTGTCATGTTGCCATTAAAATTCTGTCTGAACTTTCATTAAATCCCACCTGTCTGAAGGATTTACGAGACTGATCAATTCCAGGGACTGAGAGTTGACTTACAAATGTTCCTTCCCAGTCAGATTTATTCCCTTATGTTCTCTTCTGTAGTAATACATTTTTTTTAAAAAATCCACCAATCCCACCTTTTCATTTAGGCTTTCCAGCAGGAATTTTCCAGCAACATGCATTGATCTTTAATGAATAAAAAATCAAACACACACAACAAAAATATTATTTATAACCTGCCCTGTATCAGAACATTGATTCTTTGGCAATGAATCAATTATGCAGCAAGCACATTAGTTTCTGTGTATTTCTCTTTACAAGGCTAGAGGTAAGGCTCTAACCTTAGAGGACATTGATTTCATGTCTGACCTCCACACCAGTTTCCATAACGGTTTTCTGGACTCTAAAAAAGAGAATATATTAGAAACTGGGCTGTGAATAGGCCTGGCCTGGGCGAGTTTCTAAAAACCTGCAATATTTTTCCAACAGTAAGTTGTTGCAACGTTTCAGCAGAATCTCATCTGCCATCATCAGGCTTCTGTATTGTGTTCGTCTGTGAGCCAGACTGTCACAGCCGTTTCTGTTTTAAATTTGGTGCTAGCCTATTGCTGTGCCAGAACGGTTTTGTCTTCATCCTGATTGGTTGGGAGTCTTGGTCTGTGTTTATTGGTCTTGGAGTTTGCTGTGTTCTGCTTGATTGGTGTTTCTAATATCTTCTGTCTGTTTTGTAGCTTTTTTTTGTCTTGATTGGCTGACAACATTGTGTTTCCTGTATTAGAGGCTTTTAGTGCGGCTTGGCTCTGAGTAAATGGAGGGCTATCATTTATTAGGAAGCTAGGTTTCATCTGGGTGCCTGGTTGGGGTGTGTTTGAGTTGGAGGTATCGCGGGTGGGGGTCTGTTTGTGCCCAGGTGTTTGCCTGGCTTGTGGTGTGGAGATGTTTTTGTTTATGAGTGCAGGCTTCCAAATAATTGACAGTCATCTCTTCTATTCATGCTTTCAGGTCTTTTTTCAATCTCTCTGGCTTCTCTGATAATTCTGTAGCTGGGGTTTTCTATAGTGGCTAGGGTTTTGGTGCCATTGAAGTCAATGCTATGACCTGTGGCTTTCATGTGTTGGACTAGTGAAGAAGTGTGTTCCAGCTTTTATAATGCATTTTTGTGTTTATCCAGGCAGGTACTTATTCTTCTATGGGTTTGTCCAATGTATGTGGCAGGGCATGATGCACAAGGGACTTCATATATGCCTTGGTTTTCCAGGTCAAATTTATCTTTGGGGTTTTTTAGGATGGCTGCTATTTTTCTGTCTGTTTTGAAGGCAGTCTTGATGTGATGCCTGTGTAGTATCTTACTGATTTTGACTGTAGTACCTCTTATGTAGGCAGGACAGCTGTTCCATAGGTCTGTTCATCTTCTAGGTCTCTATTATGTCTCAGCGTGTTTTTGTGGATCAGGCCAGTGTTTCTGCTTTTGTGGAAGCTGTTGTCTGTCAGTACTTTAGTCAGGGTGCATAGTTCAGTCTTTATGTGTGTCTTGTTTTCCAGGCATTTGGTTCTGGCAATTAGATGTACTAATCTACAAAAAACCAGATGGCACACTAGGACGCACCATATATGATTGCCACACACCTGGATCACAATCAGGTGACCACAAAAGAGACCAGAAATGATGGAACATTGAGGACCACTCATTCAGCACACAGTTGTTCAATGAGTGGTCATTAAATACATAACTTCTGTTAATTAAAAAAGATGGATTGGCTAATGGATGGGAACAATTCTGCCTTCTTCTCTCCAGATAAGTCCTGTTATGATTCTCCACCGATAAGTCCTGTTATACTACTCTATGAATGAAGGTGGCAAAAACATATGAAGAATGTGAAGAATGGTTGGGTGTGGACAGTCTAGAGAAAAGAAGGACTAGAAGTGACATGATAGTAATATTCCAGTATTTGAGGAGCTGCCACAAAGAACAGAGGGTCAACTTATTTTCCAAAAGACCAGAAGGCAGGACAACAAATAACAGATAATCAGAGTTGGAAGGGATCTTGTAGGTCATCTAATCCAACCCCACTGCCGTCCAAGCAGGAGACCCTACACCATTTTTGACAAATGGCAGTCCAACCTCTTCTTGAAAGTCTCAAGCGATGGTGCTTCCACAACTTCAAGAAACAATAGATGGAAATTGGGACTTCCGGTTTGAGCTTCTTCGGCGACAGACCGAAACCTTGTCTCTCCGAGGCTTCGATCCGTGCTCACCGTTGGAGCGCTCTGAACCAGGTGGTTTCTGGGCTAAGCCACCCCGTAGAGGGGTGAAGAGGGGGCAGACTGCCTGCAGGGTTGAGGAGAGCTGCATCTCTCCTCCCCTGCTGGCCATTACTCCCTTTCCCAAAGGCGGTTGTAGCAGTGGTGAGAAATGGCCACCACAAAGAAGAACTCGACCGGAAAAGAATGTGCAGGAGGAAGATAAGAGAAAATTTTGGTTGACCAGGTCAAACAGCAAAAGCAACAACTGTTGGAATTGCAACTGTTAAAAAACAATAACATTGTTCCCTAAGAAGATTTTGAAGCTGCGAAGGAGAGAGAGAAGGGAAAGGATTAGGTTTTTTTTTTCTTCCTTTCCTTATACTGATTGCTAAGAGACTTAAGAAAAAATTGAAAAAAAATCCACTTTGAAATTAATAGGCAACTAAGCTGAAAATAAAAGACAAAGGGATAATAAAGATTTCTGGACATTTAAATTTTTTAAAAGCAGGAAAGGAGAAAAAAAAGAATAAAAGGGCAGGATCTGGAAAAATGGAGGAGACTGCCTAGAATTAAGGAATGGAACTGTAATTAAAAAGAACTTACAGTGAAATTTTAATGAGATTCCTCAAAGATACATTTTAATTGAAACTTGGTTACAAAATAATAGAACCCCAGGAAGAGAAAGTGGAAAAAAGAAGCAAGTAGAAGCAGCCTTGGATTATTTGGATTATTTGGTAATTTTTGGTTTTTGGTTTTTGCATCTAGATGACTAAAATTAACCGGGTGGTTGTTTAAAAGTTTTTAAAATGATATCACTCTTAGAAGAACTGAAAATGGAACTTAAAAAATGGAAAGAAGATGCACAAGAAGGGAGAAGTTCTTTTGGCTTTGTGTTTCAATTCTTAGAAATGGAGATCTGGAACTATGAGAAGCAACAAAAAACACTTGCAGAACAAGAAGATTGGGACAAAGAAGAAGCCATCTTTAATGATCAAATAATTTCAAGTGGGGGGAAAAAAGAAAAGGGGGGGAAGAGAGTGAAAGGTTTAAGACTAGAAAAAACAACCAAAAAGAAGAACAATTTGAAAGATAAATATAATATTAGAAAGTAACAGAAGAGGGGATTACAGATGAGAAAGTTAGAAGTAGAGAGACAAGGGGGTAAAAAGGGGAGGGAGAAGAAGAGGCTGAAGAAGGCAAGGAAAAGAAGTTGTAAAAGGCAGAAACAAGAAATGGAGAAACAAGGAAAAGATATAAGGATTGTAACCATAAGCTTGTTTAGAGATAATGGGTGAAAATTTAATTGCAAAAGGGAATTCTGCAAAGGTACATAAGATAGCATTGTTATATTATAAACAGAAATAATTTTAGAAAATATGATTAAAATGATGGATAAAATATTTACTGTAATGTGGTTGAATGTTTGTTAATAAATAAATGAATTAAAATGATTGAGAGAATTAAAAGGGAACATTTTTAATTATTAGTAATGATTTATAAAAATATATGTGAGAAATGGGAGAAGGCGGAGCTTCGTGCCGGCGTTACAGCTGCGATCTCGGGGCTCTGAGATCGCAGCTGATATTTTCGCCCCTGGTCGGTCCTAACGGACCTAAATCGTCCCGGAGAGACGGTGATTGTGAAGGGCACTGTTCCAGGATCCCAGAAACATCGCAAAGTCTCTGGTTAGATTCGGAAGAAGCCCTTTCGCTGGCGGCGGAGAGGCAGCCTCCATAGCTGCTGAAGTCGGGACAGCTCCGAAAAGAAAGTGACTGGATTGAAGTGTGTCGGTTGGGTGAGAAAAACTCTTTTGTGTTGAAAATTCGCTGAGATTGGAAAGTTCATTCTGAAGAGAGGAGGAAGCTGTGGGATTTTTTTTTTTTGACTGAAATTGTTTGAGCGGCGTTTTTAAAGTGCTGTCAAATTGAGGCTTGGGGTGTTTTTTTTTCTTTTTTTTCTATATTCTTTGGGAAAGATTTTACTGTGACTTAGGTAACCGGACTGAATTTTCTTATATATATACTTTTAGGCTCCCTTTGACTTTTTTATTTTTTTTAGGATAGAGGCTTTCTTTGGTCATTTTTTTCTTTTTTTTGTATATATTAATTCTTTTTTCCGGTTGGGGCTGAGAAAGAGCATTAAGAAACTTTGTAACACTGCCAACTAGAGGCTTGAAAGTATTCTATCTGAATTGGAGAGAATTGCAAAAAGACCTCATCTCAAGGACTTTTTAATGTGATAAGATAGAGGGAGAGCACAGCAAAATATTATTGCAGGTGCTTTCCTGGACTGTTATCAACACTTGAGGTTTGGCTTTGAAGTTGCTGGAGAAGAGAGTCATAACAAGAGCCTTGGATAAATAACAAAGTGCAGTGTGTTTTCTTATATGGACCCCATTTGTTAGCTTTTTTTTTTTAAATCTTAATTTTTAGTAATATTTTTATTTTTGCCTTTTATTTTAAAGGGAAAGCCTCAGAGTTTTTTCTCTTTTCTTCTTTATTTTTTTTTTCCTTTTTATTGGGACTTTTTTGCTTTTCATATTTATCTTTTTGGATTATTCTGTTGTTGTGGTTGATTTTTTTTTGTTTTTTTTTCTTCTTCCTCTTTTGGATTATTTTTTGGATTATTGAGATTTCTTAATTGGATTAAGGTGTGAAGAACCTGAAGGAATTTTTTGTTTTTTGTTTTTCTTCTCTCCCTTTTTGCTTTTTCCTTTTTCTTTTGCTTTTAATCAATATTATTATTTTTGGATTTGTTTGTTTTTTCCTTTTTATTTTTTCCTTTTTTATGGTGGATTATCTCGTAATTGGATTAGGGTCTAGAAGAACCCGAAGATCTGTCTTCTTCCTTTTTTTCTGTTTCTTCTTTGGTTTCGTGCTTTTTACTATTGGAGTTCTCCATTTTGGATTATAATTGGCTGCCCTACCAGTTGGGTTAAAAGTTAAGAAGAATTTGAAGTTTTGCAAACATTGAAATGAGCAAGAAACCAATACCATCTGGCATTGCTGCTTCTACCTCTGCTTCCCCACCAGCTGGAGGACAACGTTTAATTCAGACAATGTTGAAGCAAGATAAGGAACAAGAAAAAATAACTTTACAGTTACAGATGATTATGCAAGGAATTCAAGAACTTAAGACAAAATCAGATATTATTGAACAAAGAACAGAAAATATTGAACAAAGAATAGAGAAGACTGATGAAAAAGTGGAAAATATTAAACAAATGATGGTTAAGTATGAGGAGAAATTCCAAAAAATTGAGGAAGAAGGAAAACAAAGAGAGAAGAAGATTGAAAATATTGACAGCAGATTAACAGCGGTCGAACAAGAAAAAGGTGGGATGCTGAGGTGGGAGATGGAAAGGTCAGAATTTTACCTCAGATTTCAAAATATAGAGGAGGAAAAAGGAGAAAATTTGGCAGCGGTAATGATAGAAATTTTGGCAGATGCTTTGGAAATTACAGAGGAAAAGATGATGGATGGAATAGATGAGATATACCGAGTCTATACAAGATATGCGATGAGAAATAAATTACCCAGGGAAGTTCATATTAGATTTACCAAAAAATCCATTAAAACGCAAATATTACAAGTAGCAAGAGAGAAAACACTGAAATACAAGGGTAAAGAGGTTGTGGTCTTGAAACAAATACCTAGAAGAGTGAGAGAGATGAGAAGAGAATATCAATTTCTGACCAAAATACTATTGGAAAACGAAGTGAATTATAGATGGCTGATTCCAGAAGGATTAATGTTTACGTGGCAAGAGCAGAGACATAGAATTGACTCAATTGAGAAAGCAGAACTTTTTCATGCAGAATTTTTTGGAGGAAGAAGAGAGGAAGCAGAGAAAGAGGCTTCATTAATTGAGTTTCAAGATGAACAACTGGAGACTGAAAAAGAGAAAGGAGCAATAGGGGGACAGATTGATAGTAAAGAACAGCGTGAAGTGAGATCCACGAGAGCTGTTAGACCTAAATATAAAGCATAATCATGGAGGAAAAAAAACTGATTACAATGAATATAAACGGACTTAATTCAGCTGTTAAAAGAAGGAAAACTTTTCATAAATTAGAGAAATTAAAATTTGATATAATTTGTTTACAAGAAGTTCACATTAAAAAACAACATGAACAATTGTTATTACAGCCAAAATTAGGGAAAACATTTACCTCTTTGACTCAATGTAAGAAAAGAGGTGTGGTTTTATATATTAAAGAGGCTATTCCAGCAAAATTGATTTACTCGGATGAAGATGGAAGAGTATTAATGGTAGAAATAATGGATAATAATATAAAAATACTCTTGATTGCAATTTATGCTCCGAATGATAAACAAGGAGAGTTTTATAAAAAACTGCACATGAAAATAATTGGACTGGACTATGTTAATATAATTATGATGGGAGATTTTAATGGAATTGTGGACAATAAATTGGACTATATAGCAACAACAACAAAGCAAAATAGAAAGGCTCTCCCAAGGTCCTTTTTTAAAATGACAGATGAATTAACTTTAAAAGATATTTGGAGAGAAAGAAACGTTAAAGCTAAACAATATACTTTTTATTCAAATAGACATTTATCATGGTCCAGATTAGATATGATTTGGATCTCAACAGAACTAATATCTAATATTAAAGAAACAAGCATTGAAACAAGTACCTGGGCAGATCATAGCCCAATGACAATTAAATGGAAGGGACAAAAAAAAAGATCGAGATGGACATTAAATAATACTATTTTAAAGGAGAAAGATTTTACACAATGGATGGAGAAGGAATTGGCTTTTTTCTTTAGAGAAAATAAAAATGAGGATACTTCAACGCAAAATGTGTGGGACACTATGAAGGCATATGCTAGAGGTTTGATAATAGATTATACAAGAAAAAAGAATATTAGGAAAAGGCAAGCTTCTAAGGCCTTGGAAAATGAGTATAAAACTCTTGAAAAAGAATTACAGAAAATGCCACAGAAAAAGGATATTAAATTGAAGCTGGATGTAATTAAACATAAAATGGATTTAATAGAGAAAGAAGAATTGGCACAGAAAATTAGAAACTCTAAACAGAATTATTTTGAAGATGCAAATAAACCAGGTAGATGGCTAGCATATAAATTGAGAAAAGAGAAGGAATCAAGAAAAATATTGAAGTTAATAGATGAACAAGGCCAAGTTTGTTATGGGAATAAGGAGAAAAAAGAAATTATCCGAGATTTTTATGGGCAATTATATAAACAAGAGAATATTGATGAAGGAAAAGTCAAACAGTATTTACAGGAAGCTAATCTACCAAAGATACCTAAAGAGACTGAAGAAATGCTAGAAAGCAATATAACAATGATGGAACTAAATGAAGCATTTAAGAGACAAAATAATGGGAAAGCTCCGGGCCCAGATGGGCTTCCAGTAGAATTTTATAAAACATTTCAAGAATTATTGAGCATCCCATTGTTAGAAGTTATGAATGAAGTTATGTTAAAAAAGATGATACCTAAAACATGGTCAGAGGCTTATATTACACTTATACCAAAGGAAGAGACTGACCCATTGCAAATTAAGAATTATAGACCTATTTCTTTATTGAATGCAGACTATAAAATCTTTGCTTCAATCTTAGCAGAAAGACTTAAAAAATATTTAAATAATTTTATTCACTCAGATCAAAATGGATTTCTGCCAAAGAGACAAATTAGAGACAATATGAGAGTAATCTTGGACACTTTGGAATATTATGAGGCTCATCCTGAAAAGCAAATGGCTTTGATATTCCTAGATGCTCAAAAAGCATTTGACAACGTGAACTGGAGATTTATGTTATTATTATTGGAGCAGATGGGTTTTGCTAAAAAATTTATTCAAGCAATAGAAGCTATATACAATAAACAGACAGCAAGGGTAATGATGGAGGGGGAACTTACAGATTTTATTAATATAAGAAAAGGCACAAGACAAGGATGCCCCCTATCTCCTTTGTTATTTGTGTTGACCTTGGAAGTGTTGAATAGAAATATTAGGGATGATAAAAGCATAAAAGGAATGAAAATTAAGAAGGAAGAATTTAAGCTACAAGCTTTTGCTGATGATTTAGCTTTTATTTTGGAAGATCCGATTGAAACAGCTCCAAAGTTACTGGAAAGGATAGAGTCATATGGAGAGGTGGCTGGTTTGAAAATAAACAAAGATAAAACAAAGATTTTGACAAAGAATATGTTATTGAGACAGAGAGAAGAATTGGCAGATCTTTTGAAAATTCAAGTTACAAATAAGGTTAAGTATTTGGGGATATATTTGACAACAAGATGTAGCACATTAAAGGAGAATAATTATATTAAACTTAAACAACAGATAACTACAGATTTGAAGAAGTGGGAAAACTTGCAATTGTCATTAATAGGGAGAATTTCAACAATTAAGATGAATATCTTACCTAGAATTTTATTTTTGTTTCAAACAATACCAATAAGGCTTGGAAAAGACTATTTTGAAGATTTAAATAAAATTATGTTGAAGTTTATATGGCAAGGTAAAAAAGCGAGAATAAAGCTAAAGCTTTTGCAAGATGCTAGAATTAGAGGAGGTTTTGGTCTGCCTAATTGGGAATTGTATTATCAAGCTGCAAGTTTGATGTGGGTCAAAGAATGGATAACATTAAGGAAACATAGGTTGTTGACATTAGAAGGGCATGATTTGCTGTTGGGTTGGCATGCTTTTTTATGGTATAAGGGAACTAAAACACAGGGTTATTTTAGAAGACATTATGTACGGGAGTCTTTGTGGTTAAATTGGGAGAAGATAAAAAGACAATGTTATTTGAAAATTCCAGTTTGGTTATCGACCATTGAAGCATTTTCCTATCCTATAATTTACAAGAAGGAACAAACAGTTAGATATGGGGAACTTTTGGATGAAAAGGGTGAACTTAAATCGATCCAAAACTTAGAAGAACAAGGTATAAGGATGAATTGGTTTTCATATGCACAAATACACTCAAGGTATGATGAAGATTCTAAAACGGAGGGATTTTATGATAAACAGACTGATTTAGATAAGATCTTGATGGGTACTGATGAGAAGGTGATTAAAAAATTATATGGTTATTTACTGGGAATGAAATTAGAGGAAGAACAAGTCAAAGAAACTATGATTGTTTGGGGGAAGAATTTTGGATATGGGATTGATTTGGAGAAATGGCAGAAATTGTGGTCTCAAAATTATAAAATGACAATGTCAACAGCATATAAAGAAAACTTGTATAAGATGTTTTACAGGTGGCACTTTCCTCCGACAAGAATAGCAAGAATGTTTAAGAACAAATCTGAAAAATGCTGGAAATGTCATCAGATACCCGGCTCGTATTACCATATGTGGTGGACTTGTGAGGATGCTAGAAAATATTGGACTATAATTCGCATGTGGTTGGAAAAAATGACAAAGAAACATATAGATTTGAAACCAGAGATCTTCTTATTGGGAATTTTACCTGATATATATAGTAAAGATTTGAAATACCTGATTGTAAATGTATTAACAGCGGCCAGGATTGTATTTGCTAAAAATTGGAAGAATGAGAAAATACCATTACAGGAAGAAATTATTAAGAAAATATTGGAATGTGCTGAGATGAGCAGATTGACATTTGAAATTAGAGAGCAAGAGGATAAACAATTTTATGAAATTTGGGATCTTTTTTATAAATGGCTAGATGATAAAATACGATAATAGAATATTTAGAATGCTAGATAGTAAGGAATATCTTTATTTTGTCATTATTTTGTTATTTGATATTATATTTATAAAGGATTTTTTAGGATTGATTTGATATGACTAGATGATTTGTTATAGAGTAAACTGGTTTAAAGTATTGTTAGCTCATTAAGCATAAATGATTAAAAATATAGTCAAAAATTTCTTTTTTTTTAGTGATATTAGGATATATAAGTTTGGATTGACAATATGAGTTGTTATGTAACATAATTGTAATTGGGACTACAGAATGAATGCACAGAAATGATGAACCGACTGACACACTGGATGTATATATAAGATTTGATGTTTTTGTGTTTTGTTTGTCTTGTTTGTTTGTAGAAAATTAATAAAAACTTTTTTTAAAAAAAAATATATGTGAGAAATATATTTAAGATATTTAATTGAAAAGAAATGTTAAAGATGTTAAGATTTTAATGCATATTAATGATAGAATAGAATTGGAATGGAATGTTTGTTTTATTTACACACACACACACACACACACACACACACATACACACACACACACATATATATATATATATATATATATATATATATATATATATATATATATATATATATATAATTTTTTCTTTTTAAGAATATAGTCTCTATTCTAAGAATGTACCAAGCAGAATTTGATTGGAAGTTATGTATTATATTGAATGCTATAATCTTAAAGGTATACACTGAAGCTTAAATAGAGTTTGAATGGATAAAATTAAAGGAGATAAAGGTGTCATACTCTAATTGGTAACTACAGGGAAAAATTTGCTTAATAAGAAAAGATAATGTGAAATTGAAACAGGACAGACAAAAGTATAAATATAATGATTTGAATTGAGATGAGATAATTAAAACAAAGTTGAGAAAATTAAAAGAGGGGAAAAACTATGTAGAAAATATAAAATGGTAATAAGATATGGAATAGAATATAAAAATGAGCATGAAATTGAGTTTTGTGTCTGTATGAAAAAGTGATAACCTGGGACCATGCTATTTTCAAAAAGATGTTTTATTTGTATTTTGTTTTTGTGAAAACCCAAATAAAATTTTCAAAGAAAAGAAAAGAAACAATAGATGGAAATTAATCAAGGAGAGAGGTAACCTGGAATTAAGGAGAAACTTCCTAACATTGAGGACAATTAACCAGCGGAACAACTTGCTTTCAGAAATTGTGGGTGCTTCATGACTGGAGATTTTTTAAAAAAGGCTGGACAGCCACCTGTCTGAAATGGTATAGGTTCTCCTGATTGAGCAGGGGGTTGGACTAGAAGACCTCCAAGGACCCTTCCAGTTCTATTCTGATTGATTGATTGATTGTTTAGTTTATGGGAATTGCTTTCTTGGTTCTTGGTTCATGCCTTCGGCTAACACTTTCTGAAAAGGTGCCCTCTCTGCTTCAGTGGCATTCAATAACAACATGAAACTAGTTCTCTGGCTTCTCAGTAAATTATAACTAAAGGCCAAGGTAGTGAGCACTGAACCATTTGTCTAGGAGCGGAATGTGATTCAAAGATATCTAATTAATTCATTATCTAACTTGGCTTCCTAACCCAGATAAATCCCTTTGATCTCTTGCACTTTGTAAGAAGGTAAATGCAGCACTACTATGATCCTCTGGTGTAAAGGGGTGGCTTTAGTGCAGACATGTCCGTTTGTTTCTTGGACATTATCATACAATTCCATTTATTTGTTTGTTTGTTTGTTTATTTAGAAAGTTTGCATTGCCACCTACTCGCACATGGTGACTCAAGGCGGATGACAATGATATAAAAACATCATATTAAATAAAAAGAAAAATAATAAAATAATAACCCTCCATACCCCATCCTGATGATAACACAGGCTCATACTAACTATTTAGTGGGTTCCATCCTGCTCTGGGTTCCCCAGGCTCACTGACAGAACCACGTCTTCAGGGCCTTCCAAAAGAATGTTAGAGTAGGGGCCAGTCTAATCTCTGGGGGGGATGATGTTCCAGAGAGAGGGAGCCACCATAGAGAAGGCCCTTCTTCTGGATCCCACCAGATCAGTGGTGGGATTTAAATTTTTTTACTACCGGTTCTGTGGGCGTGGCTTGATGGGTGTGGCATGGCTTGGTGGGGCTGGCAGGGGAAGGATACTTTAAAATCTCCATTCTCTCCTCACTCCAGGGGAAAATTACTGCAAAATCCATTCCCTCCCCACCCTACTAACCTGCTTTCCAGCTCTGTTCTCCTGGGCAGGGCAACAAAAGAAGACCCAGCCGATCAGCTGGGATTTGGGAGGCAGAGAATAGATGGGGGCGGGGACAGCCAGAGGTGGTATTTGCTGGTTCTCCAAACTACTCAAAATTTCCGCTACTGATTCTCCAGAACTGGTCAGAACCTGCTGAATACCACCTCTGAGCCAGATGTATCTCTTTAGGGACTGGAACTTGCAACATTCCTTGCCTCCCCACTCTAATGGGTTGAGTAGACCACCCTCCTCTGTCTTCCCTACAAACATTTCTTGGAAGCTACATTTTATAGGTTCTTCATTTTAGCAGATTCTAGAATCAAACTGGCTTTTGTTCTCTATTCACAATGCAGGGAAAAACACATTTTTGACATGGTAGTGAGGATTCATTTTCAGGCTTTGAAGCTGTCCCTTGATAGCCATATTGTCTGCTGGCATTAATTTATTGCCAAATAGTACTTGAATGCTCTGAAACTTGGGTGTTACAGTCTATTTTTAAAGAGTCCCATGGAAAAAAAATCTGATAATGATCTCATCTCTCTTCAAAACATTGGTACCAGGCTGGGACTGTGTTTGATCGGGCCTAATTTTTTAATCTCCATCCTTCCTCCAGTTGCTTTAGGCAATTTTCTTATGTACACAGAATGGACAAGGTTCATTCTGTTTTCATTTTTAAAGAAGACATGGGTGGCTGCATTTTAAACATTTTGAACTAAACTTCATTTATAGTTTTCTCTCAGCTCTCTATAATCTTGTGGATTGCTTCAGCTGAACTGATAGATCTCTCATTTTATCTCTTCAATGTCCAAGGATTTTCATGCTTTAACTGTAAGCTGTGTTGGAAAGGCTGTCTCTACATTTCCACATATTGGCTGATGTAGATCATTGTAATTCCCTGTTCTTCCTATAGGAAAAGAGCAAGAAGTAAATTAGTGACAGCTACGTAATCAGCTAATTAAAACTTCTTTTAAAATTATTGCAGTGTAATTGCTCACAAACATAGAGTAATTAAGGTTTTATCATCCTGGCCATTTTCATCCATAGGAACCATTTCGGTACATTGGTCCACCAAATCCATTTTTTTAAAAAAATGCATGACACTCTCATCTGTTAGTAATAAAGGCTTGTTGCTAGTGACCGATGCTATATTACTATGCTAGGACAACCTAATAGCGTTAATACTTTAAAACTAATGCTTAGACAATATGTTGATTGAATGTCCCCTAGAAGTATGTTATAGAATGAGGAAAGGTTACTGATCAGAATTCATTTTCTTGTTTCTTTATAAAACTGGGGGGGACGACAGGGGGCGGGACACTGCAAAGAGCTATTCCATGGAAACTCATTTCTTTTTTCTTTTTCAATGTGCACAGATCAAGAAAAAAAGGTCCAATGGAATGAAAGACTTGAATAACTTAAGCATGGGTTTATTATGGAGATGTACAATACTTCACTATATTCTACTACTTTTAAGAGGTGAAGACGCTCACCTCACAATTGGGAGGTTGAGAGTTCAATCCTATTAGTGGCAGATATTTCTCTATCGGGCGCAGAGAGAAAATATCTGCTGCGAACTCTGCATAGGTGTCAGGAAGGGCATCCAGCCAGTAAATGCTCAGCTCCATTCAGCCCCACTGACTCCACCCCGATAAAAAGGCATTACAGGTCATAAAAAGAAAAAACACATTTCAGATATTTATACGTCTACCCATCTACCAAAGGCACTCTGGATGACAAACCAATACAAACAAAACCAAATCCATAGCTGAAAAGTGGCAAATCAATGGCCACCTGAAACATCACAAATAATAGATACACCTACAGCCACATCAGAGCACCATTTGTACTCTGGCTGCATTGTCCCAGGGGAATCATTTAATTTTCACAGCTTATGAAGGCCAGCAGGGTCAAAATCATCCATATTTAAGGATAGGAGAACCCAAAAGTCATAGTGCTGAGGATCCACCTAATTACATTGCTTCATTGTTGGGATCAATGTAAGTTTCTCCTTCTCTCCCTCTTCTCCAATTAAGCATGTACATGGACTAGGTGTCATCCATCACATTTTCCAATTAAAGTTTTTCACAGGCAAAAGCTCCAGTAGCTTAATTACAATCTTTTTAAAAATAAGGTTGGAATGTGCCATATATTTCTCTAGTCCCCCTTCCCTCCGCTTTCTTACAGCAACTTGGAAACAAGTGTAGGAATGAATGTTTTACAAGTTGACACTCTCTACAGCTGGTAGTGAAAGGTTTGTTGTTAAAGATTGGGAGATGCATCCTTGTTATTTCAAAACTGAAAATTGTAACACTTTCCCTTTCTTTCCGGCAATTCTAAAGACAACTATTTTGATTAATGTGACATTTTAAAGGGGACAAGTCCAGAAAGTTCCATTGGTTCTTGGAGTATTTAAGTCAAAGATGGGGGAAATGAAAAGATATGCATGTTGGCTCCATGCTCTGAGCCACAGTACATTTATCATAGTGTTTCTCAAGCTTGGCAAGTTTAACAAATGTGAACTTCAACTCCCAAAATTCCCTATCCAGCATGCTGGCTGGGGAATTCTGGGAGTCCACACATCTTAATGTAGCCAAGATTCAGAGAAACACTGCTTTATCATAAATGAATTCTGCATCTACTCAGTCACAAAGCTGCACTCCTGAATACATTAACAAACTGCCCTGATATTTCTGCAAAAATCTCTTCTGTATGTTTAATGCAATGAACTGAATAAAGGGGGGAGGGGGGAAGAAGGATCTGACTACGTGAGTGAGTAACAAATTTCAGCTGAATAAAAAGTGTCACAAGTTCGGCTTTTTATTCATTCACTGAATAAAAAGTGAATGAGTTTCAAGCATAAACTGGCTGGGTGGCAGCAAGGAAGTGGAGTGAAGATTGTTAGCTAGCATATGGAAAGTTGTGTGATGTACAAATTACGCAATAGATATATTTAGAGATTGTGATGGGAGAGAAGGAAGCAACGGTGGTATGCTACCGGGTGGGACCGGTTCAGCCGAACTGGTAGTAAAAAAAAGCCTTGAATGATCAGCTGAGAGGAGGAAAAAAATTCTTCCACAATCAGCTGAGAGAAGAAAGAAGAGAAAAGCGCAGGATTGGGCCTCCCACTCACCCCTGTGCTTTTCTTTATCCTCTCAGCTGATTGGCACTGCAGGCCTCAGCTGGTGTGGGGAAAGCTGCGTGCACCAATCACGGACCCGGTAGTGGAACAGGAAGGATCCCACTGCTGGAAGGAAGGATCCATTTTACATGCATTTTATTAATGAGACAGGAGCACATTTGAAATGCTTACTAATTACTGGAAGCCCACAGAGAATAAAAAGATCCCAAACAAAATGATTTCTAATTACAAACTAAAGTAGTGTTTCTGTACTGGTGTATTTATATACATATTAATAATATATATTCGTGGGAGTGCTGTAGGATAGAATGGATTCCACTTGATAAAAACTGCCCATGAAAGAGACCTTAAAGCAAGATGGATGACGACATCAGCAAGTATTGAAGGCCCAATTTGCAAAAGAAAACTCAGGACCATATTGGTTGGAAATATGCAGAAGGTGTCTTCATCCTGCAGGTGGATATACAATGGCTAGAATGATGATGATGAGGAGCACACTCAATGCAAGATTATATAGCAGTGATTCTTAGGTGGGGAAACTTGAAGATGTGTGGGCTTCAATTCCCAGAATTCCCTAGCCAGCATGTAGTAGGGAATTCTGGGAGTTGCAGTCGATACATTGTCAAGCCACCAAAGCTGCAAAACCCTGCTATATACATCCCCACTCACTCCTATCTACCTACCTACTTATTTATAATGATTATAGATGGAAACTTCAAGTAGTACAATAAAACAGAGTCGGTTGGGCTCAGTTAGGAAACATACATCATAATGACCTTAATAGAGAAGCTTAAAACTGCTCATTCTTGATGACTTGCAAATTTCAGGAGATGCTGCGACATTTCCTCTCATTGTAATGCTAAGGTATGTGCAGGGGTGGGATTCAAACTTTTTAACAACTGGTTCTGTGGGCATGGCTTAGGTGGTGGGCGTGGCTTGGTGGTCATGTGACTGGGTGGACATGGTTTGTTGGTCATGTTATTGGCTGGGCGTGGCCAACTCAATATCACTCACATCGAAGCACGCATGTCCTCGCCTGGCCTCTCATGACTGTGAGAATGCTGCAACAGTCATAAGTCTGAAAAATTGTCATAAGTCACTTTTTTCAGTGCCATTATAACTTTGAATGGTCACTCCACACAAGCAAAGTATCAGCAAAGGAGGGAAAAAACCTCCAGAGAAGTTCCTGAGACAGGAAGTCTAGTCCTGCCAATAATGTAATAAGGGTTAACAGAGAGGCAGTTTCTGTAAGCAACACCAGAATGTTTCCTTCCTGCCTTCCTTACAGGATTAGCCCAGTAATTTCTTCTAACAACTGGTTTTCCTAACTGCTTAGAATGTTAACAACTGGTTCTAGCGAATAAGTGTGAACTGGTAGAATCCCACCCCTGGGTATGTGTCAGGAGGTGCCACTTACAATACAAATAGCCTTACACAGTAGGAGGATGGCTTTCTTTCCTCCTTATCCTGGAAAAAGAATTAAAGTTGGAGTTAAAGTTTTACTCTACTATAGCTTCTGGTTAGCTGGGAGGTTGGATTCAAAAATGGGAAGTTGCAGAGAAGGGGGTTAGGGCTATGTGAATCTTTAGTTAGTTTAGCACTTAACTGTCGCGTCCTGGTCCTGGATAAGGGACCCTCGCAAGGGTGAGGAAGGGGCGGGACCCTCGCAAGGGTGAAGAATCCAATCCTGGATATGGGACCCCCGCAGGGGTGAGGGAGGACAGGTCGCAGTTCGCCCGGGCAATGCTGTCTAGGGTACGTTGGTTAGCGGGACCCTCGCAAGGGTGAAGGATCCAATTAGCACACTTCTCATGCAGGTTTGTTCAAGATGGCGAAGTACACGCTGCACGGGTGGAGAAAGCGTGGATGTTCTGGCTCCAACCCCGTCTAGCAGTGCTGCAACGCCTTTTATTGAGCTTACCAAACCGGAACAAGGAAGTACATACAATTTTGCCATATAAGGTAATCATAATTCATTCACTGCAAACAGGAACAAGGAAGCACATACAGTATTGCCATATAAGGTAATCATAATTCATTCACTGCACCGTGACAGGACGCTGTCTTTTAGGAGTGTTTATTGCGCATGAGCAGGATGCTTTTAATGTTTTAAGGAGGAACTAGGATATGTGATTGTGTTGTGTCGCGTCATCTCACCCTTTTTTCTTTTATTCAAAGAGCAGATTCTAAACAGGATTCAACTCCATAGGCTGCATGCTAGAGGAGATACCTTCCGGTACCACCCTATCATGCTTCCCTGGAAAGTCTATCTCTGTCTCCGAATCGCTGGAGCATTCAAAAGGTGATTTGCGAGAGTCCTCCTGGCTAATTAGATGATAGGCGTATTGTTTGAAAAGAGCTTCAACAGTTATTTGTGATTTTGCTTCAGCAATAGCAGTTAGACTACGTTTGATCATAGAAATAAAAACAGGTAACAGACAAGGTAAGAGAAAACATCCTATAGCAATCATGGCAACCATAATAAACACGGCCTTTAAAGCAGGAAATTTTGGTAGGACACCATCAAACATTTCTCCTATATCCCATTCTTTCCAAGTCTGTACAGGCACGTGTGCTATTTTCACCATATCATGTACCAATTGTCCCACCACTTCCCCACTATTATCGATTTGAATACAACAATTTGAGAGATTAAACTTGCCACATACACCTCCTTCTTTAGCCAATAAGTAGTCTAGGGCCAATCTATTTTGCATTATGTATGTTCTAGACAATGCACTTTCTGTTGCTAATTTTTTCAAAGCAGCCCCTGTTTTGTTAGTAATTATTTCTACTACAGCTTGTAACCTAATGATACGATTTAGCATGTAAATAGGTGTCCGATAACCCCATGATCCATCCTGGGCCCAAGAAGCAGGATCATAATATGCAATAATACGTTCGGGGGGCCATTCGTCATCTTTCCAACTACCAATTTTAATAGCCCCATATATGTTGGTGAGGTCTCTTTTTCGTCTGGTGTTCCGAACTTCCTCATAGACAGGCAGACCTAAGACCTGTTTACGTGGTATTGGCAAGAGAAAAAAGGAGGGCTGGATGGCTCCCAATACACAGCTACCAGACCAATTTGGAGGTAAAACATTATATGCATATGAACCACAAATCCAATATAGACCGCTCGGTGATGTCCATGGGATATTGTCATTTTCTGGGTTTGATAGAAAGGACAAACGGGTGATGTTTTGCAGGTGTCTTGGAGGTTCAGTGTGGTTTGCTGACCACCAATCATTGTTAGTCCATTGTCCTAGGCACATTAAGTGTCCTACTGGTACCCTAGCATTGGTATGATTATGATTAAAACATATTTTCCCTATAATTGATGAAGAGATGACCCATGTTTCGTTAAAGGGAGTAGGGGTGCTAGGCCAGGTTAGATTATTTTGATTGAGAAAAAGTTCAGTATAATTGGCTTCTAATGCTGCCCAAGGCCAGGCATCACCCATCTTTGTGCCTCCACAAACAAAACAGTTTTTTATAAGGAGTTCCTTGGCGATGGCATCTGCCAACTGAACAAACATGTTGTGGGCTCGGGGGGGGACTGGCAGATCATTGACTTTATCTATTTCTTCTTCATACTCCCAGTACACCTTCACAGGTTTCAATTGTACTTGCTTAGTCTCCACCTTGATAATGAGATATCCATAAGGATCTGTGCCCTTACCATCGATGCCAAGACCAAACCCGAGATACTTGGTAGAGGCTGAATGGGAGGTAGTGGTAGATAGGCAAACATTGTTGCAGGTACCTGGAGTGCATGAGGTGGAAGAGGCGCCAAGACTGATATTAACAGGAAGGTAGTTTGCCCATGAGGGGGGAGTATTAGGAGAGGAATGAGTATACCAATAGTCATAAGGGTCTTGGAAGGATGTGTGGCCTGTGCTCATTGTCTTCCGCATGGTAAATAAATATTTTTGATTGGTCAAGTAGGAATGTTCCCACCCGAAATCTCCACATGTAACACCCGCAGAACTTCTGCCCTGGCCAGCAGAAATAGCTGTGCAGGCATCAAAGCAAGCAGTGATGGTTTTTATTGTTCCAGCAACAGGAATGTCATAGAGATTGGAATGAGTAAGGTATCCCCCATAAGATTGTGCTGTTGTGAACAGGGAGGGTGAGACGGACTGACTTTCTCTGTCAGGGTCCCATTGGCCACCCTTGTAGCCATAGATGTACAAAGAAGCATAAAGAGGTCCTAATTTTGCCGGAGTGTAACAATAGTGGATATTATCTTTACCTAAACATTGATGGAAGGATGTACCGTTGTGTGTGCAGGCTGGAAGATCTGTCTTGCAGGCAGGTCTATGAGAGTGATAAATCAAGGTAGATAAAGTCTTGGAACCACTTTTTGTGGTTTGTATGCATTTTTGGCATGATGGTGATGTCTGCTTCTGCAGGGCACGCCGGTATCGTCGGGAAAGAGTTGGAGTAGGCGGTAAGATCGGCAAAAGATGTACTGTAAGAAAAGTTTCATAAGGTAGTTTTGGGAGACTCAGATGACAATCATATGCCGCATAATCCTCAGCAGTGACGTGGAGCAAAATCAGAGATGTTTGACAGTTGGAGGAGATGATGATGCGATTCTGAGATGGATAGATAGCCTTGCCATTTCTCTGCCATGTCCAGTAAGCAGGGTGCCTGACAGGATGTCGTTGTTTACAGGCCAAGACAGTTCTATTCCCTTTTGGAATATATAAACGACAGACTGGTACGCGGATATAGGCATTCAGGCGATCGAGGAGGTCAACACAGTTTTTTGGGGTTACCTTGAGCAATGGTGCAAAATTGTTTAGGTCCTTAAGCGGAGCTGTCGATGTAAGATCAGGGACCCCTGGGCCAGGCAGAGTCCGTTGAGCAGGCTGCGCCATGATGCCCAGGGAGTGCTACTTATCGTCATCCTCCTTGTGAGCCGGTGGGAGAATAGGTGTGCGTATGAAGCCTGCAAGGGCACGAGGGTGCCTGATCCATGAAGGAGGTCGGAAAGATCTGTGTAAGAGTGGGTAGGAAATGCCAGGAGACCACTGAGGGAGCGACGTCATCTGCCAGATGCAAGGAATAGGACCACAGGGCACGCGGCAACAGTGAAGAGCCTTCGTCTGATTTCGGGAAGGTCGGATCCGCTGGGGAAAGACTGAAAAAAGAGGGGGGTTTGCAGGAGAAAGAGTGGAAAGGAGGAAAAATTGATGGCTGAAGAAGGTATGATTTTGCGTGAAGCCATGCAGAGCATATATGCCAACAGTAGAAGGGTGAACAGTTACCGTGAAGAAGAGGTAGCAAGGGTTGTAAGCATAAGATATGTCGATAAGGAGTGAGGGGTTAATTACTTTATTATTGAAGGTGAAGGAATAAGAGCAGTTTTGAATCTCATTATCTTCAAAAGCAAAGGAAACATGGGCCCCAAGTGGGGCTATTATACCCGAAGGTGAGGCTTTAAATAAACAAGGAACAGAGGGAAAGAGAAGAGTCAGGCAGAGGAGAAGGGAGAGGCTTTCCATGATATGGTCGGACGCAGCGACCAGGGACCCACAGAACCCTGTCTGGTAGTTGAATGGCTGCGTATCCTTTGCCCCAAGTAATCAGGGAGACAGGCCCCTTCCAGTGAGGGTCAGGCAAATGCCTGTAATAGACAAGAGGGTGGGAGGAAGATAAAGAGGCTTTAGAGAAATGCCGTTCTGCTGCTGTAGAAAGAGGTGTGCGAGAAAGATTAATGAAATTAAGAGTATAAAGACAAATGTTTAAAATATTCTGATACGCTGGGAGGCTAGGGGGGCTAGGCCCTTTTACCCTATAGTACCGATTAAGGGCTGTTTTTAGAGTTGAATTAGTTCTTTCAACCAAGGCTTGGCCTTGGGAGTTGTATGGAATACCAAACTTGTGGACAATGGACCATTGGTGACAAAATGAGGAGAAAACAGAGCTAATATAAGCCGGACCATTATCCGTTTTCAAATTTTTTGGGCATCCCAGCGTCAGAAAGGAACGAATGCAATGATTGATGACATGGTTTACCGCTTCTCCTCTATGAGCCGTAGCCATGATGAATCCCGAGAAGGTATCCACAGAAACATGGATATACTTCCAAGGGGCAAATGGGGTATATTGGGTGACATCCATTTGCCATGTTTCACAGGCCTCAGTTCCCCTTGGGTTAACGCCTTCAGGGGAGCTATTGGCCTGCAAGCTGCATGTGGGACATTGTTGAACAATGGCTTGAGCTTCGGTTTTGGTTAAGCCAAATTGTTTAGCCAGAGCTTTAGCATTTTGATGGAAATAATCGTGGCTTTCTCCTGCTGTCAAAGGAGAGGGCTGAGGCATTTTTATTATGACTGGCATCATTTTACATGCTTCATCTGCCATGTGGTTTCCTTCGGAAAGAAAGCCTGGGAGGTGCTGATGACTACGGATATGGGCCACGAACAAAGGGTCCTGTCGTGCCCGGAGTAACGTCTGGAGCTGTAAAAAATGTTGGATTAAAGGGGCAGGGACATTTGGAGAGATATATGCATCAAAAACATTTTTTGCAACATAGGAAACATACAGGCTGTCAGTAATGACATTAAGTGGTTGTGAAGGGAACGGAGTCAGAGCTAAATTGAAGGCTTTTAGTTCAGCTTGCTGAGCAGATTCTGTGGAGGGAGTCAAATGTTTTTTCCATTGGCCATCCTCTTTCCAGACGCATGCGCCACTCCTTTTAGATCCGTCAGTAAATATTGTGAGGGCATTTTGCAAAGGAAATTGATGTATAGGTGAGGCTAATGTGATAGGCACCATCTTTAAAAGCTGTAGTCGCTGATCAGGGGGCAAATGACATGATATATGACCAACCCAATCAGTGAGGGCACCCTGTAGGGTGTCAGACTGCTGATATAGTACCTCCCACATAGCTAATTTGCAGTGTATGTATATGTTGGTAAGATCTATCCCCATCAGATTCTTACTTCGATGGCGACCCTTGATAATCAAATCCGCAGCTTGGGCTGCTTGATTGTAAATATTTTGTTTCGGGGTATGTTGTAAGTGTAACCATTCAAGAATCAGAATCTTTCTCTCCGTAGTTAACTGTATGAGGATACCTGTAAGTAGCTGGGCAGTGTGGAGTAGTGCTAAATGTATAGGAAAGTTGGGGATGGCACGATCCACCCATCTATGTTGTATAATATGGTTTATGTTCCTCAATGCCTCCTTCTGAGGGGGGGTGAGAATGATTAAATCTGCAGGATTTTTGTGATCTACCAATGCCTGAAAGAGGGGGGAAAGAGTACTGGTGTGCAGGGCAAAGTAAGGACGAGCCCAGTTGATAGTACCTAAAATTTGTTGCAATCGTACCAAAGTGATTGGATTAGGAAGTGCAATCTGGGGCAAAACTGGAGCTGAATTTGAAAGTAACACCTTATGTCCCAGATATTGAAAGGGGTAGTGTTGTTGAACTTTATCCGGTGCAATATGTAACCCTGCAGAGTAAGACAATGCTGTAAAAACCCAAGCGATTTATGAAGTTGCTCTGAGGATTCTTCCGTTGCGATTAGAATGTCATCCATGTAATGATACACCAAGTAGGAAGGATGTTTTTTCCTGTATGGAAGTAAAGCTTTATCGACAAAATATTGACACATGGTAGGGGAATTGACCATTCCCTGTGGTAGGACTTTCCATTGATATCGGGTGGTGGGTTTGCTATTGTTGTACTCAGGGACAGTGAAAGCAAAGAGACATTTATCACGTTCTGCTAGTGGAATGCAGAAAAAACAATCCTTCAAATCAATAACGATCAAGGAATATTTTTGTGGAATAAGATTAGGATTAGGGAGACCACACTGTAGCGCCCCCATAGGCTGAATTATGCTATTGACAGCCCTTAGATCTTGAAGGAGTCTCCACTTTCCACTTTTCTTTTTAATAAGAAAAACAGGAGTATTATAAGGGCTAGTGGTGGGTTCCAGGTGGCCAGCCTTCAACTGTTCGGTGACAATGTCGTGCAGGGCATGAAGTTTTTCAGATGGTAATGGCCATTGATCAACCCACACGGGGGCAGAGGTGGTTAGTGTGAGGGAAAGAGGACGAGGGGCATAAAGCGCCATTTAAGGAATGTGTAGAGAGAGCTGTAGCTGAGAAAGCAAGTCACGCCCCCACAGATTGCAATGCAAAGGTAATATATAAGGTTTGAGAACAGCAGTGATATTAGAACAAGAGGAAGTAGCAAACAGATTGCGCGTGCTGACCTTGGCAGCCTGAGCTCCACCGACACCTTGGACAGAAGAAGCCGGTTGGCAAGGCCAATGAGCAGGCCACTCCTGAGAGCGAATGACAGACACGTCAGCACCAGTGTCTATGAGGCCAGTGAAGGAGGTACCATCCAGCAAAACCGTGAGGGTCGGTTTTGACAGCGAGACCGGCTGTTGAAGAGCATAAAGAGATGGGGGACTATGAGAGGGAGGAAGGAAGATAAGAGTAGCAACTACAGTTCCCTTGAGAAGGGAGAAAATCCTGTCTCCTGTCCCAGCAAGCCCTAGGTGATGCAAAGATTTAGAATCAGGGAAAAGAAAGGGAGAAGCAACAACTCCTTCAATGACAAGAGTGGAAGTAGGGATTAACAGTGCAGGGGTAGCAGGGGGAAAATGGGCAGACACATTAATTGAAAGAGGAAGCGTAAAAAACGAACCAGGATCATCATACACAAAGTCTTCCGTTAAGACAGCAGGAAATGCATTGGTAGCAAACGAGGCAGCCTTTGGGGCGGGGCTAGCTGAAGGCCCCACAATTAGTTTTCCGACTGCTGATTAGAAATGGGCGGGGGGTTAGAGCGGCATTGAGAGGCCCAGTGAAACCCTTTGCGACAACGAGGACAGACAGTTTTCGGTTTTTCCAAGGGGCCAGGACCTCGAGCGGGGCCCCTTGGGGCGCCTCCGCCACCAGGGGCCCTGCATTGATTTTTAAAATGTCCTGGTTTACCGCAATTGAAACAATTGCCTCGACGCATCATGGGGCAAACGGAGATATCGCCAGAAGAGAAAGCGGAAGTAGCAGGCTGCGAAACAGTAATGGCGGCAGCAAGAGCCTCCATTTGATAACTAGTAGTGCCCACAATACGGCAAGCTTGTAGAAAGTCAGCCAAGGTAACGCCAGGTTTATTAGAAATCGGCTGAAGTATTTTTTGACAATCTTTGTTTGCTTTTTCAAAAGCCAACTTAAGAGCGAGTTCATTGCGAGCGTCCTCATTGTCAATTTGCCTCTCTAGGGCCAATTGGAGGCGACTGAGAAATTCTGAGTAACTCTCAGTTGGTTGTTGGTAAATTTTTGAAAAGGTCTGAGTTGGCTTATACGCGCTGTCATCCACCTTTTTAATTGCAGCCAATGCACAGCGAGTGATAATGGGAAAAACAGCACGGTCCGATTGCATTTGGTTTGCAATCGTGGCTAAAGTTCCTGTGCCCAAGACATGATCTCGAGTCACATTATTAGGCAGACCATGTCGGATAGAAATTTCAGCCTGTTTCTGATATTCTGACCACCAAATAACATACTGAGAGGGAGTGAGTAACATATTAAACAGCAGTTGCCAATCCGCTAAAAGCATTTCAGTAGTAGCATTTGTTAAAGAGGCTAAAATGCCTTGTGTGTAACGAGACTGTAAGCCATAAGTTGTTACAGCGGCTTTAAGGTCTTTTATGACTTTAAAATTAACAGGATTATGTACAGGTACAGCCTGAGCACCAGGTGGTGCTCCAGCCGGCACAATAAAACTTACGGGATAAGCGGCACACGCCTCTAAGTCTTCTCCTTCCAATTCCCCCCTATCTCTGGCCTCTGCGACTGCTCTAATGAGATGACCTCCTTTTCTATCACCCAGTCCGGAAGTTAGGGAAGACAGAGATGGGTAGAAAGTTTCAGAGGGAGCAATGGGGGGCGAGGCCAGAGGGAGAGGAGGAGAGGGAGGACAGAGGTCCTTGTAGGAAGGAGGGCAAGAAGGAGAAACAACCTGAGTTTGGGCAATTGTTGGATCGGTTGGCTTTGCCCCAGGGGTGTCAGGCAAGTTTTCAGGGGTTTTGGGTAAAACCAGTTCGATGGCTGCCATAAGAGCTTGCCATGTGGCCAAAATATCTACAGGAGCACGGGGCTCTTTGTGCAAATAGACCCCCAGCCTTGTCCATGTCGATTTTTTGAGAGATCCTGCAAGAGGATACGAGGGACAATGTTCTTTTAAATAGATCAAAAATGTCGTCACTTGTTTTCTTGTGACTGCATGTGCTAAAAATCCTTTACTTTTCTGAATCGAATTTGCCCTTTTCACTAGATTCATAAGCTCCTCCCTATGCTCTGAGGAAGTCTTGAAGTTTGCGGAGCCCATTACTTACGATTCGAAAGCCGATGCCCGGTGCGTAGTAACGGGAGTGAAAAGAGAGCCTCCTTAGACAAGGAGCACTCCTTGACGTATCCCGGACGAGCCCCCAGCTGTCGCGTCCTGGTCCTGGATAAGGGACCCTCGCAAGGGTGAGGAAGGGGCGGGACCCTCGCAAGGGTGAAGAATCCAATCCTGGATATGGGACCCCCGCAGGGGTGAGGGAGGACAGGTCGCAGTTCGCCCGGGCAATGCTGTCTAGGGTACGTTGGTTAGCGGGACCCTCGCAAGGGTGAAGGATCCAATTAGCACACTTCTCATGCAGGTTTGTTCAAGATGGTGAAGTACACGCTGCACGGGTGGAGAAAGCGTGGATGTTCTGGCTCCAACCCCGTCTAGCAGTGCTGCAACGCCTTTTATTGAGCTTACCAAACCGGAACAAGGAAGTACATACAATTTTGCCATATAAGGTAATCATAATTCATTCACTGCACCGTGACAGGACGCTGTCTTTTAGGAGTGTTTATTGCGCATGAGCAGGATGCTTTTAATGTTTTAAGGAGGAACTAGGATATGTGATTGTGTTGTGTCGCGTCACTTAACAATAGCACTTAGACTTATATACCGCTTCCTATTGCTTTACATATCCTCTCTAAGCAGTTTACAGAGTCAGCATATTGCCCCCAATAATCTGGGCCTTCATTTTACCAATGTCAGAAACAGTGGTGGGATTCAAACATTTTTACTACCAGTTCTGTGGGCATGGCTTGGTGGGCATGGGGTGGTTTGGTTGGCATGGCATGGTGAATATGGCAAGGGAAGGATTCTGTTAAAATCTCCATTCCCACCCCATTCCAGGGGAAGTTTGCTGCAAAATCTCCATTCCAGTGGTATGATTGAAAATGTCTTACCACTGGTTCAGTGGGTGTGGCTTGGTGGGCATGCTTTGCACACATGCACACACTTAGCATGTGCATGCATCAAACAAGCACTTTGTGCAGGCACAGAGGCGTTCCAACTCAACTCCTGTAAGCCCGCACTCTCCTGGTCACTTCAGCAGCTGCCGTACGGCACTCTTCTGAGATGAGCAAAGAAGCTGTGCTTCAAAAGCAGATGATCAAGGTGAGTATGGAAGCCTGGGCAGGCAGGTGGGCCCAACAGCAGAGTGGTGGAGAGAACCAGTTTGGTCTCTGCTACACATTGCTGCTACTGTCTCAGCAGAACTGGGCTGAACCAGTAGAATACCACCACTGCTCCATTCCCTCCCTACCCACTAACCTGCTTTCCAGCTCCGTTCTCCTGTGCAGGGCAACAAAAGAAGACCCAGCCAATCAGCTGGGACTCAGGAGGCAGAGAATAGATGGGGGCGGTTTTCCAAATTACCCAAAAGTTCCGCTACTGGTTCTCCAGAACTGGTCAGAACCTGCTGAATACCACCTCTGCTCAGAAAGATAGAAGGCTGAGTCAACCTTGAGCTGATGAGAATTGAACTGCTGACTGCTGGAAGCCAGCAGTCAGCAGAAGTAGCCTGCAGTATGCATTCTGACTGAGAATATATATCATGTTGTCAGATTCCTGCAGCGCTCAGAGCAATTACTTTGCTTGGTGAAAGTCAACCCTTCTCCCCCTCACTATCTTTCCTATAGGCTAAATCTACTTACTCTTTACAAGTGGTCCTCAACAAATGACCACAATTGAGCCCAAATTTCCTGTTGCTAAGTAAGATATTCTTACATGAATTTTGCCCCATTTTACGACCTTTCTTGACACATTTGTTAAGTGGATCCTTGCAGTTATTAAGTTAGTAATTCAGTTGTTAAGTGAATCTGATGTGGGAATTTGCCAGAAGGTCGCAAAGGGTGATCACATGACCCTGGGACATTACAACCAATATAAATATGAGCCAGTTGCCAAGGACCTGAATTTTGATCACATGACCATAGGGATTGTCAGAGTTCCAGAAAACCTCCACTCCAACAAATAACTCCGAGACAGACATCCTCTCCAAAGATCTTTTTTATTTGGGTAGTAAATTGGCACACCTGGGAAATCCCGAATCTGAAAGTTCTGGATTTCCTTGCAATAAGTAAAAAATTACAAATCCATCACCTGCACCCATCATCACATCACATGCCCCAATCTCCATCCGTCCCAACTTGAGATGTCCCCTCAATCAGGTGCAGAAAGAACATGACCTTGGCTTAGAAGAAGAATGCTATTATGTTTAACCACATACACTCCAAGAAATTCCCCCCTCCCATTTTTCCAGGCTCAAGAATGGGGCATTGTGGAAGGGTCTAGTGCTAATATGGCTTCCAAAGCTGATAGGGATACTCCAATGGTCATAAGAGTGAAAAATGGTCATAAGTCACTCTTTTTAGTGAACAATCACTAAATGAACTGTTGTAAGTTGAGGACTACTAATAATTGTAAGTCTGTCCTATACTAGTTTCTGAACCAATAAACTAAATCTTATGCATATTTTGTGAAAAAGCAAGTCCTATTCACTCTAATCCTGTTCATTCTACTCCCTAGTAAATGGTGACAATAGACATTAAGTGGCAGCTCCATTGCACTGCTAAAACAATAAATATAGCATGATTGACTCACTCTTTGTGGAAAAAATTGAGACAATTCTTATGGGCCAAAGAGAAAGTTTCATAGCTAATTTGTTTGATTGTCTAGGAAGTCTTGAAAGTGAAGATCAAAAATCTGAAGCATATTTGTACACAGGACTGGAGCTGTGCAGAACAATTCTATCCATGTTTATTCAGAACTACATCCCAGTGAGCACAGTGGGATTTTAGCATCACAGTGGATCTGACTGGGCTCATTAAAGAAACACTGTAGATTCAGCAATATGTAATGTTTGGATGGGTGAAAGGCAAGAAAAAAGCAAAACTGTGCACCTTCTACGTCTAGGCCTATGCTAACATGAGCTCTATATTCAAAAATCTCCCTTGGAGACAACTTCTTAAAGCTTATGCAATGGAAACCGTAACTCAGTTAAATGTGTACTTTTTGCTTGAAATGGATTCATAGGGGGATGAAGACAACATCATATGTTTCCTTGTTTGTAGCCAGTTCTTGTGATATAATAGTCACATTTGATAGGGACATACAACAATGAGATTTAAATTAAGCAAGTTTCAACATATATATCATCCATGGGGTAGGATTCAAATTTCTTAACAACTGTTTCTGTGGGTGTGGCCTAATTTGTGGGTGTGGCTTGGTGGTCACGTGACTAGCTGGGCATGGCTTGTATGTAAACATTGTAAAGATTTATGTAAATATTGAATTTTTTATTAAAAAAAGAACAACTTTTACCCAAAATCAGGCAAAGCAGGCAAGCAGATTGAGTTGCTTGCAGAATCACAAATTCACTCACAGATCTACCGTTCTGCAATCTGCTGCCTGAGTCTGTCACATAAAATTTGATTGCACAACGCAGGCAAGTTGGATGGGGCGCATGCGAGATAACGAGTGATTGGGTGGGGAGGGGAGGGGTGGGCGGGGAGGGGCGGGCCCAGCCAGTGGCATGATTTGCTGGTTCTCCAAACTGCACAGAATGGTAATGAAGGGTTCTATAGAACTGGTCCGAACTGGTAGAATTCCATTCCTGATATCATCCATCCAATGAAGTTAAGAAACAGATAAGAAGGACCATATAAATTCCTAAGCATAGCCTTGTACAAGACAGATTTCCTCAAGGAACACCACAGAGCATGATGTACTACCTATAATACTTTAGTGTTCCCAGGCCAATATGAGATAATAACACTTCCTTAACTAGAGACATTACGTGGCCCGAGTTAAAAACAGCAATAGAAAACCAAAAGAACAATAAAACCCCAGGACCTGATGGGATACCAAGGGAACTTTATGACAAAATAGGAGAACAAGTAGGACCTCTCATGGTGGAAGTATATAATGAGGTCCTACTTGCAGCAAGAATGCCGGATTCATGGAAAGAGACATTGATATCGTTGATTCCGAAAGAAGATTCAGATTTACAACTTGTACAAAATTATAGATCAATTTCCCTGTTAAATACTGATTATAAAATATTTACCATAATTATAGCAAATAGATTAAAATGGAGGCGATGATACATCCAAATAATCTAGATCTTAACAAAATGATAAAATACAAAGACCTTCTTGATGCGCAAGGAACTTTAAAATCATGGCAAGATCTCTAAGAACAAGGACTACAAGTAGACCGGTGGGCTTACCTGCAAATTCAAAATAGATATAACCAGAACAATTATCAGCTACAATACGGCCCTGGTAAAGCAATTCCCCACGCTGATGCGTTGAGACGTGCACCACTCCCAGAGACCATCAACAATCCTGCGCCAACAATGACAACATTGCAGATCGAGACACTTCGTACACCGCCATTAACTGCCCGTGATATCGTGAGAGAAACAAAACGTGAACCCATCTAAGCACGAATCTTCATGTGGGTAGAACGCGGATGGCCATTGGACCAAGTACCAGACAACTTCACACCATTCAAATGTCATCAAACAGAGTTGTTTTCTCAAAAGGGCTGTATCATTTGGGGCGATAGAGTCATTATCCCAGAACGACGCCAACAGGTTGTACTAAGAACCTTGCACGATGGCCACCCTGGCATCATGCGCATGAAGGCCCTCGCACGAAGCTACGCATGGTGGCCCAGCGTCGACAGACAAATCAAATCGTGGGTCAAAACTTGCCAGAGATGCCAAGAAGTAAGCAACGCTCCACCGAAGGCAATCCTAACCGAATGGGAGACACCGCGGGGACCCTGGTCTCATATACATCTTGATTTTGCTGGGCCAACCAAAGGCCACACCTTCTTGTTAACTGTCGATGCCTACTCAAATTGGCTTGAAATCCACCGAATGAGGAACACGACCACCGAAGCGGTCATCAAAAGGTTAGAAAGACTGTTTGCAACCCATGGATTACCAGACGTTCTGGTATCCGACAACGGGCCCCAATTTACCACGCTGTCCTTTGAGCAGTAACTGGCTGACCGCGGTATCAGACATGCGCTCACTTTGCCTGCGCACCTTGCAGCCAACGGTAGGGCTGAGCGCATGGTACAATTCGTCAAGAAAACACTACAAAAAGTAGACTACGACCACATTGACGAGAAAATCAATTGAATCCTTTTTCTACAGCACATCACACCTCACAGTGTCACCAACAAAACTCCCGCTGAGCTGCTAATGGGACAGAAGCTCCACTCCTACCTCAACCGGTTACACCCAGCCTACGAATCGGAAAAACCACTCGGATCCAGCAGTCGATGCCGTAACTTCCAGGTAGGTGATTTAGTATTCGCTAAAAACTTATCGGGCGATCCGCTGTGGGTAGAAGCGATGGTAATCCGTGTAACCGGCCCAAGATCATACCTTGTACAGTGCCCTGACGATAGACTTTGGAAGTGCCATATCGATCAACTACGATCAAGACTGCAGTCAGTCAATTCCGAACTCCCTTATAACCAAATTGAGGGCGGGGGGAGATACAGAGGAAGACGAATTTCAACTAGAGGAAAATCTTTTTGAAGGGAACGATAGCAGAACAGAAACGCGGGAACACGAACCAGGGATGGGAGTGAGTTCACCTCAGGGAGTTACCGAAGATATTGGTGACAACAGAAACGAGAACTCTGAACCAGAGGCACCCCTTTCGCCAAACAACGCCCTACCTCAACAAGAGTGCAGCCAAATGCCAGGTGCACAGCGAAAATCAAAAAGACTAATAAAATAACCGTCCTACCTCAAGGACTACGTGACCGCGCCCCATAAGCAGAAGCTGGGGGGAAGGGGTGTTGTGAATGAATAAATGTTAAATAAAGTTATCTTGAGCTTGAAGTCAAGTGCAGGGTTCTAGCCCTGCACTTCTGATTGGCTGTTAATGGCAAGATCAGATTGGTCCGTTCAGGAGAATCTGATTGGCCATTAACAGGCCATTCTCATTGGTTAACGGAGCTAGCGCTTCCGGATTGCTATTGGTTGAATAGTTAATAAGTTGCCTATATAAGGAAGGCTATAGCAGCCATCCAGTTTGAGCTGTCACATCATGTAAATAAAGAGTTTGAAGTTCACAGTTTCTACCGGCCCGTCTCCATTATTCGCAGCCATGCTCCAAACATAACATTTAATTTCATTGGATGGATGATATCAGGGATGGAATTCTACCAGTTCAGACCAGTTCTTTTTTTTTCTTTTTTTTTTTTACAAACTTTATTTACAAACTTTATTAAAATGTCAAGCAAACACATACACAATACACATAAAAAAGGGAAAAATGATTAAAAAAAACAACAACTAATAATTCTGTTATCGACAGTCTATGGTTCCTTGTTTGTTATCAATATTAATGATATATTTACAAATACATCTTATTGTGAATTACTACCTCTTTTACATTTTGCGTTATATTCTAATATATTTTCTATTTTTGTTCTATCCATTCATATCAGCATTCCCAGCTTCTAGAGTATTCTGATGTTTCTTTTTCCTTAAGTGATAAGGTTAACTTATCCATCTCTGCACAGGCTATTATTTTCTGAATGATCACTTCCTCTGTTGGAATATCTGCTTGTTTCTAACACTGTGCAAAGGTTATTCTGGCTGCAGGAAGAATGTGCAGTATTATATATTTGACTTTTTTAGAAATGTGTCTATTAAATATCCCCAATAAGAAGAATTCTGGTTTTAATTCAATTTGCTCCACTGTTATTTCCTCTAACCATTTTTTTATTCTATGCCAGTATCTTTGGGCTTCAGTGCAGGACCACCACATGTGAAAGAATGTTCCATGTTTCTTTTTACATTTTCAGCAATTTGGATTCACGTTAGGAGACATTTTCGCTATTATCGAGGGCGAGAGATGCCATCTATAAAACATTTTATAAGCATTTTCTTTATATGTTGCTGATTTTGTAATTTTATTATTCCTTGTCCAGACCTTTCTATTCCAAGCTATCATGTTGCCTTTGACTACTTCCTCTTCTAATTCTATCTCTAATAAATAATTATAAAATTTTGTTATATTTTTTTATCAGAGCCTAATAGGATTTTATCTAATTGTTGTAGCTTTGGATATATTCCAAAAAAATAAGCAACAGGGGCTCCGCTACTGTTAAGCAATACATGGCTCAAAATGGCGCCCACTCCGAAAGGCGATGCATCACATGTGATATTTAAGGGTAAGGTTTCATTGCACTGCATTAGTACAGCGCCAGAAGTCAGTAGCTTTTTTACATTACGGAACGCCTGCTCTTCTCTATGACCCCATACCCAATTTGCTTTTTTGTCCAGTAGGTGATGTAAAGGTTCAGCAACAGTCGCCTTGTGCGGCAAGAATACGTTATAGAAATTGATGAGGCCTAGAAACGCCTGGAGGTCGACCTTATTCTGGGGTCTGGGAGCATTTTTTATTGCTCTCAATTTGCTATCGGTAGGGTGAATACCCTGACTGTCAATTATGTACCCTAAGAATTCAACATGACCTGTACACAGCTTGCACTTATTTTTCTTCATCTTAAGGCCCGCTTCTTGGAATTTTTGAAGAACCAGCCTTAAATGATCCCGTAAAATTTTTGGAGTGGGGGCAGCAATTAACACATCATCAAAGTAGGGGACAACACCTTTGATCCCCTCCATTGAGTCTCTCCATTAGGCTCTGAAAGATCCCTGGGGCCACACTGACTCCGAATTGGAGCCGCGTACATTTAAAGGCACCTCGGTGCGTTACAATTGTCTGTGCCTGTGCTGTTTTTTCATCAACCGGCAGTTGCTGATAAGCCTGAGCTAAGTCTAGTTTAGCAAAGACTTTTCCGCCTCTCAGGGAATGGAGGAGGTGTTGCACCACCGGCACCGGATATGGATTTTCTTGCAGGGTGTGGTTCAGGGTGGCTCGGTAGTCCCCACAAATTCTAATTGAGCCGTCCGGCTTAATTGGTGTGACAGTTGAGGTTTCCCAGGGAGAGTGATCGGTTGGCTTTAACACTCCCTGGGCTATCAACTTATCAAACTGTTTGTCGATTTTTGGCTTTAGTGCGAACGGAACTCAACAAGGCTTAAGGCGGATGGGAGCTATTTTTGGATTAAGGCTAAAGGATATCGGGGTCCCCTTGTACTCACCTAGCTTTTCCACGAAGACGTCCTTGAATTTGTGGGCGAGGTTCTCTTCCCAGTCACTGCCACCAATTCGGTTAATGCCTGCCACTTCAATGCCGAGTGGTGCGAACCATTGCAGGCCTAACAGGCTAGGCCGGTCCTTGTCGATCACCGTCAGGAGTAAGTACGCTGTGTGGTTCTTGAATGAAACCCGGACTCGACTGGATCCTACGACTGGGATCCAGTTCCCCTGGTAGTCTTTTAGCACGAGCCTTTGGAATTGAAGGTCTTGGTGCCGGATAGTAGGGATGAGTTGCTTGAGGGTCTTCCACGAGACCATTGAAAGAGACGATCCCGAGTCAACTTCCATTTGGCAAGGCTGATTTTCGATGTCTACTTTAACTTGAATTTTCTTGGCATCCAGTGAAGAGGCGTGGCCGATAGTGATTGTTTAGTGAGCCTCTTCTCGTCTAGTTAGATGATTCATGGGCCGGTTTCTGTAGGAATGGTTTGCTGGTTCTTGCCTTACAGGACGGTTTCCTGTCGATTGGTGAAAATTGGTCCCCTTCGCAGTCTGGCTGGGTCCTAGGAGACTTCTGCAGACCCGTCCGATATGGGCTCATTTCCCGCACTCGTGGCAGAGCGCATCGCGGAATTTGCAATCGGAGCGGTAATGGTTGGCCCCGCAGCCAGCGCACGATTGCTGGGACTTCGGGTAATGGTCCCAATTGGACCACAGTCGATGGACCTCTTCTTCGTCGCTGTCTAACGATGAAGAGAAGTCCTCATGGTGGGCCGTCGGAAGCTGTCCTTCAGACTTAGGTGAAAGTTCGCAGGCGGGTTGGTGTGTCGGAGTGCGATTTCGGTGTAGTTGGGCAGCCGACTTCTTGGTCGCTTCCCCTGCCGTAGCCTCAGCAATGGCATCGGCAAGGCTAATGTCGCCCTTAGCCATTATTTTGCTCTGCACGTTTAGCGCATCTAGTCCTAGAACTACTCGGTCTCTCAAAGCCTCTTCTAGGTCAGCGAAATCGCAGAGGCCTCCCAAGTTTCAGAGGTCCACAACGAAATCGGCAACGCTTTCTCCTTTCCACTTGTTTCTTTGGTAGAACTCATGCCGTCTTACAAACGTTGGAACGGTCGGTGCATAGTGGGCACTTAGTAGCGGTTCGAGGACGTCCCAGTCCATGGCCTTCACTTCAGCCGGTTTTGCTAGCGCCTTGGCCATCTTCAATATGGTCAGCCCGCAATGCGTCAGGAATACCACCCGTTTCTTCCCGGTTGTAGCATCCTTCAGATTATTCGTTTCCAAGAACATTTGGAAATGGTCCATGTAGGACTCCCAGTCCTCTTGCGCTGGGTTGAACGGAGCGGGTGGTACTATGCCACCGGACATGGTTCCACTGTTGTGCATTTCAGCCACGTGCTCGGTTGTCTTCTTCGTTGTTTAGTCAGTTCTGACGTCTCCAGATCCCTTCCTCGTCACCAGTGTTATGTTTGGAGCATGGGTGCGAATAATGGAGATGAGCCGGTAGAAACAGTGAACTTCAAACTTTATTTACATGGTGTGACAGCTCAAACTGGAGGGCTGCTATAGCCTTCCTTATATAGGCAACTTATTAACTATTCAACCAATAGCAATCCTGGAGCGCTAGCTCCGTTAACCAATGGTTATGGTCTGTTAATGGCCAATCAGATTCTCCTGAATGGACCAATCCGATCCTGCCATTAACAGCCAATCAGAAGTGCAGGGCCAGAACCCTGCACTTGACTTCAAGCTCAAGATAACTTTATTTGTATTATTCATTCACAACAATGGATAAGTTAACCTTAGCACTTAAGGAAAAAGAAACATCAGAATACTCTAGAAGCTGGGAATGCTGATATGAATGGATAGAACAAAAATAGAAAATATATTAGAATATAACGCAAAATGTAAAAGAGGTAGTAATTCGCAATAAGATGTATTTGTAAATATATCATTAATATTGATAACAAACAAGAAACCATAGACTGTCAATAACAGAATTATTAGTTGTTGTTTCTTTAATCATTTTTTCCCTTTTTTTATGTGTATTGTGTATGTGTTTGTTTGACATTTTAGTTGTATAATAAAGTTTGTAAAAAAAAAGAAGAAGAAGAACTGGTCTGAACTGGTAGAATTCCATTCCTGATATCATCCATCCAATGAGGTTAAGAAACAGATCAGAAGGACCATATAAATTCCTAAGCATAACCTTGTACAAGACAGATTTCCTTAAGGAACACCACAGAGCATGATGTGCTATCTATAATACTTTAGTGTTCCCAGGCCAATATGAGATAATAACACTTCCTTTTTATAACACTTCAGCGGGATCTGTACTTACACACATTTTCGTATTATGTCACCCTAGTGATTTGATAACAGTATTCCAGTATTTGAGAGGCTGCCACAAAGAGGAGTGGGTCAACTTATTTACCTGTAGGCAGGACAAGAAACAATGGATGGAAACTAATCAAGGAGAGAAGCAACCTGGAATTAAGGAGAAACTTCCTAACAGTGAGAACAATTAACCAGTGGAACAGCTTGCCCTCAGAAGTTGTAGGTGCTTCATCACTGGAGGTGTTTAAGAGAAGACTGGACAGCCATTTGTCTGGAATGGTATAGGGTCTCCAAGGTCCCTTCCATCTCTATTCTGATTGATTGATCATTGAACAACCAGCAACAACAAACAAATTCACTGATATAAAAAAAACCCAAACAGTGAGATAGATTCAGTTTCCTACTGTCTCTTACATGTATGCATGTAGGAGCATACACACACACACACACACCCCAAACACTCAGTTAGAGGTTCTATTGGCCAAACTGCCCAATCTGTATGCAGAAGAATAAATGGACACTAATGACAATATTGAAAAATTAGTGCAATACTTCAGCTCACTCTGTCTCTGATCACATGATTAGAAAAGGAATGACAAAGATAGATTTCATAAAAACAATCAAACAGCTGAGCTAAAATACATTAGAAGATTCAGCACCATTTTTCACAGAGTAAATAAAGGTTTCTTATTCCATTACTTATGTTAACTAGTTATTCAGAGCAAGAATATTTGTGTCTTTCTTATTTTCATTTTTAATCCCCTTCGATTATAATTTTCCTGCTTCCTTACATTCCTTCTCTTGTGTGTGCATCTATGACTATGTGTATTTCTATATATTAGCATCAGCCACATCTGACTGGCCCCACCGCCATCTATTCTCTGCCTCCCAAGTCCCAGCTGATTGGCTGGGTCTTCTTTTGTTGCCCTGCACAGGAGAATGGAGCTGGAAAGCATGTTAGTGGGGTGCAGAGAGAATGGGGATTTTACGGTAACCTTCTCTCAGGACTGGGGAGGGAATGGAGATTTTGCAGTATCCTTCCTCTGCTATGCCCACCAAGCCACACCCACCAAGCCCTGACACGCCCTCTAAGATATGGCCACAGAACCGGTAGTAAATGTTTTTGAATCCCACCACTGAGGCAGATATTTCTCTACTCCCACAAAAAACAACATCCTTTTCTTTGTCTTAGCTTTTGAAGCTTTTCTTGACCAGCAGTTAGTGACACATTTTAACATGGATGAGAAAGATAAAGCTGAACTTCTTTGGATGATCTCCAAAAACAAATATCCTCATTTTAAGTTGGTAGAATAGATGCTATGCTTACTTCATATAGTCTATTAAATAGGTCTAATCAGAAGACCACAAAGGAATTCAGCAAAAAGCATGTTTCTCCTAATATGGATTTATTTATGAGTTACAAAAACTATCAACACTGCAGATAAAGAGATTTGCAAAAGATGAGACATTCATATCATGCTGTGGAGAATTTATATGGACCATGATAACCTAAAAATATTACTAATTATAAGAGAGGGCCAACAACTGAAAATTAAGATGGTTATTATCAGGCATGAAAAGCCAGGTCCCCATGTGAAGGTTCAATTAAACTAATTTATTGCTACAGTCTATTCACAAGAAACTTCTCAACTGATGGTCAGCATCTGCTTAAAGTTCGATAAGGGTCAATGACACTTAAGAAGGGTTGGACTTAATTCACTTGTGACTATGTAGGGATTCTAGGCTGATTCTTCTTTTCACCCTGCTCCCAGTTTTGCCACTTCACCCAAAGTTATTATGAAAACCTGTAAGGTGTATACAGCTCTTAACAAAATCACATCTACTAGATGATTCAACAGTCCTTTGTTCTCTCATGATAAAAGGTGAAAACTTAGGATCATCTGTGTAAAATGTGTTCCTCTTTCATTTGACTGAAGAATAACGCAAATCACTTTTGATTTATCTTGGATTGTGTGCTTTCATTTTAGAGCAATGAAGTGAAGCCATCTGAAGCTGAATATCACATGTTAGACTGTGCCAAATTCTAATTGACAAAAGTGTTTTTGAAAACTTGCATGGTTTTAAAAGGAAAGAGCTGCAACAATAGAAAATAAACGTGGTTACATTAGTTCTATTCATTCATGTGAATGGAGAAAACATTTAACAGAACAGTGGTGCTGTGACTTTCCCCCTCCCCTAGTGTAGTACAGATTCATACTTAGAAGGTAAGGAGATTTACTAAGACGTAGTTGTGTTGGGATAATAGCATGCAGTGAATAGGTAGCATTTTGAACAATCAACAGCATCGGAAGAACAGCAACGAAAGCATGAAAAAAAACATTCATTGGGAGAAGTAACAATGAGAAATGACTACAAAAGGACAGAGCAATAAATGGGGAAATAGGATTTGACAAGGAAGTAGCATTTAAGCAATACTGAGGGAACAGTAATTGGTAATCCCAGGGAGCCAACAATGGGACAGCATGTACACTGAAGGAAGAGAGCTAGTCAATATATGCTTTATACATGTGTCTTAGTTTGGGAAGGAAAGAAAGGACAAGGAAGATAAAAGCATCAAAGGGGTGCCTTTTTCTCAGAATATATAGTGATAATATAAAGCTCAGGAGCTCAGGAATAGAGAAAGGGGAATCTTCTATACAGTCTGGATTTTTGAAGAAGGGTGATAGACAGAACCTTGAGAAGCAAAGGTGACAACAGAAAGGAAAGAAAGGGGTTCTTACAAACAGCTGCAGTTCTGGTTGGGTCAACCTAATAGACTCCTTGGTTTCCTTAAGTTCAAAGTTTGGAACTGGTGAGTCGAACCCAACTGAGGCTGGATATTTAGGCCCAACTCATCACCAAATCCCCAAGAACAGAACAGAGCGGCAGAGTTGAAAGTGGCCTTGGAGATGTTCTAGACTCTGCTCAAGCAGGAAACTCTATACCATTTCAAATAAAAGGATGTCCAGTCTCTTCTTAAAAACATTCAATGATGAAGCGCCCACAACTTCTGAAGGCAAGTTGTTCCATTGATTAATTGTTCTCACAGTCAAGACATTTCTCTCTAGTTCTAGATAGCTTTTCTCCTTGATTAGTTTCCTTCCACTTCTTCTTGTCTTGCCTTTAGGTGCTTTGGAAAATAGGTTGATATTCTCCTCATATTGGGACACTGCTAATATATCTCCTCTTGTCCTTTTCACTAGACTAGAGATACTCAATTTCTGCTATGTTTCTTATGCTTAATTTTTCTTACCTAAGGGTAAAATCTTATTTTTCTCACCATTGAGTTTCATTTTGTTAGATAGGCTTGGTTTAAGTCTATCAAGATCCATCTTGTGCCTGTCTTCTGGATGTTGGCTGCTTCTGTTAGCTTGGTGTCATCTGCAGATTTGATGAATTGCCCTTCTATTCCCTTATCTAAATTGTTTATGAAGATATTGAAGAGTACTAGATCTGAAACAGAAGTAACCCCATTGCTTCCTTCCCTCCATGTAAATGTAGTTACATTAAGGACTTCATGATGAGTGTAGTTACAAATTCATCTGCTGCTGATGAATTTCACATTTTTCTAGTTTACCAAGAAGTAGGTTGTAGTCTACTGTATCAAATGCCTTATTGAAAGCCAAGTATACTATGTCCACCAAATTTTCTCTGGTCCACTAATTTATTCATTTTGTCAAAGAATAAAATAAGATTTATTTGGCATGATCTGTTTTTGACAAACCCATGTTGGCTTCTGGTCATAATTTTGCTTGCTTCTAGATGTTCACAGATCTATTATTTTTTCCAGGATCTTCCTAGTTATTGATGTCAGGCTGATTGGTCTATAGTTTGCTTGATCTGTTTTCCCCCTTTTTTTGAAGATGGGAACTATATTAGCTCTTTTCCAGTCCTCTGGTAGTTCTCCAATGCTCCAGGTTCTTTGAAAGATATAGTTCTGAGATCACATCTGCCAGCTCCTCTGAAACTCTGGGATGTAATTCATCAACTTCTGGTAATCTGAACTTGTCTAGAGTGGACAGGTGTTCTCTTACCATTTTCTTGCCTATTTTAATTTGTATTCCTAGTCTGTTTTTTACAATTCTGTTTTTGGAAGGTTGAGCTATTATTATTATTTTTTTCATGAAGACAGCTGCAAAGAATGTATTAAGCAGCTGTGCTTTCTCCCTGTTGCCCATCACTTCCTTGCTATCTTCTCCCATTAGTTGACTGATTGTTTACTTGACATTTTTTTTCTTGTGTTTGTATGTTGAAATAAACTTTTTAAACATTATTTTTGACATTTGTTGGAAATCGTAGTTCATTCTGAGCCTTCGCTTTCCTGACCATCTTTGCAGATTCAGGCTATATGTTGTTATTCTGCTTGAGTTATGTGTTTCTTTTTCCATTTTTTTTTTATACTTATCCTTTTTGTCTTTCAATTCATCAGAAAATTCCTTGTAACCATGCTGGCTTGTTCTTGGATTTCTTATTTTTCTTTTTCAGTGGTACTATGTTGGACTGGGCTTTTATGATCATATTTTTCAGATTTTCGCAAGCTTCTTGAGTTGCTTTCCCCTTTCAGATTTTCATAGATTTAGTTCTTAGGAGGCTCAACACCATCCTTGGGTTTGTAACTTCAAGTTGAACTTAATGGAAGACTTCAATCTGCTTTTTCCCTCAACACACTTTTCCTACCCAAGGCTGAGGCCTGGTGACTTCGAGAAACAGTCCCTGCAGGTGGACCAGCTCATGCAGCTTGGTCTGAGGCCTGCCTCCATTCAAACCCAAGAAAGAAAACCCTTCAACTCCACTGAGGTAGAGAAGAGGTACTTTTACTGAGTTTGAAATGATAGCAGCAAAAGAAAAGCAAGATCTGAGCCAAAAGGTGTGAAGGTTACATATTGAAAGTTTCCCCAAATCCCTCCCTCCACGGAACCAGGCAGGGAGGGGGACAGGACAGGGAGGCAAGGACATGAGGGGGTTGAGAAAGGGAAGGGAAGGGGGATGAAGAAAAGTTGTGGGTCCAGTGGGAGGGGGAGGAGAAGGCACATATAGGAAGGGGAGAAATGTAATGCCTTTATGACTTCATCAAGGAAGGTTATTATCTGAGGTAAGGGAGAGGGAGGGAGAGGAAGATGAAGGCAGGGGAGAAAGCAGGAGAGGTAGCGGGATAGTGAGCAGAAAGATGAGGAGGAAGGGGACAAAGAGTTTTGGCAATGGAAAAGAACAAAGGAAGAGGAGAGAAGGGAGAAGGGTAGGAAGATGGGATTGGAAGGAGAAAGGCAGGTCAGAACAAATGGAGGGTGTTCTGTACCTTCATTTGCATTCTTGAAACCCCGCATTTTGATTGGTCAAAGCACGGGGTGATCTGATTGGGTTAGCGAGCCGCGCTGATTGGCCCGCTGAGAATCTCCCACGATTGGCGGATACAAATCGCGAGAGATTCAAAGCAGTACCATTGGCTGCGGCCGCCGCGGCTTGAGAATAAAAAGCTGCAAGTTTTCCCTTGGAGCCAGATCGGTTCCGGGGGCCTAATAAAGAGCTGAAACCACAGTCACTGCCTCCTGGTCTCCTTGCCGAATGGACACGACACTGGTGACGAGGATGGGATCCCAAGGCTGAACCCCATCGAGCACGTGTCTGCTGGAAGCAAGACCGACGAGATGGCCAGCATCGCTCCGCCCGCGCCCTTCAACCCCGCTAGCGAGGACTGGGAATCCTACACGGACAGATTCCTCATGTTCCTTGAATGCAGCAACATGAAGGACACCACGGGGCCAAAAAAATGAGCCGTTCTCCTGACACACTGTGGGCCCGCTGTGTTCAAGATGGCGAAAGCCCTCGCGAAACCCGCCGACATCAAAGCGATGGACTGGGACGACCTCGAGCCCTTGCTCCACAACCATTACACCCCCGCCGTGCCCACCCTCATCAGGAGGCACGACTTCTACCGGCGGGACCAGAGACCGGGCAAAAGCATCAGCGACTTTGTTGCCGAGTTGCGGAACCTAGGAGGCATGTGCGGATTCTCTGACATGGACGAGGCCCTACGGGACCGAGTCTTGCTCAGACTTCGGGATCCAGTCCTCCAGAGCCGACTGATGGCCAAAGGCGACATCGCCCTCGCCGATGCCATCGCTGAAGCCACCGCAGCCAACACTACCCGGAAGTCGGCGAACCGCAGGTGGAGATTGGATGCCAGGGACCGCACCGCGACCACCGACTCGGGACGGGTGACCGAGGCCCAACCAGAAGCAAGACACCGCGAGACCACCAACCACCATGGCGAATTCCACTCCACCTCTGACACCTCGGACAACGAGGAGGAAATCCACCGGCTCCAGGCAGGATGCGACCAGCGCAATCGGCGGGGTCGTAAGTCGGGGACTGCTTGTGCTGGTTGCAGAGGTGACTACCCGAGATCGGAGTGCCGTTTCTTCGATACAGTCTGCCGGCATTGCGACAAAAAGGGCCACATCGCCCGCATCTACTGACTAAACAAAGCCTACAGCCCCAGACGACGGGACCACAGCGAGCGGAGATGGGACAGCACACCCCCCAGAGCCAGAGATCGCCCAGCCGACAGCCGATAGGACCAGAGCGGGCAAACCCGATGAGGCAGAGATACCCGGCGGAAGGAGGAAACCCACCAGACGGTCATCATTGGCCACGCATCAACCACCGATGCCCGGAAAGTCTATGTGGAGGTAGGCATCGAAGGCAAGCCATGCAGGATGGAGGTGGATTCCGGGTCCTACCTCTCCATGGTCGCCTGGCAAGAAATCAAATGCTTGGTGCCTACCATCCACAAGAAGGGACTGGAAAACCAGAGACTAATCATCAAAGACTACCAGGGAAACCGCATCCCGGTAGTCAGAACCGGACAATTCGAAGTAACATTTAAGGGCCGCATGGCAAAGCTTCCCCTAACAATCGTGGACCGAGACCGGCCCAGCCTTTTGGGACTGCAATGGTTCACGCCGCTTGGCATCGAAGTCACGGGCATCAACCACATCGCCGAGACCGATTGGGAGTAGCAACTGGCACGGGACTTCCAGGAAGTGTTCGACGGCACCCTAGGCAAACACGGAGGCCCCCCCATCTCCTTCAGCCTAGACCCTAACATTCCCCCGAGACGCCTAAAACCACGGCTGGTACTTTTTGCACTCCGACCAAAAATTGACAAGCAAATTGACAAGCTCGTCAAGCAAGGGGTCCTACAACCAATTGATCATGCCCGGTGGGAGACCCCAATAGTCACCCCAGTCAAGCCCGATGGGTCTGTGAGAATCTGCGGGGACTATAAGGCCACCCTAAATTGCGCCTTGCAACAAAGCGCCTACCCCGTCCCAGTAGTGCAGCACCATCTACACTCATTGGGGGGAGGCAAGGTTTTTGCGAAGCTCGACCTGCCCCAAGCATACCAACAGCTGCCAGTCGACGCAGAAACCGCAGAGGCACAAACCATAGTCACCCACCGGGGAGCTTTCCGATGTAACCGACTCCAGTTTGGAGTCAGCGTGGTGCCTGGAATTTTCCAGAGCCTCATGGGGGTGGTGCCCTACTTCGATGATGTGCTGGTATCGGCAACCAACCAGTGAGAACTAGAGGATCGGCTAAGGGAGGTGTTAACCAAATTCAAGGAAACCGGGCTAAAAGTGAAGAGGGAAAAGTGCCAACTTTACACAGAGCGGGTCGAGTTCCTGGGATACCTCCTAGACCGGCACGGCATCTACCCCACCGAAACTAAAATCAGAGCCATTAAGGAGGCTCCCACACCCCGGACTAAAACAGAACTGCAGGCGTTTCTGGGACTGCTTAATTTTTACAATGTGTTCCTGCCCCAGAAGGCGACCACAGCGGAGCCTTTGCATAGACTCTTGGACAAGGCGGCTACCTGGACTTGGGGAAAATGCGAGGAAGCCACCTTCAGGAGAACCAAAGACCTGCTCACCTCGGATGCCGTCCTCATCCAATACAATGAGACCCTTCCACTCGCCGTCACATGTGACGCCTCACCCTTCGGCGTCGGCGCCGTCATCAGCCACACAATCCCGGATGGAAGAGAAGTGCCCATCGCCTTCTTCTCCAGGACACTCACCAAACAGGAGTGGAACTATAGCCAGCTGGACAAGGAGGCCCTAGCCATCGTCGCAGCAGTGAAGAGGTTCCATGAGTACCTCTACGGCCGTACCTTCACAATCATCACGGACCACAAGCCGTTCCTGGGCATCCTGGCAGGAAACCGAGCCACCCCAAACATTTTATCTCCCAGGATGACAAGGTGGTCCGAATTCCTTGCCGCCTACAGCTACCAGCTCACACACCAACCCGGTAAGACTATTACACATGCAGATGCTTTGAGCCGCTCACCGCTGCCCGACCTAGACACTGACCCAGCACCTACAACGAGCACCTTCAGCATAGAGACTCTGCCCGATCTACCCATAACCCCGTCAGACATTGCCCGAGAAACTAATAAAGACAAATGTCTGGCACGGGTATTACATTGGGTAGAGAAAGGGTGGCCGGAAAAGGACAACGATGAAGCATTCAAAACATTCCGGAACCAGCAAACGGAACTTTCGCTGCAAAAAGGGTGTGTACTGTGGGGGGATAGGGTGGTTATCCCAGAAAAATTGCAAGGGAAGGTATTGGGGTTGTTATACGAGGGGTACCCGGGCATAGTTAGAACGAAAGCCCTGGCCAGAAGTTACATTTGGTGGCCAGGGATGGATAAGCAAATCAAGGCCTGGGTGGCAAGGTGTCAACGCTGCCAAGAAACCAGACCGAGCCCTCCTGCGGTACTGATCCTGGAATGGGAAACCCCCAGGGGACCCTGGTCTAGGGTCCACATAGACTTTGCCGGGCCCACCAGGGGACATACATAGATGCTTATTCCAACTGGCTGGAGGTAAGCAACATGAATTCCACCACCACAGAGGCCGTAACCAAGGAACTTTGCAAACTATTCGCAACCCACGGCCTCCCAGATGTCATCATGTTGGACAATGGGCCCCAATTCACCTCGCTGGAATTTGAAAAATTCCTAGCGGAACGCGGCATTCGGCACGCACTGACAGCCCTGGCGCATCCGGTGGCGAACGGAAGGGCAGAACGAATGGTTCAATTCACAAAAAAAAAACCATCCAGAAAATCGAACACGGGGAGATCCAAGACAAAATAAATAAAATGCTTTTTATCCAACATATAACCCCGAACACAACAATGAACAAAAGCCTGGCAGAGCTATTGATGGGGAGGAAAATGAGGTCTGCACTCGACAGACTGCACCCCACATACAACCCGGAAAACCCCCCAAACTCCTCCAGCAAGCACCGGTCTTTTGCGCCAGGTGACGCCATCTACGCAAAAAACCTAACCGGAGACCCACTATGGGTACCAGCAACCATAACCCAACTGACAGGTCCCCACTCGTACTGGCTGCAAACAACCAACGGACGAGCGTGGAAACGCCACATCGATCAAATAAGATTGAGAACGGGCACAAGAAACACAACCGACACGCAACCAGACACAGAAAATCCCCTTAACACAAGCCAAGAGGGGAGGGAATACCCCGGGAACCAAAACCCAGAAGAAAACCAACCATACTCACCAGCAAGCAGCCAGCTCGAAGCCTCACCAGGCAGAAGCAGCCAGGCCAGCTCGACCAGCCCAGAAAGACCGGGTGGGAGCAGCAAGAACCGCAGCTCAACCAGCCTGGGTAGACCGGGAGGGAGCTGCGACAAGCGGCCCAGCAAGGCCTACCAGGCGGTTCCATTGACGAGGCCGAGAGACACAGAGAACCCGACCGAACCGGCCGGGAGCCAACCAACGACTGACCTGCACAGGTCCAGTAGGCAAGTGCAGAGCCCCTCCTACTTACGGGACTACGTTATGTAGGACCAAACCAAGAGGGGAGGGGTGTTCTGTACCTTCATTTGCATTCTTGAAACCCCACGTTTTGATTGGTCAAAGTGCGGGGTGATCTTATTGGGTTATCAAGCCGCGCTAATTGGCCCGCTGAGAATCTCCCGTGATTGGCGGATACGAATCATGGGAGATTCAAAGCGGTGTCATTGGCCGTGCCGCCGCTTGAGAATAAAAAGCTGCAAGTTTTCCCTTGGAGCCAGATTGGTTCCGGAGGCCTAATAAAGAGCTGAAACCACAGTCACTGCCTCCTGGTCTCCTTGCCGAACGGACACAACAGAGGGAATTCTAATGTTTTTATGACTTCATACAAGCAGGTTATTATCGGGTGAATGAGAGAGAGGCAGGGTGAATGGAATGGAGAGAAGGGGAGAGGCAGGAAGAAGATGAGGATGTAAAGGAGGAAGGGGATGGAGAAGGTGACAAAGAGATGGAGTAGCACGGGGAGAAGAAATATGGGAAGATAAGGGCCAGGCCCATATAGAAGATGACATGGGATAGATAGGAGAGGGGAGGAGGCAAGGAAGGGGGGTTGAGAGATAAGGGAGGGCAAGACATGGAGGGAAGGGACAGGAGGGGGTGGAGAAGGGAATTGGGATGAAGAAAAGTACACTGAAACCTTGATTCTGCTACTGGATTTGGACACTGCTTTTCACACTTTGGACTTGCTTCTTGGACCTTGAACTTGGATTTTGGTTTTGGTGAAGTGTGCTTGGACCATGGACTTGTTCTGGATTCTGAGCCTGGTGAGGGGATTTTATGGACTTTGTGTCTCCAGATGGGAGAATTGGACTCATTGGGTTTGGCACTAGTTCCAAGGTAGGAGTGAATCACGGGGAATACTGTTTGGAGTTGATGAATCCCCCAATAAGGACTTCAACCTTTGGGGTTTTGTGCGTTTGTGGGGAGACAGAAAACAAACTGACTTCTCTGATTAGAGAAAAGGTGCTATGTACGTTTATTGTTGAAACAGAAAAAATGAACTTGAGATTTATGATTTTTATAATTAGGGTAGGAAAAAAGAATCATGTGACCTTAGATTAAGAGGCAAATTTATAATTATAGGTGCTGTAAAGAAGATTAGAAACTCCTTTTTTAGGTACTTTCCTTTTCAGTTTTTCTTTTTACTTATTTTCACTTTTAGTTGTCTTTATGATTTCTTTTCTTCTTTATAGTAGTTTGTATTAGTTTTCATTTTTTTCATTTCTTATGTTTAAAGAACACACACACACATACACATACAATAATTGGGATAGACAATAATTCATATTTTGAGGGGTTTGTTTATAGCCATTGGAATGGAAGTTTTCCTCTTATGAAAGATGCTGCAATCAGGTAAAACTGGAATTATCCTCCTGATAAAATTACAGTTGACATATAATTACTGTAAGTTTCTGTGAGATTTTACTTAGACTTAAGGCAGAAATCTCTATTAGCTTTCAGCAAGAATTGGTCTGGTATTTACTAATTGCCATATAAATAGATCTTCATTCCAAATGTTCCCTTTATTGTTAATGTGGCCAATTTCTCTGCTAATTTATAGCTTCAGCAATTAAAATTAAGATTAAATAGAAATCTCTTTAATTTTAAGGAGATTCTATTAACATCAAGGAGCAGGCTGAAAATAGGCACTCATTTATACGTGGGAGATGGCATTTCATGTTCTGCATTTCTATGTTTGCACATGTAAATAGTTAGGTTGCCTTTAATTAGCACATATTAATCAGATTATGTTCTTAATACTTTTCTAAAGATGCTATCAATGTGTTGCATTCATTGTATTAAATGGCTGCTCTTATAAAATGAGTGCTATATTTTTGGTTCCAAAATCATGTCCTTTTCCATGGTTTCGAAAGACCAGAGAAAATATACCACCCATATTTCAGATAGCAAGGCTAATTTCACAGCTGCTGGGAGATGTTCTGATTATCAGAAGCACCCCATTTAGGAAAATACATCTTTTGGATGTATCACAAAAGGAAATAATTCAGGATTTAGTAGTGCCAATAAGAAAATCCCTTTCTTACAGAATTTATCCTTTTCCAAACTTTGTTTTCTTACCAAGCAAACACAACACTCTTTCTGTAAAGTTTTTATTTCTTTCTGCAGTGGGATTGGTTCCAAGTTTCCTAAGTGTTCTTCCAGTGCTCCATTATAATTACATTCCTCTCTCCACTTCTGTGCTCTTTGACTTACAAGCTGGTCTTTGACTTACAATCAGTTGTTCAGTGACCGTTCAAAATGACAAAAAGCACTGAAAAAAGTGACTTATGACCGTTTTTCACACTTACAACCATTGCAGCATCCCCATCTGTGGTGGGATTCAATTTTTTTTACCACCAGTTCTGTGGGCGTGGCTTGTTGGGCATGGCAGGGGAAGGTTACTGTAAAATCCCCATTTCCACCCACTCTGGGCAAGGTTACTGCAAAATCCCCTTCCCTCCCCACCCCACTAACCTGCTTTCCAGCTCCGTTCTCCTGCGCAGGGCAACAAAAGAAGACCCAGCCAATCATCTGGGACTTGGGAGGCAGAGAATAGATGGGGGCGGGGCCAGTCAGAGGTGGTATTTGCCGGTTCTCTGAACTATCCAACATTTCCTCTACCGGTTCTCCAGAATTGGTCAGAACCTATTGAATACCAGCTCTGATCCCCATGGTCAAGTGATCAAAATCCAGGCACTTAGCAACTGGCATGTATTATGCCAGTTCATGTGGTCACCCTTTGTGACCTTCCCAGCCAGCTTCTGACAGGCAAAGTTAATGAGGGAAGCCAGGTTCAGTTAACGACTGCATGGTTCACTTAACAATTGTAGCAAAAAAAAAAAAAGGGTTGTAAAAGGTTGTAAAATGTGATGCAGTTAACAACTGCCTTACTTAGCAATGGACCTTTTGGTCTCAGTTGTGGTTGTAAGTCAGTTGTGAACTACCTATAACACACAATCCATTTCCACAGCTGCTTAATTAGCACTGGAAAACTCATGATCCATTAGCATGAAGAAATCTAACGATTTTGTTGAAAGGTAAAATGCTTGGAACTGATTAAAATGTTGAAGTCTAGCTTTCACTTTTTAATTAGTTATGTCTGACAGGTAACTTCCCAAAGGCTATGATTCATTCATTCTGAACTCTTCCCCTTTTTCACATTAAGCTGAATCATGAAGATTAATTAGCTTCTTTCTAAATGCGTGGGCAACGTAAGGCAAGATTTGATATAAAATCAAGAGAGGATCACAAGGACCCGCTCGTTATTTTCCACATGGTTTAGATAATATTGCCATAAGCCTGCAATGAAATTGTTCTCAAGTAATTGTTCTCAAGTATTTCAGTTATTTGCTTTGAAACACACCAGCCAAAAAAAAAAAACATGGTTACTCTGCAGCAGCTTCCCATCCTGTAGAGCCAAAGCAAGCATGGTTGTAAACATTCTGTGACAAACAGATGGATTCTCCCCCCCAATCCTTTAATCTCTTGAGTTCTGAGAAGGATCAGAAGGGCGCAAGCAATGATATCGATGATTTTCAACTAGATTTGTCCTCTGTGGATTTTCCTAAGTGGTTTCTGTGGTTATTCTTCCAGAAATTCAAGGCCATTCTACTTGGTTCCACATAACTATTGAGGATCCTGATTACAATAAAAGATTCCTTTAAGTCAAATGTAGAACCCATGACCACATGGACACAAACATCCCATTTTCTTGTGGAGTTTAGAACCACAGAATAACAGGGTTGAAAGGAAGCGTGGAGATCTTGTAATCCAATCCCCTGCTCAAGTGGGCACACTCTATTCAGTGATCGCCAACCAGTGGGCCAGGGACCACTGGTGATCCATGATAAAAATTTGGTGGTCTGCAGAGAAATGTCACCCCCAAAGCACCCCCCCAAAGCAATTAATTCAGGCTGCATAGGAACACAAGGCTGAGCCGCCCACATGGCCCAAGGGAACACAAGGCTTGCATTGCTTGCATTGTGAACAACCTAAGGTAGTGAGAGGAGGGAAGAAAGGGTGGAGGGTGGAACTTGCCCCATATGCCCCATGCGCCTGGCCTGGCCACCAGGCTGCTTCTTTCTGCTTCTTTCTTTTTCTGCTTTTGGCTGCATGCAAGGAAAGCAGCAAAAGTCTTCCTCTCCTCCAAACTCCACCAGAAATAAGTCTTTGGGAACCTGCAAAGCATCCTGCTCCAAGAGTCTGTGCTGGTGCGACAAGTTTCACAAAGACTCATTTCTGGTGGAATTTGGAGGAGATAAAGATTTCTGCTGCTTCTACTGTTTTCCTTGCATGATGCCAAAAGTCTCTCCCCCCCCCCCCCCAAAACGGAGCTGGAGGTGGTATCCTGCGATCCCAAATAAAGAATGATTGATCAGTAGGAAAATGAGGTAGGAGATTTTCCTGCAGTATTTTTGGGGGATTTTCCCAGGGTCTCTGGTCCATGGGATTTAAAATTATGAGTTTGGTGGTCCCTGAAATCCAAAAGGTTGGTGATCCTTGCTCTATTCCATTTCAGTCAAATGGCTGTCCAGTCTCTTCTTAAAAGCCTCCATTGATGGGGCACTCACAACTTCTGAAGACAAAGCACTCCATTGGGTAATTGTCCTATTAGAAAATGTCTCCTTAGTTCTAGGTTGCTTTCCTCCTTGTTTAGATTCTATCCATTGTTTCTTGTCTTGCCTTCAAGTGTTTTGGAAAATAGGTTGATCCCCTCTTCTTTGTGGCAGCCCCTCAAATATTGGGACACTGTTATCATGTCACCCCAGTCCTTCTTTTCACTAGACAAGGCATACCCAATTCCTTCAACAATTCTTTAATTTTTTTAGCCTCCAGGCTCCTAATAATCTTTGTTGCTCTTCTCTGCACTCTTTCCAGAGACTCAACATCTTCTTTTTATATTGTAGTGAGCAAAATTGGATGCAGCATTGCAAGCATGGTCTAAGGCCTTACTAAGGCTTTATAAAGTGATACTAATACTTCTTGTGACCTTGATTCTATCCCTCTGTTAATGCAGCCTAAGATTTATTGGCCTTTTTGGTTGCTGCAATTTATTGCTGGCTCATATTTAAGTGATTGTCTACTAGGATTCCAAGATCCAGAGGTGGGATTCTCCTGGTTTGGACCGGTTTGGGTGAACCTTTAGCTGCAATGATCAATTGGCTCAGAACCAGTTCACTCCGACGATCATGTGGGCCCATCCTCCCACCCCTGCACTGTACTCATCTATATCTGCTCAACTGATTTGCATGGCAGAATGGATTTCCACACCTCAGATGTGTTACTTCCCTGAAGTAGCATTGTACGTAAGTAATTGTGATAGTGAAGCATGTGATTAGCAAACTGGTTGTTACCCCTGCCAAGATCCCTCTCAGAGTTATTGCTATTAAGACAAGTTTCATCTAATCTGTACTTGTACATTTGGTTTTTATTGCCTACATGTATAACTTTACTTTTCTCTGCACTGAATTTAATATTTTTAGATAGGTCCCAGTGTTTGAATCTGTTAAGATCCATTTGGACCTTGAGACTATCTTCTGGGGTGTTGGCTATTCCTGTCAGTTTAATGTCATCTGTAAGTTTGATGAGTTCCTCTTCTATTTCCTCGTCTAGATCATTTATGAAGATATTGAGATACCCTGCTGCTTACTTCCCTCCATATAGAAGTATTGTCATTAAGGACTACTCACTGAATATAGTTTGTTAGCCAGTTTAAAATCCATCTGGTGGCGATGCTATCTATCCTACATTTTTTTAGTTTAGTAGGTAAGAAGCAGGAAGTAAGTTGTAGGTTAAGTTATAGAAGTTCTTTGCCATTGCTACCTTTTTAAAAATGTCCCAATCTATAGTGCTGCTTTCCTCAAATGTCTCTCCCTTTTAAGTACTAGTGGGGTTACACTTTAACTTCTAAACTGAGGTAGAATCAACTTGTTGAGATGGACTCCGCTGTTTATACTTTCCTTTCTTATAAAAAAGAGTCAACAAAAATGTGGAATATTGACACTTGGAAGCTTATTTTGGTAGTGTGAGCATAAATATTTGCCTTTCAATTATGGAAGGATAAAGATCTTTTTTTATTTTTTGCAGACTAGTCTGCCCATAAGCCTAAAATCTAACATTTATACAAGCAAGCTTCTCTACTTCAAGGGATTAGGCAAGTAAATCTAACATCTTCAGGAATGTGCTGCACATAATGATTAACCAACTTTATTTTTATTCTAACTTATTCTAGCTTTACAAGCCCATAACATATGTGGCAAAAATGTTTTCATGTTTGATCAATCAAAGAAGTTGGGACATAGCTAGTGCAAATTGACTTTATGTGGGGCCACCTTTGAAGATGATCTGGAAATTGTAGCTAGCCCAGAGGTTTGGGCCCAATTTGAGATTCTGGATGTTGCCATAAAATCCCATATAATTTGAACCTTTTTACTTCTAAGACCAGGTGTGTACCTTATACTATCTGGTTGAGAGTGTAGGTTCCTTGCCCTCCCAAAAGCTATCAGAGGGATGATGATCCAGAGAATGGTAGGGGCAGCTGTTCCTTTTGGAATACCTTACACCCAGTGCCTCATCCTGCCTGTTATCCTTTAGGAAGCAAGTCAAAAGTCATCCCTTCCATCTGGTATTTGTGGAGTGAGGTTAGGACGGAAGACAATGGTAGGCATTGAAAAGATTGTTACTGCTTTATTGGTTTTATTGATGTTGAATGACTACATCTTGTTAGCTACCAAGAGTCATTTAAGTAAACAGCATACAAATAATTGTGGCTCAGTTGGCTTAGCTTCTAGTTGGTTGGTGGAAACCCTTTCGGTCTTTGATCCCTGTTAAATTGTTCTATACTGGCCAAAATTCCTTGTTGTTTTGTAAAATGAGGACAAGCTGTTAGAGAAGCTAATTGTCCAAAACAATTCCAGCATTCTGATTTTAGAAGAAATGGTAAACTCTATAGTGATTGCAGTATAACTTCTTAAATTTTGAAATAAAGGATTTAAAAATCCATTTCCTTGATTTCATCCTTCAGTTCCAAATTTGTCATATAGAAAGTGATCTCTCAGTGGCAAACTGAGAAAAAAAATGTATTTTTTGTACACAGAGAATTGCAAACACTCTTATATAATCGATGAAGTCCATGTGGTTAGTTCCTTGGGAAAGAAACTTTCTTCTTTTCATATTATCCCTTTTGACCCCAAACTGAAGAATTAATTCTTTTCAGTAGTTATTAAAACTGGTTACCTACTCAGAACCTGTCTCTGAGGTTACCAGAACATTGTAACAAAAGTCCTCATATTTATGACAACGTTTTGTGGTTTATTTAGTTTATTTATTTGATTTGTTAATTGCTTACAAGATAATGATAATGATAATGATAATGATAATGATAATGATAATGATAATGATAATGATAATGATAATAATAATAATAATAATAATAATAATAATAATAATAAGATGCACATTCCCTGCAGGCCTCTTAGGAAAGGGGTGAGGTCAATAGTAGATAGTCTAAGGTTAAAGTTTTTGGAGTTTAACAGACTTAACCAATCTTTTCCCCATTTCTTAAAAATAGGTGCACAGCAGTTGTGGGATTCAAATATTTTTACCACCGGTTTGGTGGACGTGGCTTGGCAGGCGCGCTTTGCACAGCATGCACACACTTTGTGTGCCCATGCATGCCAAATGCACCCTTTGCACAGGCAGAGAGGCATTTGTGCAGGCACAGAGATATTCTAACTCATCTCCTGCAAGGCTGCACTCTCCCGGTCACTTCAGCAGTTGCCGTGCGGCACTCTTCTGTGGCACGCAATGCAGCTGCCCTTCAAATTCAGAGGATAAAGGTGAGAATGGGAGCCAAGGCAAGTAGGCCCAACAACGGAGCAGTGGAGAGAAAGGGTTCAGTCTCCACTGTTCATCGCCCCTACTGGCTTGGCAGAACCAGGCTGAACCGGTAGAATACCACCACTGGTACACAGGCCTTCAAATACTTTTCACCTTCTGTCCTTTCAGTGAGATAGTTAACACTTTTCTTACCCTACTAATAGCATTGAGTCCTCATCTGTATCAAATCAAGTAAATCACAAATCAAAATAGGGCCTTTGCCCAATTTCATGCTGCATGCCAGTTGCATCCATCCTTGGATCATGAGGCTCTGCTCATAGCCACTCACATCCTGTCACCTCCCAAGCAGACTGCTATAACATAGTCTACATGGTGCTGTCCTTGAAGAGTATCCAGAAGCTTCAGAATTCTCCACATTGTGCATAGGAAACTGCCAACCCATTCAAGGTATTTTCTTCCCCTGAATCCTCTTAAGGATGATATCACATAATACCCATAGTATATTTCTTATAAAATAATATATGTCAATTGAATTCACTTCAAACTATATACAATGTCAGCTGAAGATTCTCCTTGGAGAGTTTTTATGTTAGTTCTGATGTCAGCCCTACAGGATGGGCTAGGAAATTGACTCCATAAGTTTCATTGGAACAATAATATATTGATATTATAGAAAGAGAAACTTGAAAGCCTTCCTGCTCCCCTTCTTTTTACTCTAGGGAACTTGGGAGAACATAAATCTAAGATTCTTCCTAATGCTTTCCTTTCTTTCTTAGATTTAAAGCATGTTTGTAAACATTTGATAACTTTTCTCTGCATTGTTTCACCAAGACCATCTTTGAGATTCTAGGAGAAGGACTGTCTGTGTCTTTCACTCTCTTCTCCTCTTATCTATCTAACTTAACCTCCCAAGTATCATCCCTTGAGGATGACTGCTGTTCTGTGGGACAGGAGATGGAGTTTTCTCTCCCAGCCGTCCATAGGGATGATTCTGGGCAGAGTACTAGGATCAGATCCAAAGAGACGTAGATAGGCATGCCAGTTGCAAAATTAGAATGATCACTAGATGATGTCAAAGAGTCTGTTGTATCTCTGTGCTTCCATCTAATGACTGTCCAGATTTTTATAGCCGAATTATGCTATGCATAAATTTAACAAATGAACAGGGTTTTTTTTTACTCATAGAGGAGTAAAAGCTAAGGCTAATGGACTCAAAAGCTCTTTATTAAAAGTATAGGCTACTGAGCTACTGTATTTTTTGGACTGTAAGATGCACCCACCCCCAAAAAAGTGCGTGGAAATGTTTGTGCATCTTACGAGTGAGTATTGTGATGGGGGGGAGGAGGTTGGTCACTTCTACCCACAGCGGATCGCCTGATAAGTTTTTAGCGAATACTAAATCGCCTACCTGGAAGGTACGGCATCGGCCGCTGGATCCGAGTGGTTTTTCCGGTTCGTAGGCTGAGTGTAACCGGTCGAGGTGGGAGCGGAGCTTTCGTCCCATTAGCAGTTCGGCGGGAGTTTTGTTGGTGACGCTGTGAGGTGTGATGTGCTGTAGGAAAAGGATTCGGTTGATTTTCTCGTCGATGTTATCGTAGTCTATTTTTTGTAGCGTTTTCTTGACGAATTGTACCATGCGCTCAACCCTACCATTGGCCGCAGGGTGCGCAGGTAAAGTGAGCGCATGTCGGATACCGCGGTCAGCCAGGTACTGTTCAAAAGACAGCGTGGTAAATTGGGGCCCATTGTCGGATACCAGAACGTCTGGTAATCCGTGGGTTGCAAACAGTCTTTCCAGTCTTTTGATGACCGCTTCAGTGATCGTGTTCCTCATTCGGTGAATCTCGAGCCAATTCGAGTAGGTGTCGACGGTTAACAAGAATGTGTGGCCTTTGGTTGGCCCAGCAAAATCTAGATGGATACGGGACCAGGGTCCCCGCAGTGTCTCCCATTCGGTTGGGGTTGCCTTTGGTGGAGCGTTGCTTACTTCTTGGCATCTCTGGCAACTTTTAACCCACAATTCGATTTGTCTGTCTATGCCTGGCCACCAAGCATAGCTACGTGCAAGGCCTTTCATGTGCACGATGCCAGGGTGGCCATCGTGCAGGGTTCTTAGCAGTGCCTGTTGGAGTCATTCTGGGATAACGACTCTATTGCTCCAGATGATACAGCCCTTTTGCGAGAACAACTCTGACGATTTTTGAATGGTGCCAAGTCATCTGGTACTTGGTCCAATGGCCATCCGCGTTCCACCCATGTGAGGACTCGTGCTAACATGGGGTCACGTTTTGTTTCTCTCGCGATATCACGGGCAGTTAATGGCGGCGTATGAAGTGTCTCGATCTGCAACGTTGTCATCGTTGGTGCGGGATCGTTGATGGTTTCTGGGAGTGGTGCCCAGCTCCATGCGTCAGCGTGGAGAATGGCTTTACAGGGGCGGTATTGGAGCTGATAATTGTAGGCAGCCAAGAATTCTGACCAACGGGTCATCCTGGGAGAAAGTATGTCGGGAGTTGGCTTATCCCCAGCGATTATCCCCAGCAACGGTTTGTGGTCAGTTACTATAGTAAAAGCCCGGCCGTACATGTACTCATGGAATCTTTTAACAGCCGATACAATTGCCAGGGCTTCTTTATCGATCTGGCTTTAATTTCGCTCGGTTTTCGAGAGCGTTTTTGAGAAATAAGCAACAGGGGCTTCGCTACCATTAGGCAATACATGGCTCAAAATGGCGCCCACTCCAAAAGGCGATGCGTCACATGTGATATTCAATGGTAAAGTCTCATTGTACTGCATTAGTACAGCATCAGAAGTCAGTAGGTTTTTTACATTATGGAACGCCTACTCTTCTCTGTGAACCCATACCCAAATTGCTTTTTTGTCTAGAAGGCGATGTAAAGGTTCAGCAACCATCGCCTTGTGCGGCAAGAATACATTATAGAAATTGATGAGGCCTAAAAACGCCTGGAGGTCGGCCTTGTTCCGGGGTCTGGGAGCATTTTTTATTGCTCTCAATTTGCTATCGGTAGGGTGAATACCCTGACTGTCAATTAAGTACCCCAAGAATTCAACACGATCTGTACACAGCTTGTACTTATTTTTCTTCACCTTCAGGCCTGCTTCTTGGAATTTTTGTAAAACCAGTCTTAAACGCTCCCGTAAAATTTTTGGAGTGGGGGCAGTAATGAGCACATCGTCAAAGTAGGGGTCAACGCCTTTGATCCCCTGCAAGAGTTAGGCTCTGAAAGATCCCCGGGGCTATACTGATTCCGAATTGGAGCCGCATACACTTAAAGGCACCTCGATGTGTTACGATAGTCTGTGCCTGTGCCATTTTTTCATCAACTGGCAGTTGCTTATAAGCCTGAGCTAAGTCTAGTTTAGCGAAGACTTTTCCACCCCCCAGAAATGGGCGAGGTGTTGCACCACCGGCACTGGATATGGATTTTGTTGCAGGGCGTGGTTTAGGGTGGCTCGGTAGTCTCCACAAATTCTAATGGAGCTGTCCGGCTTAATTGGTGTCACGATTGGGGTTTCCCATGGGGAGTGATCGGTCGGCTTTAAAACTCCCTGGGCTATCAACTTATCAAGCTGTTCATCGATTTTCGGCTTTCGTGCGAACGGAACTCGACGAGGCTTAAGGCGGATGGGAGCTATTTTTGGATTAAGGCTAAAGGATATCGGAGTCCCCTTGTACTCACCTAGCTTTTCCGCGAAGACATCCTTGAACTCGTGGGTGAGGTCCTCCTCCCAGTCACTGCCGCCGATTCTGTTAATGCCTGCCACTTCAATGCCGAGTGGAGCGAACCATTGCAGGACTAACAGGCTAGGCCGGTCCTTGTCGATCACCATCAGGGGTAAGTACGCTGTGCAGTTCTTGAACGCGACCCGGACTCGACTGGATCCTACGACTGGAATCCGGTTCCCCTGGTAGTCTTTTAACACGAGCCGTTGGAATTGAAGGTCTTGGTGCTGGATAGTGGGGATGAGTTGTTTGAGGGTCTTCCAGGAGACCATTTAAAGAGACAATCCCGAGTCAACTTCCATTTGGCAAGGCTGATTTTCTATGTCCACTTTAACTTGAATTTTCTTGGCATCCAGTGAAGAGGTGTGGCCGATAGTGAGTGTTTGGTGAGCCTCTTCTCGATTCACGGGTCGGTTTCTGTAGGAGTGGTTTGCTGGTTCTCGCCTTTCAGGACGGTTTCCTGTCGATTGGTGAAGATTGGTACCCTTCGAGGTCTGGCTGGGTCCGAGGAGACTTCTGCAGACCTGTCCAATATGGCCTCGTTTCCCGCACTTGTGGCAGAGCGCGTCGCGGAATTTGCAATCAGAACGGTAATGGTTGGCCCCGCAGCCAGCGCACGATTGCTGGAACTTCGGGTAATGGTCCCAATTGGACCACAGTCGATGGACCTCTTCTTCGTCGCTGTCTAACGATGAAGAGAAGTCCTCATGGTGGGCCGTCGGAAGCTGTCCTTCTGACTTAAGTGAAAGTTCGCCAGCTGGTTGGTGTGCTGGAGTGCGATTTCGGCGCAGTTGGGCAGCCAACTTCTTGCTCACCTCCGCTGCCGTAGCCTCAGCGATGGCATTGGCAAGGCTAATGTTGCCCCGAGCCATTATTTTGCTCTGCACGTTTAGAGCGTCTAACCCTAGAACCACTTGGTCTCTCAAGGCCTCCTCTAGGTCGGCGAAATCACAGAGGCCTCCCAAGTTTCAAAGGTCTGCAACGAAATCGGCAACGCTTTCTCCTTTCCGCTAGTTTCTTTGATAGAATTCATGCCATCTTACGAGCGTTGGAACAGTCGGTGCATAATGGGCCCTTAGTAGCGGTTCGAGAACGTCCCAGTCCATGGCCTTCACTTCAGCCAGTTTCGCTAACGCCTTGGCCATTTTGAATACGGTCGGCCCGCAGTGCGTCAGGAATACCGCCCGTTTCTTCCCGGTTGTGGCATCCTTCAGATTATTCGTTTCCAAAAACATTTGGAAACGGTCCATGTAGGACTCCCAGTCCTCTTGAGCTGGGTTGAACGGAGCGGGTGGTACTACGCCGCCAGACATGGTTCCGCCGTTGTGCGTTTCAGCCACGTGCTTGGTTGTCTTCATCGTTATTTTAGTTGGCTCTGATGTCATCCAATCCCATCCTCGTTGCCAGTGTTAAGTCTGGAGCATGGGTGCGAATAATTGAGACAAGCCGGTAGAAACAGTGAACTTCAAACTCTTTATTTGCATGATGTGAAAGCTCAAACTCGATGGCTGCTATAGCCTTCCTTATATAGGCAACTTATTAACTATTCAACCAATAGCAATCCGGGAGCGCTAGCTCCGTTAACTAATGAGAATGGCCTGTTAATGGCCAATCAGATGCTCCTGAACAGACCAATCTGATCTTGCCATTAACAGCCAATCAGAAGTGCAGGGCCAGAACCCTGCACTTGACTTCAAGCTCAAAATAACTTTATTTAACATTTATTCATTCACAACAGTTGGTGCAGTGGTGGTGTTCACTGCGGCCTGTCATTGCCACTGCTATTCACTGCCACTAGGGAATGTTGAAGGCTTCGCTGCCAAGCAGCTGATTGGCAGTTAGATCAGCCTCCTGGAATACCACTGATCAGCTGTTTTAGGCAGTGCTGCCATTGCTGCCTCCTCCGTGTCTGCTGCCTCCACCGGGAACACTGGAGCCTTTGCTGCCGAGCAGCTGATTGGCAACTGGATCAGACTCCTTGAATACTGCTGATCAGCTGTTGTAGGTGGTGGCAGTGATAGATGGTGGCTTCTGTAAAGCTAATGTATGTCTTATGGTCCAGAGCGTCTTATAGACTGAAAAATATGGTATATTACAATGTGATACCTTTATTTAGAAGAGTTTCAAAAAATTGTGATATATTTCCCTAGATGTTTTGTTTTTTGCTGGTGGCTGTTGTCCTTTATTGTAGCTCTGAAGCTTTGCATTCCTGCTGCCTTTTGGTGCAAGGATAAGGTAGGATTTATATTTTAATAAGTGGTTTAAATTGTATTTATGTGATACACAGGACTCTCTGCACATACAAATTTCATATTTAGTGTTTGTATGGGAAAAGCAATAGTCTTTTTTCTGTGCATCAAATCTTTTAAAAGACAATAGGAAATAATGTCATCTGTTTTTGAAGAATCATTATACCAGTATCAGCTTTTATAAAGAAAAAAAGTACAAGGCTTCAAAAATGAATGTCTCCTTTTTTGTTTATTTTGTTTCTTGAAATACTGAACAGAGATATAAGACAAGATGAGGATTGTGGGAATAAAGATTAGAAAGAAACTCATAAGTTAATGCCTTTAGGAAATGAGTTGGTATTGGTTTTGGAAGATATTTTAAAGAAATTGAAACATTAACAGAATAGAATGACAGAATAACAGAGTTGGAAGGGACCTTGGAAATCTTCCAGTCCAACCTAAAACACAGATGGAGCAATGAGAAAATATGTGGTTGAAAGGACTGAAATTTATATTATCTTATGATCTTAAAGAAAATTTTTATAAAATGTTATACCTTAGATTATATGTCACCAGGCTTAAATCCAGGAAGCGCTCTGTGATGATCCCAGGGTGCGGCACAAAAGCAAGATAGTCAAATAAGTAAGAAGTGTCTCTTTATTACCTCCAACTTTGCCCCAATGTCCAGGTTACCTTTGGCTGGAGGAAAAAACTCTCCCAAAAACAGTCTTTAAGTGGAGGAAATTAAGTCCAAAAACAAAGTACATATAATCTTTAAATAAAAATCCACACAAACCATGCTGCAGTAATTAACATGACAGGGCTGGATAAGGAATTGCAGACTTGAAAGGCCAAAAAAACACACACAGTTGGGGAACCCAGATAATCCTTGACAATACCAGATAATTTATGATTTGCTCCCAACAACTTTGCTGTGCGCAGCTTCCCTTTTTAAACACTGTGTTCCCAGCTGCAGCTAATGAAGCAAATCAGGGCCCTTTCTTTCCCTGTAAGCCATGCAACTCACATTTCTCCCTTCTCCATTCTTCCCTGCATGCCCTAGGATGAAGAGGAGGTGGGCGTGGGTCTTCCTCTGAATTTCGTCTCCCTTGTTCTATCTCTCCCCATCTCTGCCCAGCTGGCCTTTGCCGTTCCCCAGTTTCTTCCACAGCCAAGAGAGCCACATTCCCACTCCCTGTCAGCTGCTCGGCCTCCCCTTCTGAATCAGATTCCAACAGAGGCATGACACCCTCTCTGGCACTCGCTCAACAGCTGTCTGACAACTTTGACATCAACACACAGTGGAAAGCCAAATGGGCTGCTGAACGCCCAGATACAGGCAGTTACATAGAAGATCTTACACAAAAGGTGCCAGGTTTTGACCTTCCTCACCAGCATTGATCAACTCTGAACAGGATCTGTATCCAACATGGTATCTGCCAGGACTCATTGTTTAAGTGGGGTCATGTCTCTTCCCCTCAGTGTGACTGTGGTGTTCCTTAACACAATATCCATCACATTGTGTCTGAATGTCCATCAAGACCTTACACTGGCCCAATGTCTGATTTTTTTCAACATAGACCACCCTGTCCTTGAATGGCTGGCTGGACTGGACATTAACATTTGAACCACTATAAGTCCATGTATTAGCCATACACTAAATATATAAATATAAGTCCATATGTCACCAGAAAAAAGTGTCTAGACTATATAGACACTTTATACTTTTGTTGGAAATTTGAACAACAAGGAGGGACATTTTATTATGTATGATAGATGCATGAAAAAAACTAGGAAACTATGGATTTAAATACAAACACTGATTGATAGGGATTTCACAGATTAATATACAATTGAGATCAGAAGTTTTTCTTTTGGGACTGATAGAAAATTTTTTTTTGGAAAAAAGTTATGAAACTTTGTTTCTTTATATAATAATTGCACATAAAAGATTATGGTGTGCACAATGATGGAAAGAATTGGCACTACCAATGATGGAGGAATGGTTGGTGGAGATGATGGAACTTGTTGGGATGGCTAAATTGACTTTTTTAATCAGAGGAAAGACAGTAGCGACATTTATTGCTGGTTGGAAATCCCTGAGATACATTTTTTTTTTTTACAAAATAGAAAAAAAATGAGTATGATTTATGATTTTGATGATAAGACAGAATAGATGATAGAAAGATGAGTGTTAACTATCAGTCAATTTATAATTGTACTTAAAAAGGCTCCCCTGTTGTGGTTTGTTGGCAGAAGGTGTGGATAGCAGAGGTCTCTGATAGCGAGGGCTCAGATGAGGGGTCTGCATGTGATGCAGGGACGGAATCAGAACTATCGGAGAGTGGGGTACTGCCTTTGGAGCTTGTGGAGTCTGGCAGCAGTGATGCAGAGGACCCTGTGCCCAGTGCGCGTGCGTGCAGGGCTGCTTGAAGGAAAGAAAAGCTGAAGCAGCTAGGTGACTCGGGAGTAAGGCTGGAAGGTGATGGCTCTTCCCATAAGGGATAAAAGTCAGATGCATTCTTTGCAGGAAGCAAAGAAGTTATTTAGATTCAGAGTTCTTGTTGAAGCCCTGCTTACTCCAGTTTGTTTTTAAAACTTCTGCCGGTGGATCAGTAATTAGTCTTCTGTTCTTGGCAGCCTTTCACAACCTTGAAAGGGCTTGCTTTTGATATCAGACAATTAGCTTTAACTTCCTCTTGGATGGGAATGCAGAATTCCCAGTGCCACATTAAAAAAGATTTGCTTTTTTACACAGTTTGTGTTTGTTTAATCTGAACAAGGATTGGATCAGAACATCTCCTCACATATACGTGCTAGTCATTTCCATCTCTAGGGGGTGGTGCTCATCTCCGTTACAAAGCTGAAGAGCTAGAGTTGTCCGAAGACATCTCCATGGTCATATGGCTGGCATGACGAAATGCCAAAGGCACACAGAACACTGATAATTGTTCTTAGAAGTGTTATAAAGAAAGGAAGTTACTTCTTCATGACTATTTTTTTCTATCCTTTTATTACATTTTTTCCTTTCTTGAACTTTTAACTTTCCCCTTGATTTCTTCTGTTTTCTTCATATTAGTTTGTATTAATTTTATCTTCCTTAAAAAACAACAACAACAACCTTTAGCATTTATCTATGTGTGTATGTGTCTCTATGTGTGTATATATACAAGCTTGGTTCTTTGAGTTTGACATGTTATTTAGACTGAAGGAGGTCTGCCTGAAAAACACTAGCTTTTAGTTTTCCATTTCTGTTCCCTTTTGGTTCTGGCAGACTATACAATCTTTTCCTTTATATGATTACCAGCCTTGACTTAAATCAATATTGGGGAAATGGAAATGTATTTCATGATGTTTCTTCATTGGTCAATAAAATCTTCTGCAGTGCGCCATCAAAAAATGCCGGAGTCAGCTTTGAAGAGAAGAGGGGGTGTGGAAATGCCCTTCAATAGCAGAGATGCAATTAGAGTGATTTGCTGCTTTAAGTGACTTACAGTGCATGCCGTAAAATAAGAGATACTGTACGACAGTCAACAATCAAAACAGAAATCATTTATTTCTTTTTCATCCCTTATTCTTCTTTCAATACTGCCGGATTTCAGCACGGAGAAGGCATTAATGAAAAACTTCAGTGACATACAGAAGCGAATGACAGGGAGAAATGAGTCTGATTTGTTTATTTGTTTTATATATTGGTCAAATTTATATAGCTGCCCATCTCACACACAAAAAAAACATCTTGTAGGCATTTCATATTAATTGAATTAGTAGAGATTTTTCTATCTGTTGTAAATGTTAGTTTTATTAGACTGGAGGAATGTTTGACCCTGAAAGAAGTGTCTACATTAAACGTCTAGATGACTTGACAAATACTTATTATGAAGTACTGAGGAGTTCTTTGATCCATAGAAAGTCCATTGCTTTTCATATTTGTTCCCATATGTGTGGGGCAAAGGAGTGGGTGTTTAGGGGGAAGACAGAGGTTCCTAGGAACCTGTGCCTTCCCTGTTTAAACCTCCTAGATAATTGCAAGAAATATGACATGTCAATTGGGTAGCAAACAGATGTACAATCTTATAAATTATGGACCTCACTCCTTTGCAAAGGGGGAAGCTATTAGTGTTGCAATAGATTTGTTAGTGTTCAAGTAAGTATGGGTTTTTGTCTTTTGTTCTTTTTAATTCACCTTTTAATGCTTTTGTCTCATTTTGTTTTGTCTCTGTTATGTTTTTTCCTTTTGGCTTTTGTATATTTTAATCTCCCAAATAAAAAAAAGATTACAAAAATATAATTGCAAGGAATATAGTGAGAAATGATTGGTGTTTAGGATAGGAGGAGGAAGAAGATGGTGATAGGGCAGAGGAAATAAACCTCCAAAATGCATGCTCCACAAAGCTAGAAATAACCTGGTACCTCTTCTTTAAGACCAAAATAAAAATAAAAATCAGATTACTTCATAAAAAAGAATAACAGAACAACAGAGTTGGAAGGTGTTAGATCTGGGGTGGATCGGTTCGAAAGAGACGCGAGACCATCTTGGTGAGTTCAGCTCTTTATTTTGGATAAGAACAGTCTGAGGAATGCGAGCCGTGGCAGCCCTTCATATAGGGCTGGCTAGCGGCTCGGTGGCCAATGGCAGCGCTTTGAATCTCCTGCAATCGGCACAGCCAATCGCAGTAGATTCCTAGCGCTCCAATCACGGCCGAGGCTTTGACCAATTGGGTTGCTGTCCATCCGGACCAATCAGTTGTGAGGGTTTGGAGTATGCTAATATAGCACACCCCTCCCCTCTTGGTTTCATCTGTCAGTGCGTCGTGACGTAGTCGTGTACCTGTCTAGTTAACCTGCGCGGGTTCAGTTCTAGCGTGGTCATCGACCGGTTAGGATGGCTTCTCTGTCGCTCCGGTTCCTTGGGAGGGAACCGCCTGGAAGGTTGAGCTGGGCCTTTCTTGGTAGCTCCCTCAAGGTCTACCCGGGCTGGTTGAGCTGCCACTTCTGTTGTTCCCATCGGATCTTTCTGGGCTGGTTGAACTGGCTTGGCTGCTCCTTCCAGGTGAAGATTCCGGGGTTTCATGTTCTGTTGGTTTACAGGTGAGTAGCATCGATTTATTGTTTTATCTATTCTAGGTGGGGGGTGTTCTGTTTGTGCTAGGGGGTTCCCTTCGGTTCTTTCTTTAACCCTTGCCGTTTTCCCCCCCTTCTAGTTTCTTGCTTGGGTGTATGGTTGTTGGTGACAGCTATTCTTGATCTTAGCTGGTTAATGTGTCATTTCCAGATTTTTCCGTCGCTTGTCTCTAATTGGTATGATAAGGGGCCGGTTATTTGGGTGATCGTTGCTGGTACCCAGAGTGGTTCCCCTGACAGGTTTTTCACATATACCGTGTCCCCTATATTAAATTTTCTGTGTTTGCTGGAGGAACCCGGGGTTTGTCAGGGTTGTATATGGGATGCATTTTATCTAGGGTTGACCGTAGTTTCCTGCCCATCATTAGCTCTGCTGGGCTTCTATTTGTGGTTGTGCTAGGTGTGATATGTTGAATGAGGAGCATTTTGTTGATTTTGTCCTGTATGTTGGCTGCTTCTATTTTCTGGATGGCTTTCTTTGTGTATTGGACCATGCGTTCCTCCCGTCCGTTCGCCGCCGGATTTGCTGGTGCAGTTAACACATGGCGTATTCCTTGGCTTGCCAGAAATTGCTCGAATGCTAGTGCGGTGAACTGGGGCCTGTTGTCTGACACTATTACATCTGGCAGGCTGTGTGTGGCAAAAAGTTTGCTCAGTTTCTTTATTACCGCCTCTGTTGTGATAGACTTCATGGTGCTTACCTCCAGCCAGTTGGAGTAAGCATCTACTGTGATAAGGTACACGTGTCCCTTGGTTGGCCCCGCAAAGTCTATGTGAATCCTAGACCACAGGCCTCTTGGCGTTTCCCACTCTTGGGTTGGGGCTGCGGGAGGATTAGGTCTGGATTCTTGGCATTGTTTGCATTTGGCCACCCAGGTTTCGATCTGTTTGTTCATTCCTGGCCACCATGCATAGCTTCTGGCCAGGCTTTTCATCTTGACCATCCGTGGGTGTCCTTCATGCAGCATCCCCAATACCCTTTCTTGTAATGTTTCCGGAATTACCAGTCTGTCCCCCCAAAGTATACAGCCCTTCTCAGTAAAAAGTTCAGCTTGTCTGTTTCAGAAGGGTATGAATAGTTCGTCCCTGTCCCCTTCCGGCCACCCTTTTCCAACCCAGCTCGACTCGTGCCAGCCGCTTGTCTTTATTTGTTTTTCTGGCAATGTCTGGCGGGGTCATGAGCGGGTTGGATATTGTTTCTATTTGAAGTACCTCTGTCGTGGGTGCCGGGTTGTCTTCCAGGTCGGGCAGCGGTGAGCGGCTCAGGGCATCTGCATGAGTGATGTCTTTTCCGGGTCTGTGTACCAGCTGGTAATTGTATGCTGCTAGGAATTCAGACCACCTCATCATTCTTGGTGATAGAATGTTCGGTGTGGCTTTGTTCCCTGCCAGGATTCCTAGCAGCGGCTTGTGGTCCGTGATGATTGTAAAAGTCCTACTGTAAAGGTATTTGTGAAATTTCTTGATGCCGGCGACGACTGCTAGGACCTCTTTGTCGAGCTGGCTGTAGTTTCTCTCCGGTTTTGAAAGTGTCCTTGATGAGAAGGCGATGGGTGCTTCCTTCCCATCCGGTAGCTGGTGGCTGAGGATGGCGCCGATTCCGAAGGGCGACACGTCACATGTCACTGTTAGCGGCAGGGTCTCACTGTACTGGATTAGTACTGCATCAGATGTTAGTAGGTTCTTTGTGTTGGTGAAGGCGCTCTCCTCCCATGCTCCCCAAGTCCAGGTTGTTGTTTTATCTAACAACCTATGCAATGGTTCCGCAACAGTTGTCTTTTGGGGTAGGAAGACATTGTAAAAGTTTAACAGTCCCAAGAAAGCCTGTAACTCCATTTTGTTTTTGGGCCGTGGTGCTTCCCTTATGGCTCTCAGTTTCTTTTCTGTGGAGTGGATCCCTTGTTTATCTAGGAGGTAACCTAGAAATTCAACCCTCTCTGCCCGTAGTTGGCATTTTCCTTTTTTAACTTTGAGTCCCGAGTCTTTGAATTTCTGTAGTACCTCTCTTAGCTGGGCTTCCAGTTGTTCTTCATTTTTCGTGGCCACCAGCACGTCGTCAAAGTAGGGCACCACCCCTTCTATGCCCTGGAGGAGTCTTTCCATGAGGCTTTGGAAGACCCCGGGTGCCACACTGACTCCAAATTGGAGCCGGTTGCAGTGGAAAGCCCCTCGGTGTGTTATGATGGTTTGGGCTTCTGCGGTTGTGGTGTCAACCGGCAGTTGCTGGTAGGTTTGTGCCAGGTCGAGTTTTGCGAAAATCCGGCCTCCCCCCAGTGAGTGCAGAAGGTGCTGGACTACTGGGACGGGGTATGCGCTTTGTTGGAGTGCATGGTTTAGGGTGGCCTTGTAGTCACAACAGATTCTCACGGACCCATCTGGCTTGATGGGGGTGACAATTGAGGTTTCCTACCAGGCGTGATCGATCGGTTCCAACACCCCTTGTGCGATGAGCTTATCTAGCTGCTCATCAATTTTGGGCTTGAATGCAAACGGAACTGCCTGGGCTTAAGGCAGATTGGTGCGATGCTCGGGTCTATATTGAATGAGATAGGGGACCCCCAGTACTTGCCTAGGCTGTTATCGAAGACTTCCCGGAAGTCCCTCACGAGTATCACTTCCCAGTCTGCCTCTCTGATGTGGTGTATGCTGGTTACTTTGATGCCCAGGGGTGCGAACCACTGTAGTCCCAATAGGCTCGGTTGATCTTGGTCAATGATCGTCAGGGGTAGCACTTCGGTGTGGCTCTTGAAGGTGATTTTAAAATGGCCTCTGCCGACTACAGGGATTCGGTTCCCTTGATAGTCTTTGAGAGTTAGTGTTTGGTCTTCTAGTTCATGGCGACAGATGGCGGGGACCAGGCGCTTGAGTGTGCGCCATGAGACCATTGAGAGGAAGGACCCAGAGTCCACCTCCATGTCGTATGGCTGATCTTCTATCCCCACCATCACATATACCTTCCTGGCGTCACTTGTGGAGGAATGGCCGGTGACGACGGTTTGGTGTGTTTCCTCCCTTTGTCTTGTCTCATGGAGTCACCTGTTCTGACCTTCTCATCTCCAGCGGTTTTCTGTCTGGCGATCGCGGTTTCTGGTGGGGGTGCTCTCTCACCGTCGGGGGCTGCCAACTCATCACCTGGGGCTGCCTTTTCATCGTCGCGGGCTGTAGTGTCTTTTATTCTGGCACACCTTGGTGATGTGCCCCTGTTTCTTGCAATGCTGGCAAATGGCATCGAGGAAATGGCAGTCCGTCCGGGGGTGATCGCTGCCGCAGCTGGCGCACTGGAACCTTGACTTACGAACTTGTGGTTCCTGCCATTCCCGCACTGATTGAAGGCGGTGGATTTCCTCCTCTTCGTCCTCGGTCTCCGAGAAGGAGTCGATGTTGCCGTGGTGTGTGTTTGTGTCTCAATGGTCGGTTTTGGGTCGCTTCTCGGGGATCGAATTTGTCTCTCTGGCTGCCGGTCGTGGCATGATGCTCAATTGTTGCATCCGAGCCGCTGATTTCTTGGCCGCTTCAGCTGCAGCTGCCTCGGTGAGGGCATCGGCGAGGGAGATGTAGCCCTTTGCCATGATGCGGCTCTGGAGGACGGGGTCTCGGAATCCTAGTACGACATGGTCTCGCAGTGCCTCGTCCAGGTCGGCGAACTCGCACAGACCACCCAAGTCTCGTAGTGCCACCATGAAGTCACCAAGCCCCTCAACCTCACGTTGATCCCGCCTGTAGAAATCGTGCTGCCAGATAAGGATGGGCATGACGGGGGTGTAGTGGCTTTGCAGTAGGGGCTTGAGGTCGCCCCACTCCATGGTCTTAACATCCTCTGGTTTGGCCAAGGCTTTGGCCATCTTGAACACTGCGAGCCCGCAGTGTGTGAGAAACACGGCTCGTTTCTTGTGGCCATTGGCATCTTTAAGGTTGCTACTCTCGAGGAACATCTGGAACCTATCGGTATAGGATTCCCAGTCCTCTGTAGCAGGGTGGAATGGTGCGGGTGGTGAGTTGATGCCGGCCATGCTGCCTGCTGCCGCGTGCCGCTTCACCATGTGCTAGGTGGTCTCCTTGTTTCACGATCCCACCCTCGTCGCCAGTGTTAGATCTGGGGTGGATCAGTTCGAAGGAAGCGCGAGACCATCTTAGTGAGTTCAGCTCTTTATTTTGGATAAGAACAGTCTGAGGAATGCGAGACGCGGCAGCCCTTCATATAGGGCTGGCTAGTGGCTCGGTGGCCAATGGCAGTGCTTTGAATCTCTCGCGATCAGCACAGCCAATCGCAGTAGATTCCTAGCATTCCAATCACGGCCGAGGCTTCGACCAATCGGGTCACTGTCCGTCCGGACCAATCAGTTGTGAGGGTTTGTAGAATGCTAATATAGCACAGAAGGTACCTTGGAGGTCTTCTAGTCCAGGGAATAAAAATGGTTACACTTCTTCTTTTATTGTTCTGTCTTCCAAAAGTTGGCAAACTGCAATGCTATTGATCTTAGAATCCAAAAAAGAGACATTGTAGTTTTGCCAAACCACGCACATAGATTTGTCAGACAGGATATGTAATTTTTAGTGCTGCATTTTCCTTCACTCTTTCCTTGTTTAATTGAGATAGTTTATTTTTTTGCAGCCTATCATGTATCCTAAATATTCCAATTTCCTCTTCACGGTATCTCTATTTTTGCCCATATCTTGGAGAAGCTTCTCATTTCATACTTGTTCAACCCATCAAGTTATAAAAATCCACATTTCAAAGATTGCTATACTTCTGATTGTCACTTGGTCATTATCTATGATTCTATTCTAACAACAGCAGCAACAACAACAACAACAATAACAGCATATAATTTGCAAATAACGCTAGTCTGACAGCAAAGAAGTCAGGGTCAAAAATTCCTTGGTCTCACCTATTCAATTCTGCACTTTATGTCTAAGCTGGGTTCTCACCTCTCTCTCACATAACAGCCCAGTGTTGTGTTTTTTGCTGCTAATATATAGAATTTGCTTCACAATTGCTATTTTTACTGGTAGTCATATAAATCTTTCTATTCTCCACCATTCAGTCAGAACTGAAGAATCTTCTTGAATGAGAAGTGAAATATCTTTAAGGAAAAACAAAGAAAATCCAGTTGCCTTTTGAAAAAGCACCTTTGGGATTCTCTCTCTCTCTCCCTGACAAATGTTAGATGGCGATGGGAATTATCCATCCATCCATTTGCCATCCATCTGATATAAAAGAAAGGCAGGTTACAGCAGCACGTAGAGAGAGAAATAAATTCAGAAGTGTTGCTAGGGTTGTTTTCTGGTGATAGTCATATGGAAAAAACTCTGATGGATGCAATTTTGTGTTATTGGTGATTTCCTGCTCAATAGATTTTCTCTTTCTCGCAATGGTATGAAGTGCATTTGGTAGGCATACTCATTCCAAGATTCTGTGTGTGTCATTAAAATGCTGACCAAGGCATGGAAAAGGCACCAGGAGCTGTTCCTGACTTACATAAAGCAGACATTTTGATTTGTACCTCGACAAGCCTGTTCCATAAAGCAACTGTGGTTGTTGTTAATATGCTGATAGACCTCACATCACCTACAACACAAGGCTCTTACCTAAACTACTACTACAACAAAAAATCTAAAAATTGGATGGAAGCATTCTAGCTTCAGTAGCTAAAGTAACACAGCTCTTCCATTCTGAAAATGTTGCCAGCTCCAATAAGGCTTCCTTATTAGAAATCATCATCCATGTGAAGAAAGGCATAACAAAACTTTCTGACATGTGTATTCCTTCATGCTTCTTCTGAGTAAACTATAATGAGGGAAGACAAGACAATTCCTTCCTGGATACCATACCATACTGAATAATCTTCTGAATGGTAAGCTTTAAAAACAATGTTTCTGCACCTTGATGTTTCTCATTCTTGGCAGCTCCTCAACCAAGGCTGACTGGGGAATTCTGGAAGTTGAAGTCCACACATCTTAAAGTTGCCAAGTTTGTGAAACATTGCTTTGAAAACTGCAGCGTGAGCAGCAACAGCAGTAATTGTTGGCAAATTCAGTTGGATGGTCTGCCATTTTGGATTTATATTTTTATACCTCAGTGTTTGTGGAATAGCAATCAGTTGCTGAGATTCCAAATAATTTTTTTAATTAATGCCCTTTAGTTCTGGCAGATACAAATATGAGTCACATCTCCCCACTTAGTACTGGAATCTAATTTCATATTTTATTATCATGTGAGAATCAAGTCCTCTGTGATTCTAATTGTTCTTCAGCTGGGAAGAAAGTATTTTTGTTGAATGTTATTAACACATAATTGGATTGTTTTTCTGTTTGTTTTGCACATGTGTTTTCTTTAGCCTGAACATTTTCCCATCCTGGATTAATGAAGAAACAATATACACATATACACAGAGAGTGGGTGCATTTTCTGTTCAGACACTATCCACATTTTAAAGGACAAAATCATTTTATCCAAAATAGTACAGGTTGTCATTTTATTTCATCATAATTTGGAGAGAGAGAGGCAGGGAGGGAGGGAGAGAGGGAGGAGAGAGAGAGATGTGTATGTGTGTGTGTGTGTGTGTGAGAGAGAGAGAGAGAGAAACCTTATGTCTACATATAATAGCTGTGTACTTCTTAGAAAAGTATTTGCAGTGCTTAAAACACCTTGATTCTTCATCTCCAGCACATGGATAAAAGGTAAAGGTTTCCCTTGCACATACGTGCTAATAGTTTTTGGCTCTAGAGGGTGGTACTCATCTCCGTTAAAAAGCCAAAGAGCCAGTGCTGTCTGAAGATGTCTCCGTGGTCATGTTGCTAGCATGACTAAATACCGAAGGCACATGGAATTCTGTTACCTTCCCACCAAAGTGGTCCCTATTTTTCTATTTGCATTTTAACATACTTTCGAACTGCTAGGTTGGCAGAAGCTGGGACAAGTAACGGGAGCCCACTCCGTTACATGGCACTAGGGATTTGAACCACCAAACTGCCAACCTTTCTGATTGACAAGCTCAGCTTCTTAGCCACTGAGCCACCATGTTGTGAATGAATAAATGTGTTAATAAAGTTATCAAGAGCTTGAAGTCAAGTGCAGGGTTCTGGCTCTGTACTTCTGATTGGCCGTTAATGGCAACATCAGATTCGTCCATTCAGGTGAATCTGATTGGCCATTAATGAGCCTCTCCCATTCGTTAACAGAGCTAGTGCTCCCAAGTTTTCATTGGTTGAATAGTTAATAAGTTGCCTATATAAGGAGGCCCGTTTCAGCCATTGAGCTGAGCTGTCATACCATGTTAATAAAGAGTTTTGAAGTTCACTATTTCACCGGCTCGTCTCCATTCTTCGCGCCCACGCTCAGTACCTAACACTGGCGACGAGGATGGGATTTGGAGACGTCAGAGCTGACTGAATAACTAAGATCGATAACCGAGCAGGTGACCGAATGCACAACAGCGGAACCATGTCCGGCAGCGTCATACCACCCGCTCCATTTTACCCAGCGCAAGAAGACTGGGACTCTTATATGGAACGTTTCCAAATATTCTTGGAAACCAACAATTTGAAGGATGCCACTACTGGAAAGAAACGGGCGGTATTCCTAACGCATTGCGGGCCGACCGTATTCAAGATGGCCAAGGCACTAGCGAAACCAGCAGAAGTGAAGTCTATGGACTGGGACGTCCTTGAACCTCTACTGAGAGCCCACTACGCACCAATCGTTCCAACGCTCATCAGAAGGCATGAATTTTATCAAAGAAGTCAACAGAAGGGCGAAAGTGTTGCAGATTTCATAGTGGATCTCCGGAATCTGGGAGGCCTATGTGGATTTGCTGATCTTGAAGAAGCTTTAAGAGACAGAATAGTTCTGGGATTGGATGCACCACACATCCAAAGCAAGTTGATGGCGAAAGGCAACATCGGCCTTGCCGATGCTATCGCTGAGGCTACTGCAGCAGAAGCACCCAGGAAGTCGGCTGCCCGAATGCGCCGCAACCACGCCCCGGTTCACCAACCGACCTGCGAAATTTCACCTCAGTCAGAAGGGCAGCTTATAACGGCCCACCACGAGGACCTCTCTTCGTCGTCAGACAGCAACAAAGAAGAGGTCCATCGACTAAGGTCCGAACGGGACCAACGCCAGAAATCTCAATATCAATGCACTGGTTGTGGGACAAGCCACCCCTGATCAGAATGCAAATTCCTCAATGTGCTCTGCCATGTGTGCGGGAAACGAGGCCATATCGGACGGGTCTGTAGAAGTCAAATAGGATCCAGCCAGCCCTCAAGCGGGGCTAGCTATCACCAATCAACAGGAAGCCGTCCTGTAAGGCGAGAACCAGTGAACCACCAATGGAACAACCACTCCTACAGAAACAAAACCATAAACCACCCCACGAAGTGAGAAGAGGCTCACCAAACTATCACGATCAGTCACGCCTCCTCTTTGGATGCCAAGAAGATCTGAGTGAAAGTGGATATCGAAAACCAGCCCTGCCTGATGGAAGTCGACTCAGGATCGTCTCTCTCAATGGTTTCATGGAAGACCCTCAAGCAACTCATCCCCACCGTCCGGCAACAAGATCTCCGATTCCAAAGACTCATACTCAAAGACTATCAAGGGAATCGGATTCCAGTCATAGGATCCAGTCAAGTCCGGGTATCGTTCAAGAACCGTACAGCATTCCTACCCCTGACTGTGATCGACAAGGACCGGCCTAGTCTGCTAGGCCTCCAATGGTTTGCTCCACTCGGAATTGAGGTGGCAGGCATTCACCGAATTGGTAGCAGTAGCTGGGAAGAGGACCTCGTCCAAGAATTCAAGGATATCTTTGCAGAAAAACTAGGCGAGTACAAGGGGACCCCGATATCATTTAACCTCAATCCCAAGATAGCTCCCATCTGCCTTAAGCCTCGTCGAGTGCCATTTGCCCTCAAACCAAAAATTGACGAGCAGCTTGATAAATTGATAGCCCAGGATGTGTTAGAACCAACCGATCACTCTCCCTGGGAGACCCCAATCGTTACACCCATTAATCCAGATGGTTCGATAAGAATTTGTGGGGACTACCGAGCCACCCTGAACCACGCCCTTCAACAAAACACATATCCAGTACCAGTGGTGCAGCACCTCCTCCATTCCCTGGGGGGGCGGAAAAGTCTTTGCTAAACTAGACTTAGCCCAGGCATACCAACAACTGCCGGTAGACAAAAATGTGGGAATAAACTTTGACTTCAGTATTGGGAAATGATTAGTCTAAGACCTTATACATACATGTCTGCCTAAGGGTCACTGAGATAAGCAAGGAAATTAAAAACAAACACCAGGAACAATTAAGCAGCTCAGACAATTGTAAACAAATCTGTGTACTATATCTAATTATTGTAATCCACAATGTGAATGCTTACTATGTACGAAATTCTCAACAAAAGGGAGCACTAGAATTTGCTCTAGACTCCCATCCTGAGTACACCAGCCTCTGTGTCTCATTCTTTCCATGGGAGACCACCACAAGTGGTGACCCCGACGTGATCCACTGCAGGTGGTACGTGTCTGGACCTCTGTGTTTCCTCGCCTGGAATAGGTAAAATATGTACTTAACTATTGCTGGACAATAGGATTATTCAGGGAACATGGGGGGAAAACTCTCTCAGCCACAGGAACGGCATGTTCGTGAGCTGCTGAAGTTAGTCAGGACAAACTTCTTTATCTTTAAACCCTCGGCGGGGGGGAGCAAATAGTTCTTTCAAAAGATAATGTGAGAGAGCTGCTGCAAGAGATCTGGCGGCAATGTCCCTGGTATCCAGAGAAAGGCTCTTTAAAGTTAGACACATGGAGGAGAATTGGAACTATCTTTCATGAAGAGCCATGGGCAACAGCTGAAATTTTGATATATTGGAAGGTTGTTATGACTGCTTTAGAGACCCAGCAACAACCTCTTTTAAAAACTTTAGTAGAACCTCCTCCTTATAAAGGAATTGTATTGCACCCACCTTCCCCAAAACTGGAGTGTGCTTTATCATTTCCACAGCCTATGCCTGTGGATGAGAAAATCCAATCAAAAATGGGAAAAGTTCAAGCATGATGCATCAGGCTTTCAATGAGGGGAAATTAGAGTCTGATGAGATTACCCAGATGAATTTGTTTCCAGTCAATAGGCTAGTGGATGCTCAAGGCAATCTGCAGACTGAATGGGTTCCGATTCCTTTAGCAGTTCTTAGGGAAATTAAAAAAGCAGTAAAAGATTATGGTATTCAAAGTCCTTTTACAAAGGAGCTTCTGACAAGTTTGGCTACCTCACGCATGATTCTTAGTGACTGGAAAGATTTAATGAGAATGATATTGAGCTCTACTCAGTATGTGGTCTTTGACTCAGAATACCAAAGGGAGGCTGTCACTAGGGGAAGGAATTCGGGGGGGGCTGTATACGCCAGACCAAATCTATGGGGCAGGCTTGTTTGAATCCACTGCTGATCAAGCTGCTAATTTGCCTGATCACGTTTTTCTAGTGGTTATGGCAGCTGTCCTTGGGGCGTTGTCCCACATTCAGGATGTGGGAACCCCAGCACGGTCTTTTTCTCAAATTAAGCAAACAGCATCTGAGTCTTATAATGATTTTGTGGAAAGGCTGCAATTGGCTATTACCAGGTAAATCTCTAATGAGGAAGCTGCAAAAGAACTTTTGCTGAAATTGGCAGTTGAAAATGCAAATGCTGACTGCAAGCGTATCTTGCAGCCCTCGGTGGCTAGAGGTGAGGTTACTCTGGCTGATCTGTTAAAGGCATGTGCAGTGGTGGGTTCTCAGGATTACAACATTGGTTATGGCATTACAAAAAGGGATGAAACCTACAGGGAATTTTTTTAATTGTGGAAAGCCTGGCCATTTTAAAGCCCAGTGCCATGCCCCTGGGGAGGGGGGATGGCATTTAACAAAAACAAAATTAAGGACGTCCATCCAAAATCAGTCTGTCCAAAATGCAAAAAAGGGTTTCATTGGGCAAATCAATGTCGCTCTGATCAGAACCAAAATCCGGGAAACTAAATTTGGGGCGTGCAGCTAGCCCCGCTCCCAAGGCTGTCACAAAAGCATCGCCTGCAATTACTGGGAGTGCAGGTTTGGGTTTAAAAATGTTGAACTCAATTAATGTGACTTTCCTAATCAAGTGTATATTGAGGACACTCATTTGCATGGGCCACTGCCAGAAAAAACAGTGGGATTAGTACTTCCCATGTCTTCTGCATCAGAAAAAGGGTTTTTTGTTATTCCAGGAGTTATTGATCAAGATTATAAAGGGGTTATTAAGATACAATTGTACACTGATACTCCTGCATCATTAATGGCTGGTGACTCTATTGCCCAGTTATTATTGCTTCCATACATCCCTATAAATCCTTTAATTGGGATCCCACGAACTGGTGGTTTTGGGTCCACTGAAATGGACAGTTCTCCAGTTGCTGCAGAATTGCTAGCGCTGACAAAAAATTTGATGACAGACCAACCAAAAATGACAATTGAAATTCAGGGAAAATCATTTTCTGGCCTTATAGATTCCGGAGCAGATGTCTTTGTGATACGCCAGAAGGAATGGCCAAATGAATGGGCGCTTGAGGACTCTCCGGCTGTTCGTGGAGTGGGTGGTATGCAGTTTGCAAGAAGTAGTGTACATTGGTTGAAGGCATTGCCTGGTGAGACTGCAAGGATTCAACCTCTTGTGTTGCCCCTGCATATAAACTTGTGGGGTAGAGATTTGCTGTCACAATTTCACACAAAAATTGTTATTGGATAATGGAAAAATTACAATTGTTAACCTCTCAGCCAGTCTGGATTGACCAATGGCCACTTCCACAGGAAAAGTGCTCCTTCACACAAAAACAAAAACGGGGGAAGTGGATGGATATGGCTTGCCTTACATACAAAACATTCTTAATATTACTTTATATACTTTAAATTTTTTAAACATGACAGGATCTCCTGCTGCTAAGGCAGCCATTAGGCATTTTGCTTCCTCCCCTTCTGCAGGTACGCCAAAACCGAAAGTTCGGTAGAAGAGACTACCAGATCCAACGTGGAAAGGACCTGTTCCGCTGATAACTTGGGGCCGAGGATACGCTGCTGTTGAAGATGAGGGGACAGTTGTTTGGGTTCCTGCTTGCTGTGTGCATCCTTATCATCAGTCAAAGGGGCAAGGGGATGGATTTGGGGAAATGGAAAATAAATACGTTGATCCAGGACATGGGGAAGCTAGCAAACCTTCATAATAAAACTGATTGTTGGGTATGTATGCACATGCCAACTCACAAAACATCAGGGCTTCCAATGGTTGCAGTACTTCTGGCCAAAGGTGACTGGTATAAGGGACAATGCTATGGTTGTTCAGGGATGTGGGCTAACAGTTGGACTACAAGTAACATAAATACATTGCATCTTGGAAGCCGAATCCAAGAGGTGGCGGGTATCTGCTGGACTCACAATGAGACAGTAGAGAATATGACTTACTTGGGAACATATCCATTCTGTAACAAAACAATTATTGGCAATGGAAGTCAGGTTTATACGGATGACATGAAAACTAAAAATCTCACTTACTTTGTACATAATATTTCTAAATTTGATATCATATCTTTGATCAATGAAAATGGGTGTCCAATTATCCCTGCCACATGTTGTCCCATCATGATAGAAAACCAGCTGCCCAAATGTGCAAATGGGAAATACGCACCACTGCCCACTTATTTGGCTATGTTAATGGAATCTTTTGCACGATTAATCTATGCTGCACGAAATACGGTTGGCCATCTCCTGGGAGCAAATCTATGGTTGCTGTGTGGATGGATGGCCTATGATCACATGCCAGCACGATGGAAAGGAATCTGCACCTTTGGAAAAGTGATCCCATCTCATGTCATTTTAAAATCTTTGCTCATATCTGCAATGCGCGTTCCGCAACGGAAGTAAACTCTGTTTTTAATCATGACTGCTGGACACAGATATCAAGGGGAGTTATTCCTCCTTTAGGAATCATGTTGAACTATAGAGATTTGCATCGTTTACTATTTTACTAGTAAAATAGTTTACTAGTTATTATGTTTAAAGACACCATTAAAACGCTAAAGCTGCTTGAAGAAGAGCAAGGAAAAATCCTTGACTTTGTCCTGCAAACCAGATATGCATTGGACACTATTTTGGCTGTGCAAGGGGGAGTTTGCGCTGTGATTCATACACAGTGTTGCATGTATATCTCTGATTATTCTCCAAACATTACAGCTACTATACAGCATATGGAACAAACCTTGAGTGAGAATCCATTACAATTGGAGAATGAGGGACTGGACGTGTGGTCTGCACTTTGGTCCTGGTTGCCAGATAGTTCATGGATTCGTCACCTAATTGTTGGAGTGATATTGCTTTTTATACTTTCTCTTTGTGTATGCTGTTGTATCCAATGTCTCCCTGGACTTTTAGGAATGTGTCGGGTGAAGCCTACAGAAGGAGAACTGTTGTTGCAGATGGCGAAAAGCTACTGAGGCATCCGCGATCATCAAAAAACTAAAACAGGGGAGATGTGGGAATAAACTTTGACTTCAGTATTGGGTAATGATTAGTCTAAGAGCTTATACATACATGTCTGCCTAAGGGTCACTGAGATAAGCAAGGAAATTAAAAACAAACACCAGGAACAATTAAGCAGCTCAGACAATTGTAAACAAATCTGTGTACTATATCTAATTATTGTAATCCACAATGTGAATGCTTACTATGTACGAAATTCTCAATAAAAGGGAGCACTAGAATTTGCTCTAGACTCCCATCCCGAGTACACCAGCCTCTGTGTCTCATTCTTTCCATGGGAGACCACCACAAAAAAACCAGCAGAGGCACAGACAATCGTTTCGCACCGAGGTGCCTTTAAATGTACCCGACTCCAATTTGGAGTGAGCGTAGCCCCGGGAATCTTTCTAAGTTTGATGGAAAGACTATTACAAAGAATAAAAGAAGTTGTTCCATACTTTGATGATGTGTTAATCGCTGCACCTACCCCCAAAATTTTACGAGAATGCCTGAGGTTGGTTCTCCAGAGATTCAAAGACGTAGGGCTTAAGATTAAGAAAAAACAAGTGTAAACTATGCACTGATCGTGTTGAATTTTTAGGATATTTGATTGACAGTAATGGCATTCACCCTACCGATAGCAAATTGAGGGCAATCAAGAACGCCCCAAAACCCCGAAATAAGGCCGACCTCCAGGCGTTTCTAGGCCTTATCAATTTTTATAACGTTTTCTTGCCGCACAAAGCAACCGTAGCCGAACCCCTACATCGCTTATTGGACAAGAAAGCAATCTGGGTATGGGGACATAGAGAAGAGCAGGTATTTCGAAATGTAAAAAAATTATTGACTTCTGATGCTGTACTAATGCAGTACAATGAGACTTTGCCATTAACGATCGCGTGTGATGCATCGCCTTTCAGAGTAGGCGCCATTTTGAGCCACGTTTTGCCAAACGGTAATGAAGCCCCTGTTGCCTATTTCTCGAAAACGCTTTCAAAAGCAGAACGCAATTACAGTCAGATTGATAAAGAAGCCCTTGCCATTGTGTCTGCTGTCAAGAGATTTCATGAGTATGTGTACAGCCGAGCCTTTACTATAGTGACTGACCACAAACCTTTGCTGGGAATAATAGTGGGAGATAAGCCAACCCCCTATATATTATCTCCCAGAATGACTCGCTGGTCAGAATTCTTGGCTGCCTATAATTATCGGCTGCAACACCGCCCGGGGAAGGCCATTCCCCATGCCGATGCATTGAGCCGAGCACCACTTCCAGAGACCATTGATGACCCCGCGCCTACAGTGACAACGTTGCAGATCGAGACACTTCGAACACCGCCATTAACAGCCCGAGATATCGCGATGGAAACGAAATGCGACCCCACCTTAGCACGAGTTCTCAGTTTTTGAGCGCGGATGGCCATTGGACCAGATACCTGATGACTACGCCCCATTCAAGAGTCGACAAATGGAATTGTTTTCACAAAAGGGCTGCATTATCTGGGGAGATAGAATTGTTGTCCCAGAGCGGCTACAACGAGCGGTACTAAGAACCTTGCACAATGGCCACCCCGGCATTGTGCGCATGAAAGCCCTCACACGTAGCTACGCATGGTGGCTGGGCATCAACAAGCAAATCAAGACGTGGGTCAAAGCTTGTCACAAATGCCAGGAAGTAAGCAACACCCCTCTGAAAGCGACCCCAACCGAATGGGAAACACCGCGGGGACCTTGGTCCTATATTCATTTGGACTTTGTGGGACCAACCAAAGGCCACACATTCTTGTCAATAGTAGATGCCTACTCGAACTGGATCGAAATCTATGAAATGAGGAATACAACAACCGAAGCGGTCATCAAGAAACTAGACAGACTATTTACAACACATGGATTACCAGACATTCTGGTATCCGATAACGGACCCCAATTTACTGTATTGTCTTTTGAGCAGTACCTGGTGGACCGTGGTATTCGCCATGCGCTGACTTCGCTGGCTCATCCTGCGGCCAATGGAAGGGCCAAGCGCATGGTACAATTCATCAAGAAAACACTACACAAAATGGACTATGACAATATCGAAGAGAAAATAAACCGGACACTCCTTTTGCAGCATATCACTCCGCATAGCGTCACCAACAAAACTCCCATCGAATTGCTAATGAGGCGGAGGTTCCGTTCCCACCTCGACCGACTATACCCATTGTATGAACCTGAGAAACCACACGGATCCAGTTGGCGATGCCGTACCTTCCAGGTAGGCGACTTAGTATTCGCTAAGAACTTGTCGGGTGATCCGTTGTGGGTCGAGGTGACTTGGTCCGAATAACCGGCCCCAGATCGTACCTCATGGAGTGTCACGATAATCGATTATGGAAGCGCCACATTGATCAGCTACGATCAAGGCTACAGTCAGGAATCTCCGAGTCCCCTGATATCCAAACTGAAGGGAGAGAAGATACGGAGGAAGATGAACTTGGAATAGCAGAAAATTTTAATGATAGAAATGACTGCGAAACGGAAACACGTGAAGAAGAATTGGGGATGGGAGTGAGCTCACCTCATGGTGATACCGAAGATGTTGGTGATAATGAGAATTTGAACTCAGAGTTAGAGACACCCCTTTCACCAGATAATGTCCTACCTCAACAAGATTGCAGCCAAATACCGGGTGCAATAAGGAAATCAAATAGACTAACAAAACAACCGGCCTACCTCAAGGACTACGTAACCGCACCCCATAAACGGAACCCAGGGGGAAGGCGTGTTGTGAATGCATAAATGTGTTAATAAAGTTATCAAGAGCTTGAAGTCAAGTGCAGGGTTCTGGCCCTGCACTTCTGATTGGCCGTTAATGGCGACATCAGATTCGTCCGTTCAGGTGAATCTGATTGGCCATTAACGAGCCTCTCCCATTGGTTAACAGAGCTAGCGCTCCCAAGTTCTCATTGGTTGAATAGTTAATAAGTTGCCTATATAAGGAGGCCCGTTTCAGCCATTGAGCTGAGCTGTCACACCATGTTAATAAAGAGTTTTGAAGTTCACTATTTCACCGGCTCATCTCCATTCTTCGCGCCCACGCTCAGTACATAACAAAACCCAATATAGTTGATTTTCCAGGTGGTCTGGCACTCCAGAACCGGCCAAAGGAAGGTTTGCAGAAGGCTCCAAAGATCAACTCCTTTGTAAAGGTAGTCCTTGATTTACAACCGTAATTGAGACCAGAATTTCCATTGCTAAGCAAGGTTATTAAATGAGTTGCACCCAATTTTAGGATTATTTTTTTTTTGCCATGGTTGTTAAATGAATCACTGCAATTGTTAAGTGATTAAGCAAACCTGGGCTCCCTCATTGGCTTTGCTTGCGGAAATCAACTGCAAAGGCCACAAATGGTCATCACGTGATCCCAGGCTATTGCTGTATGCCAGTTGCCAAGTGCCCGAATTTTGATCATGTGACCATGGGGATGCTGAGATGGTCATAAGTGCAAAGAATAGCTTTTTGTCACCTTTTTAGGTGTGGAGACTTTAAACAGTTGCTAAACAAATATTTGTAAGTGAAGGATTACTTGTATGTCACAAGTTGGGCAACAAGGATAACAGTAAGTTCATCAATCTACAAGCTACAGAGAAACTTTCAATCTTAGTCCTAAAATCAGGTGCACCCTGGATTTATATTTATGTGAAACTATTTGTATCTTTTCTGTTTTCTAATGTTCTGTTTTTTGCATTTTGTCTTCATGCTTATCTAAGCAGAAGGTATATCACTAGTTTTTTGTAGCTTCAGATTTGTCCATGCACCCTCCACATAAGATATATAATTTAGCTTTCCATGGAGACATTGGCCTCTGTCCCCTCATGATGGAACCTGGTTGAGAGTCAAGGGTCAAAGGGCAACTTAAAGCTTTTGCTGGCCAGAATTTATGGGACTTGGCTCAAAAGCTCACCATGAAAAGTAATTTCCAAATGCATGGGGTGTTCTCTTGTCAATTTGAGGTCAGTCAGTTGGATTTGTTTCCTACTATTTTCATTCTTCATTCTTCATATTCAGGAAGGCAATATATAACTCACTATGGGGTAATAAATCACTCTCCTTAAAGGGGAAAGAACAGTGCCTTGATTTTAAAATTGATGGGGGGCTGCTTATTGTCTGGTATGGTGAACTTTCACAAAGACAAGAACTCCTCCTATCCCATTTTGTACTTCAATAAAATATACGGATGAAGGAAAAAGGACCTGCTTGAACCAGAAGTAGAAACCACTGGCAGTCTCATTGATGAATTCAGTTTCCCATTCAGGCCAGCAATAGTATCCCTGAAGTTAAAGCAGGTTGCAAATTTTAAAAATGACATAAATGATGCCAGGTTAACTAAATCTGCCTTAAGTTTAAGCACATTGGTGCATGATATTGATTAGTATTGATTAGTTTCATTGTATGGAAGATCGGCCACTTTCTTTGAATGATCTTCTCCCTCGGCAGTCTGGACTGATGCTCTAAACCAGGGGTCCCCAAACATGGCAACTTTAAGACTTGTGGACTTCAACTCCCAAAATTCTGGCTGGCTGGAGAATTCTGGGAGTTGAAGTCCACAAGTCTTAAAGTTGCCAAGTTTGGAGACCTCTGCTCTAAACTGATCTTCAAAATTCACATCCAGCTTTCCTGGAGGCTGTTTCCAGAGTTGTTGATGGAGTTTAGCTTTGCTGATTGAAGCCCATGTTCTGTTCCCAGTTAAAAACTCGCTGAGAGTTTTGGCTGTATTTAAAGCAGAAACAGACAATCTGTATTCTCTGTCTCAAAAAGGTGGGTAACCATCACTGGTGGGATTTAACATTTTGTATTACCAGTTCTGTGGGTGTGGCTTGGTGGCATGGCCATGTGACTGGGTGGACGTGGCTTTTTGTTTTTTGCTTTTATGCAGCTACCCCGCCACCCATTTTGGGGGCTTCCTGGGCCTCTGGGAGGGTTTTTTTGCTCCCATAAGGCTTCTTGAAGACTCAGGAAAGCGAAAAATGGAGGGGGGGCTGAGCCATTTTTTTGCCTTCCTGGGCTTCAGCAAGGGGAATCCCATATGTACAGCTGATTGTCGGGAGGGAAAAGAAAGAAAGAAATACCTTAGGCGAATGTCAGGTGGGTGGGGTAAAGTGAGCATCGGGCGGGAGGGTAACTGGGTCGGGGGTATGGCCATCCAGAACTTACTACCGGTTTGGCAACCCATGCCAAATCCTTGCTACCAGTTCGCCCGATCCAGTGTGAATTGGCTGAATACCACCATTGGTAACCATGCCACTGATATTCAGTAATAATGGTCAATGAAGGCTTTGGGGAATAGTGAAATGGAAATATTGTAGAATATTCTTACCATCTGTGTCACAAAGGGTCTATGGCATGTGTGTATACTGTTTAAATTGTCTTCCTGCTGACCAAACTTTCCAAGTTCTGCAATCTCTTTGCCTTCTGGAATCCTTCTGGGAATCCAGAATACATCCACCATACTGGAACCACTTTGGCCTTTTACTTTCGACATCCTCTCTGGTACTTTTCCAGCTTCTCATACGCCTTTTTCCTTATGTTGCTGTCACCACTGGAGCTTTCACTGTTCCTGTCTTGTGGTCCTTGTCTATTATGACAATGTCTGGTTGATTGGCCAGTACTTGCCTGTCCACCTGGATCTTGAAGTATATATGTAAATAAAATCACTGGCACGGTTTATCATCATTTTGAGGCAAGGAACAACCAAGACTCAAGTATTAAAAATAGCCATGAATTTTTTAAAAAGATAAATAAAGGCATTAAACAAGCCAAGAAGGAAAAAAAAGTCAGAAGCATAGAATCCTTGATGTTCTTGAGCGTGGTTGTTTTCTAGCAGATATTTAATTAGCAGAAAATTAGCATTATTATAGAGTCATCAGCAGATGATTCCAGCTCCAAAGCTGCTCTCCTTGTCACCCCTGTCAATTTCTTTTTTAAATTTAAATTTTCTGGCTTGATCACAAAATCTTGATATGATCCTGCAGTTGTTATTTCCCCAGTTTGAGTTTATTGTACTAATCTATTTTCCTGCAGTCAAAAACCTCCAGCCATACTGTTATTATTTTGCAGAAGGACTGGTAAGTGAGGAATATATTCCCATTCCTTAGAGCTGGTGATAAGATCGCCTTTTGCAGAACAAATGCTTTTCTGTGCAAGATTGTATCAGTTTGGAAAATTCATGAAATTAAAAAAGATGATAGCTGTTCAGCGTTGTTTATGATTTTTAATTAAATAACCAGAATATATTTCCAATTATTCTTGCCATTTTTGTAACAGCATATGTTTTAAAATCTGCCCAGCTGCTCCTGTTAATTTATATAACTTCAAAAACTAGCAACAGAAATGATTGCAACAGTAATGAATCTCCTGGAAGTAAAAAAGGGAAATTATTGTAAAACTTCTAAGCACCTTAATCATAAAAGATATATTCCGAGGTGCATTTGGCAGTTCATTATTTCCATTTTACTTTTTAAAGAGAACATTATAGATTTCTTGCATGCTTCATTTTAACATAATATTTCCATTAAGTATAATCTATCTTTACCGAAAGTAAAAAAGACAGTTTTCTTAACTAAAAGTGATCAATTGCTTCAATCTCCAGAGGCAGATTCAATATTTAAGTCATATCATAATAAAGTATATTAGGGCACTAATGGACTATGGAAAACTATTTTTTTTATTAAATTAAACTAATTGGTGATCTGGTAGCTGCTTAGATGCTCTCCAGTCTGCATGATAGACAGGATGTCAAGTTTCAAGATTTTCTCCCTTTGCTTTGTATCTTTCGGCTGTCATAAGTAACGGGGGGAGGAGGGGGGAATGGTTATGGGAAGTGAGCCAGAGGTGTTACAAACCAGAACTGTATTAACTGTGTGGGGAGGTACATTCTTGCTTAGGTTTCTATCCTATGCTATGCGCAGCTGCAACCCTTTATCAAACTATGTCAGGGTCAAGGGACAGAAGCCGCATCACCACCTGGAGATGCCCACATGATGATATACACAACTTTTAATTGGATGAGCCAATTGAACTATTGGGGGTGGGAATGTTGCCATTACTTTGTATATGTGATTTACGCGCCCATTTTCTCAGATTCAGAATTCTTTTGCTGCTACCACTTCATTTCCAGTAAAAGATATCTTTTCTCTGATTAAAGGAGTCTAAGTATTTCTTTCTTGGATTTTGAATGGAGCACCAGCTGACACAGGGTGGGTTTTTTTTGGAGGGGGTTGCTGTAGCCAGATCGAAAGAGCTAAAGAAAAATGAGTGGTTTGCCAGTCTAGAGAATGGACAGAGCTAACCATAATCCTATATATAACCATAACCATATATATAGCTATAACTATATATAAACATAGCATAAAGGGACACGGTGACTCAGTGGCTAAGACACTGAGCTTGTCAATCAGAAAGGTCGGCAGTTCGAATCCCTAGCATCGCATAACGGAGTGAGCTCCCGTTACTTGCCCCAGTGTCTACCAACCTAGCAGTTCGAAAGCATGTAAAAATGCAAGTAGAAAAATAGGGACCACTTTGGTGGGAAGGCAACAATGTTCTTTGCGTCTTTGGCATTTAGTCATGCCGGCCACATGACCACAGAGACATTTTTGTAACAGAAATGAGCGCTGCCCCCTAGAGCTGGAAACTACTAGAATGTCTGTGCAAAGGGAACCTTTACCTTTATCTAACCATAACCCAGGAAAATCAGCAGAAGAGAATCCAGTCGGGTGGGTGAGTTTTCCTTCTTATGTAGTTTTAAAAAAAATTAAGAAGAGAATTCTATGCGTCAATCATCTCCAAAAAGGAAATAAAACAAACACCTAATCAATCTCCTGTAGCTCCAATTAACTGGCAAGTCACCAACCAGCCATGCCTCTGTTGTATTGGAAAGTCTCCTTGGCTGTGATGGTGAAAGGCTGCAAGCTATCTCTGCCCACAGCCTGGAGTTCGATCCTGACCAGCTCGAGGTTCACTCAGCCTTCCATCCTTCTGAGAACAGTAAAATGAGGACCCAGATTGCTGGGGGAAATATGCTGACATTGTAAACCACTCAGAGAGTGCTACAAAGCACTATGGGACAGTATATAAGTCTAAGTGATGTTGCTATTCTCCCTTTTCCTGGTAAATTAAATTGTGCCAGTATGTTGCTGCAGTTGCTGGAGTAGAGTCAGCAGAGAGAAACTTTTTGAATATTGCCTCTGGGCAGACACCAGGAATATGGTGCTGAATGTTTCCTGTGAGAAGATTGACAGGCATATAAAAACAAAGTGAAGAATAAAGACCTCCCAGAAATTTCTTGCACACCATAAAGAAGTAGCCAGACATTTGAAAAGGCAGATAAACACATGCAGATGCAGACATACAAAGCCAGTTTCATGCCCATGATCTGCATGATGTCACTTGCAAGGACCGGCAAACAGGTAAACACTCCATCTTAATCCTGGCTTAAGTTTCAGACTGGAGTAATATATGTTTGTTTGATATGCAAAAGAAAAATCCAAGCAGCTGCCATGAAGATGAATTCATCAAACCATGTTACCCTTTAAAGGCAGAACGCTCATTCAATTGAAATTTGTGACTTGGGCTGAATCAAGAAAAACATCAACCATGCAACAATGCAATATTGCAGGATAATTCTGACTACTGATTGCCAGCAGTTCGATTTTCCCTGGCTCAAGGTTGATTCAGCTTTCCATCTCAGGTCGGTAAAATGAGGACGCAGTTTGTTAGAGGTGATATTCTGACTCTGACTCTGCTTAGAGAGAGTTGTAAAGCACTGTGAAGCACTATATAAATAAGTGCTGTTGCTATTGCTAATCACAAGTTTTGCTGGGTTACATTAGTGAAAACAGATTGTTTGCTGACTCCCTGGGATAGGGGTTGGTCATGGTTTGGAATATCCAGATAAGGGTTTGAAGTCAAAATGATATTTATTTATTTGGAGAACTAAAGAGAAAGTGATGTCCAAAAACAAATTTAAAGTAAAGCAGTGCTATCTCATGAATTACTAAGTGGTTATGAAATTTTAATAACAGAACAAAAGAGAGAAAACATTAAAACAAAACTGTAACATTAAATTCACCTATGCAGATCACACACGCATTTAATCATTTCACAACAATGTATCAGATTGTGCATAAACATGTTTATTTTTGTAAATTATGGTGAAATGTATCTGTTGTGTCATGTGTTGATCACTAGAAAAATTAGCCTTTTCAAAACTAGAAAATACTTCTCAAAACATGACAATTTCCACAATTTTGGAATACAATTCAGATTTATCTTTACACATTTAACTTGAAAACACCTGCCTGCAAAAATAAGAAGAGCAAGAAATAATGGTATGTTTTCAACCTGAAGTTGTATATGAAAAAAATGTAGGATAAAAATCTAAAAGTACAAAAAAATAACAATGTTGCATCTTTCTGCTTTTGTGAAATGTTTAGTGTGGAGACAATTAAATAGTGCAGATCAATTGCCATTACTATGACTATTTTTAGGTAGTAGGAGTATTTTGACTTGCAGAGAGTTTAAATTTTGCTGTTCTTCTCTATTTGAGTATATTTCCATAAGTATATTTGCTTTGTCCTGATAATTTGATTCTTTTGTTTTACTTCTTCCTATGATTACTGATTGTACTGTATGAATTCTCTTTGCTCAACAGTTTTTTTTTTTTTTTTTTAGTGGGGTGGACTGGGCTGTTAAATTTCTTTCACCTCTTTTATATTTTTAAAGCATAATCCAAAACATAATGTACAGATTTGCATAAATTTGTTTCCAAGTTCTGTTTGCATTGAATGTACCTTATCTTGCTTTTGATTACAAAGAAAATATAACATGCAAAAATTAATAATAATTTGGTTCATATTGACAATTACACAACTACAAAATGATGGAATATTATGTTAAAATAGATATAAAGTTGTTGTTTTTTTTAAAAAAGTTTGATTCTGCATAGTTAATAACCACAGCTGAGCAACACTGATTGGCTTACCCTCAAGACTTGAAGTTTGACGGAAAGAAAAAAAAGGGCCCTTTGAAAGTGTCATATGTATTTTAATGTTTCTGTAATAAATTTCAAACAGCCATCAAAATATACATTTTCTGAAGACACAGTCATGCATTTATCAGCCGATATAGATTATTTGTCATAAAAATGAGAGGTTTTTCAGGAAAGGAACTTTACCTAGAACAGGATAATAGGATTAAAACCATTTCCACAGTTATTTAGAGATTAAAGCACCCTCTGAATGCTGAGAGGCTTTCTAAAAACTAGTTGGCCTCTTCGTCATTGGGTCAGCTTAATGAAAAGCAAAGGGACAGGCAGGCTAGAGCACCAACTGTGCTATCCAGTGTAACAGTTCTACACCCACCCACCCCGCCCATTTCTGTACCACCTATCTCCCTCAAAGAAGTTACTATGTAATCATATGTCTGGCTCTATTAATGAGCTGCCTTCTATCACCAGAGTGGCATTTAATAACCAGATCATTTCACTGAAACCTGACTGCTCTGTGTCAGAGACATCTAAAAGGGACAATAGGCCAACGAGAACATCTGAATGTGGCTTTATCTCTATAGATATATTTTGTATAGCTATATCTCCCTCCCGTTGTATCTAGTTGGCAATCTCTGGATCTGGAGGTTTCAAATGTTTCTTTACCCAGCGAGGTAGCTTAATTGGTGCAGGAGTTTTAGAGAACTGAGATTCATTATTACTCTGTGTATGGTGTATGTGTCCATATATATATATATACACACACTATCAAATTAGTACCACTTCAAGGTTTAAATCCTGCTCCATTCTGATAAATAAGGAAATGGGACAAGGATTCTTCCCATGGCTATCAGCCTCACTAGGTAGACCAGAGCAAGAAATCAACTCTACCGGAAGACTAAAACTACTTTTGAGGTTGGTTATATAATAACAGAATCTTAGAAATTTGATTATGCTATAAATCTTCCCCCATATACTCCAGTGAATCAGGGGAGCACCTGCCCGACTGATTTCTGAATGCTACGGTATTTCATTTCTCTGGACTTTAAAACATTTCAGCCATTTTGCCTTGTTTTTGCATATTTCCAAGAAGGTCACCTTCCTTGATCTTTACAGCAGCTGAGCTACAGTGTTATCATCTGTTGAGCCAGGGGAAAAAAACCTGGCATAAAATTTGTTGTGTTCCCAAATTCCTATCCTGCTTCAGGCATGGTGCTATCCTTATTTTTTACTACGCAATAACATTAGGGAAAGGCATGGGTGGATGCCATAGGGATACCCTTGAAAAGTATCCAGTAGCTTCAGCTGGTACAAAATGTAGCCATGAAGGCCATCTTGAGTGCATAAGGAACAGCATGAGCTATATTGGGTGCTGGTCTACTTATGAGTTCAATTCTAGAAATAACCAGAGGTGGGCTGCTCAGGGTTCACACAGGTTCAGGCAAACCCCTTGCTCTGGTGATCGGTTGGGCCTGCCCACCCACTCCTGCTTTAGTCTGTTGTTTATTTCTGCAGTTTTGAAGCTCAGCTGAGGTGCAGCACAGAGGATTACCACGCCTCAGCTGTTTTACTCACTGGCGTTGCAGTGGAAAGTTAGTTTTAAAGCTGTAAAACGGTGGTTTCGTAATGTGCTGTGCGTGTGCAAAGCACTCATGTCAGCCTTCAAGAATCTGTCTTCTGCCTGTCTTTCCAGCTGCCATAGTAATGGGAGAGGGGTGGGGAGGGAAGGAAGGTTGCATAAGGCTGGGTGGGGGGGAGTGTGCTGGAGGTTTGAGTTGGTAAAACTTGGGAAAGTTTTCTTGGTTTATGCTTACTTGCTTACTGTGCAGCTGCAACATTCTATCTATCTAGGCCAAGGTCAACGGCCAGAAGTCTGCATCACCACCTGAAGATGCCCACATGACATTATACACATCTCAGATTGGATGGCCAGTTTGAACTATCGTGAGTGGGAATGTTGCCATAATTTTGTATTTGTGATTCTTGTGCCTAATTTCTCAGATCTTGAATTACCTTAATGCTACCACTTGATTTCCAGTAAAAGTCCATTTCTCTATTAACAATGGAGTCTAATGGTCTCTTTCTTGGATTTTGAATGGAGTGCAGCCTGACAGCTCATCTGGCATGCATGCATGCAAAGTGCTCGCTCTGCCAACCCGTTGTGAAACCAGTAGAAGCCCACCACTGGGTATAACCTATAAACCCCTACATGGCAAGGGGCCAGCATTACCTAGAGCAGCAGCCCACAACATTTTAGGCTTGAGACACCAGTGAAGGATGATCTTTCTGTGAATTGGGATGGTGACGGTTTTACATGCTGCCTGGATCCTGCATGTGTGGATGGGGCTTTGCTTGCTTCTGTGGTCCAGTTCCTGGTGGGCTGCAGACTAGCACCAGTCCATGGCCCAGGGATTGGTCACCCCTGATCTATAGAATCATTTTGTTTTGTTAACATTAGCCTGTCCCACCTGGTCCAGCAGAGAAGGAATGCAGGGGTGGGCTTCCAAATTTTTAGCAAAGGGTTGTCTGCCTGGTTGCTGGGTGGGTGTGGCCATGTGGGAGTGGCCTAGTTGGCCTCCTGCACCATGGCAGGAGGATCTGAAGGCTCCGGAGGCTTTCCTCAAGCCTGCAGGAGGGCAAAAATGGCCTCCCTGGGCTCTGGAGTCTCTCTGGAAGTCAGAAATGGGCCCATTTCTGACTTCCCTGAACTTCCAGGAGGCCCATTTTTTGCCCTCCCTGAGCCTCTGTGTGGGCTCTGCACTTACCTCACATCCAAAACAGGCCACATAGGGACTCCTGGGAGGGGAGGGATGGGGTGGGCAGAGCCAGACAGGAGTGGAATTAGGGGATTCTCTGAACTGCACAGAATCTTAGCTAGGGGCTCTCCTGAACCCCTGTGAACCCCCAGCAGCCCACCCCTTAAGGTATGTTGCCAAAGCCGTCTGTCAGGTGAGGTCCAAGAAGAGCTTTCTCTGCCATTGCCCCTACCCTACCGAACATTCTCCTACCAGAAATTTAACATTTAACATTAACATTTGCTAGACCTATACTTGAATATAGCTCATCAGTCTGGAACCCATATCATGTATCTGATATTAACACAATTGAAAAAGTCCAGAAATATTTCACAAGAAGAGTTCTCCACTCCTCTACTCATTGCAGAATACCTTATGCCACCAGATTCGAAATTCTAGACCTAGAAAACCTAGAACTACGCCACCTTCGGTCCGATCTAAGTATAGTATATAAAATCATACATTGCAATGTCCTACCTTTCAATGAATACTTCAGCTTTAATCATAACAATACAAGAGCACACAATAGATACAAACTCAAGGTTATTCGCACCAAAATTGATTGCAGGAAATACGACTTCAGCAACAGAGTGGTCAATGCCTGGAATACTCTACCTGACTCTGTGGTTTCTTCCCCAAAAACTTTAACCTTAGACTTTCTACTATTGACCTCACCCCTTTCCTAAGAGGCCTGTAGAGGGTGTGCATAAGCGCATCAGTGTGCCTACCATCCCTGTCCTATTGTTTCTTTTATTTTTCATATAAGTATCTATCTCATGTATTCAAAACTATATTTATTCTTATACCTGTATCTTGTAAGCGATTGACAAATCAAATAAATACTAAAATCCTAAATTCTCCCAGCTTTCAGGAAAAGTGTAAAAACATGCTTCTGGAGCCTTACTTAGGGTCACATAGAAGAGTACACAGCCATGGGGCTGGTTAGTTCCCTAAAGTAACCCTCCCCCCTGCATTTTAATTAACTTTAACAATTCTTGTCTCTTTCAAATTTTATAGACTGTTTCATGCTTTCAGTATTTCATTGTACGCTCCCCAGAATCTCTCTTTGAGGAAGATGGGCAATTCTTAAATATGATGAATAAATAAAAATAAATAGATTCCTCCTGACTTTGTTTCTCTCCCCTCTGTTCCACCATCCTCAGCTGGGTGGAAAAGTTCTACCAATCATTCTCCATAATGCAATGTGGGGATAGAGCTGGTGAGGTGGGGGGTGGGTTGGTTGATGACCTGGCCATGTGTCAATGTGGTTTTGCACCTGTAGATTCAAAGAAAGTCCTTCTATCACCTGGAATATTGTTCTTTAGCAATAATGCTCTTCTGCAATTGTGGTAAATTTGTATTGAACAACAGCTGGCAGGCCCAAAATTGTGTCATGAATGAGAGACTGCCAAAGACCTGTCCTCCGGTTTATGGTTCATCCCCTTTTACTGCAATCCTAATCAGCTGCTGGCTGGTTTAGTTTAGATATCTGAGCTGGGACTTGGCTGAGAGACTTGGAAGGTACAGGGGCAAACCGCAATTGGAAATAATTGGACTCTCTCACTGCCTCGAGCAGAATGGCCCTGTCAATGCCTATGAAAAGAGGACATGTGGCCATACTGTGCTAAAATGGCTAGTAGGCACAGAACTGCTCTCAACCCTTGGAGGTTGACTCTGCCACTACTGAAGTATGACTCAATCTATAGTAAAACTTGGCTCAAGCTAAAGAGGAAATGATTTTAATACCGATTCAGCTAAGGATGACTTAAAACTTGCTTCAGGTAGGGGATGGAAAGAGATGAAGGGATCATGAGGACACAGAAAAAAAATAGACATTGCTAGGGCATGTTTGTGTCAGAAATTTCCATCATTGCTGATGTTTGGAAATCTTCACATCTACATTTTACCAGGTTAATGGAAGGCCATACCTTCCATCCAGACAGATTCTATGGAGCTATTCGTGATTACATATTAAACTATGTTTATCAGCAAATGTAGCCCAGACTCCTGATCATTTATCCCAAGTCATACAACTTTGAAACAATTATCCATGGTTTGTTTTATGGCTTATTGTAAAACCTTAAAGCAGCAACAGATTTTCCATAATTTAGTTTAACTAAGTTTGAGGATACACCTTAAGCTCCCAATATGTGGCATTTGGATGACTCTATAAATTTTAAATCACACTGAAATATTCCTAAATTTGCAATTTGAAGGAAACAGCACCCAAATGTAATTCCAAATTAGTTGCCTTATATTATGGAAATGTGATTGTCCTATTCAGCAACTAGCTATGACATGATAGCAGTGTTCCAATATTTGAGAGGCTGCCACAAAGAGGGGGTCAACCTATTTTCCAAAGCAGCAGAAGGCAAGACAGGAAACAATGGATGGAAAATAACCAAGAAGAGAAGCAATCTAGAACTAAGAAGTTTCTGACAGTGAGAACAATTAACCAGTGGGAACACTTGCCTTCAGAATTTATGGGTGCTCCATCACTGGAGACTTTTAAGAAGAGATTGGACAGCCAATTGTCTGAAATGGTATAGGGTCTCCTGCTTGGGTAGTGGAGGTTGGACTAGAAGATCTCCAAGGCCTTTTCCAACTGTGTAGTTCTGTTTAGTGAACTTTGAGATTTGCTGCAGGATATAAGGAATAATTGCAATAATAGACTTAATTGGATGAAATGTAATAATTAACTAAGATACTTGCCTGGTCTTGGATGTCTTGGTAACTACTTAAAACCTGCTGATATTGATAGTTTTTGCTATATTTACACCTTTGAGAGGATAGGATATTTCTGTAAAGGAAACATGTAAATGAGAAGAAACAGGATTGTTTCCTATTGTTGATTTTTTTTTTTAAATGGATTGCATTTTGGTGGACATTAGCCTTTATGGAAAGGTTCGTTTCAATGGAATTGGTTCAAAAAAATGATAGCTTTGAAAATTGAATAATTAACCTCCTCCATTATATAAACCCATTGTTAACATCTTGTTTCTTTAAAACTGTTTGGTGTCAAAATATGATTTATTATTTTAATTTGCGCTGCAGAAATGAAAGTATTAGGAAATATTCATTTGAATGACCTCTTTCTCTCTTCCCTTGTTTTGTTCAACATAATATCATCTCAGCCTCAAACTATTTTGCAAAAGTTGTAAACAATTATCTATACTTTTAACCAGACCCAAAACTCTCCTGAAATCTCCAGTTTAAACTAGCATAATCTGTTGTGGTTCTCTGATTTGCTATACATTTGAGTTTCCTCTAAGAGGGAAACTGCAAAGCTGAAAATAACATGAATTGAGGAAAATAACATGAATTGAGGCTGACGGCGGAAGTGCAGAATATGAATGTCCCATAATATAGTTGTAATTTTAAAAGTAAGAAATTGACAATTTGTCCTTAAGCGAATTCACACAATCCACTTGGCTCTTGTTTGAAAGCTTCCATTCCAACTGAACACCTGCACATAATGAGAAGCTGTATAATGAAGCTATGAAACAATGAACTTGATGCATGTGAAAAATCATTCTGCTTTGTGTATGTATGAAATCACAAAATGCACAAGCATGTGCCCCAAACTACAGACATGTGCAGCTGTTTATCATGGTTAACAAGGGGCAGCTGGATAATTAAAATGGCTAATATATGATCCAAACTGTATGGAAGATTAAATTCATGTAGTACATTGGCATCCTGGGCTTTAAATTAACTGAGTAAAATTATATTTTTCTCCTAAATGCATGCACATACATCGGTATTACCAGAAATGGTGTGTTTTAAACAATCTTTGATAAAACAAATGCTAGGAGCAGATGTGCAGCTCCTTCAGTGAAATGCTTGGTAGAAAGATGAGTCTTTTTATTTTCAATAAACAAGCCATGGCATTGTTCTCCTTATTCTAAAGCAGCTTTCTGCAGCTGGTGTTTGGGATTGCAAGCACCACGATGGCTGGGAATTATAGGAACTGTAATCCAGTGTTTCTAGTGGACACCAAATTATAATACTGTTAAAACTGTTAAGTTTTCAGTTATGGCTAACCAGATTTGTTCAATCCATAAGGGCCATTTAGGAGTTGATTACTCAGTATTTAAACCATACTTGGTCATTTTCCAGGATGGAAAATACTATTTATCTTGTATACAAAGCATATAAATATGCAATCATATGGGGACAAGCAAATACATTATATATGTATGTATGGAAACCAGTGAATAGAAGGAACACCTAGGTCAGTGGTGGCTAATCTTTTTGGGCTCCTGTGCCAAAAATTGCATGTGTATTAGCACGCGCACACTCGTGTGCCAGCAGCCAGAATGCAATGCGCATTCACCCCCTGCGCTAGCATGCACAACCCCCCGCCGCCCCCTCACCTGCACTGTGCCTCACAGCTGATTTTTCTGCTGCTTTGAGGCCTTTTTCAGCCTCCCAGAGACTTGGAAAAAGTCTCTGAAAGGCTTTTCAGGACGAATAATATGTCCGTTTCATCACTTTGGTATTTCGGGAAGTGATGAAATGGGCCTATTCATCCTGAAAAGCTTTGCAGAGGCTTTTTCCAAGCCTCAGGGAGGCTGAAAAAGGCCTCAAACCAGCAGAAAAATCAGCTGTGAGGTGCACACATGCGCAGTGAGGTAGGTTTATCTGCTGCTTGCATGCCAGCACAAATGGCTCTGTGTGCCACTTGTGGCATGCATGTCATAGGTTCGCCATCACGGACCTCGGTCATTGCTATCTGGAAGATCATTATTGTTAAGTCTGGGCAGTGGGTCCCAAGGAGAGACGAGACTCGAAGTAGTGACAACAGCTCTTTATTAAGGAAACCAGATATTGAGACAAGACTCCCAGCCGAGGCAGCTCCTTTTATAGAGTTGGCTGCGGCTAGGCAGCCTATGACATGCATTTGAGCTTGCCGCGCTTGGTTTTACCCAATCACGGCAGCCGAATAAGAACCAATCAGAATGCTTAGTTTTGTCCAATCACGGCCCGGTGTTTCCGGACCAAGAGGAATGCAGGCCTACAAGGCTGCTAGTATGGAACATCCCTCCCCTCTTGGTTCTGTCCAAAGGGCGGGGTAACGTAATCACACAAGTAGGCGGGTCTTCGTACCTACCTACTAGACTTGTGCAGTTCACAATGTCTCTGTTCACCATCGGGTTCGGACGGGCTCTGCGTCGCTCTCAAGCTGCAAGATGGAACTGCCTGGACGGGTGAGCCGGTCCTCTGGCTGCGACTCCCGCCTGGTGATTCCAGGTCAGTTGAGTTGTTTGCTCTGCTGCTCCCACCTGGGCTCTCTGGGCTGGTGGAGCTTGTCCGGCTGCTGCTTCCAGGCGAAGTGCCCGTCTGCCACGACTCCCTTCTGGCTGGTAAGTATTGTTGGTTTTTGTTTAATGTCTGTGGGGGGTGTTCTACTTGTACAGATGTTCATTCATTTTCTGAACTTGAGGTCCCCCCCCTTCTGATTTCTTGGTTAGAGTCTATGAGGGGGGAAGTGGCCAGCCTGGATCTTAGCTGGTCAATATGATGTTTCCATGACCTCCCATCGGTGGTCTCGAGCTGGTAGGAGCGGGGGCCTGTGACTTGGGTGATTTTTGCAGGGATCCAAAGTGGGTCTCCTGCAAAGTTTTTGGCAAAAACAGTGTCTCCTATCTTGAAGGTGCGGTGCTTGCTGTTGGAACCAAGGGGTTTTTCCGGAGTGTAAGCAGGATACAGGTGGTCTAGATGTGACCTGAGTCTTCTGCCCATTAGTAGCTCTGCTGGGGTCTTGTTGGTGGTGGTATTTGATGTGATATGTTGTAGAAGAAACATCCTGGTGATCTTCTCGTGGATGTTGCCATGTTCCATTTTGTGCAGAGTTTTTTTTGTAAATTGAACCATGCGTTCAGCTCTACCATTCGCCGCTGGGTGGGCTGGCAATGTCAATGCATGTTGGATGCCGCGGTCTGCCAAGTATTGTTCAAAAGCCAAGGTGGTAAATTGTGGCCCATTGTCAGAAACGATAACATCTGGCAGACCATGCGTTGTGAAAAGTCTATTTAATTTCTTGATGACAGCTTCTGTGGTGGTTGTCTTCATTGTGCTCACCTCGAGCCAATTTGAATAAGCGTCAACAGTGATTAAGAAGGTGTGCCCCTTGGTTGGTCCTGTGAAGTCAATATGGATGTGCGACCAAGGGACTCTGGGTGTTTTCCATTCTAATGGTGGGGCCTTAGGGGGAGCCGAGTGAGTGTCTTGGCATCTGTTACAAGCAGCGACCCAGGTTTCAATTTTCTTGTCCATGCCTGGCCACCAAGTGTAGCTCCTGGCCAGGGCTTTCATGTGCACAATACCAGGGTGCCTGTCATGCAGTAAATCTAAAAAAATTTTCTGCAGTGTCTCTGGTATTACTACCCGGTCTCCCCACAACACGCAACCTCTTTGCAAAAAGAGTTCAGTTTGCCAGTTTTTAAACGGTTTAAAAAGTTCATTTGGCTCGGTTTCTGGTCATCCCCTCTCCACCCAGCTGAGAACTCGCGCCAAGCATCTGTCCTTCCTAGTTTCGTGGGCGATGTCTTGCGCGGTTACTGGTGGCATGGGGATCATTTCAATTTGCAAGACTTGTAATGTGGGTGCTGGGTCCTCTTGCAAGTCTGGCAAGGGGGAGCGGTTTAAGGCGTCGGCGTGCGAGATTGTCTTGCCAGGGTGATATATCAATTTGTAATCATAAGCGGCAAGAAATTCAGGCCACCGTGTCATTCTAGGTGACAAGATGTGTGGGGTGGGCTTGTCACCCGCCAATATGCCAAGTAGGGGCTTATGGTCTGTAATAATGGAAAATGTCCTACCATAAATGTATTCGTGGAATCTCTTTACTGCTGAAACGATGGCGAGGGCTTCTTTGTCCAGCTGGCTATAGTTCCTCTCTGGCTTGGACAATGTTCTGGAAAAGAATGCAACGGGGGCTTCTGTTCCATTTGGTAAAATGTGGCTCAGGAAGGCGCCAACCCCGAAAGGCGATGCGTCGCAAGTAACAGTCAGAGGTAGCATTTCATTGTATTGCATGAGGACTGCGTCTAAAGTCAAAAGGTTTTTTATCTGGTGAAAAGCGTGCTCTTCTCACCGTCCCCATATCCAGGAAGCCTTTTTATCAAGGAGTCTATGCAGAGGTTCTGCGACAGTCGCTTTCTGGGGTAGAAAAATGTTATACAAATTAATGAGTCTGAGGAAGGCTTGGAGGTCCATTTTGTTCTTTGGTCTGGGGGCGTTTTTGATGGCTTTCAATTTTCTATCTGTGGGGTGAATTCCTTGTTTGTCAAGGAGGTAGCCAAGAAATTCAACCCTTTCAGTACATAATTGGCACTTTTCCCTTTTCACCTTGAGGCCAGTATCTTTGAATTTCTGTAGGACTGCCCTCAGTCATTTTTCCAATTGTTTTTTGGTAGGGGCTGCTACCAGAACATCGTCGAAATAGGGCACGACTCCTTTAATTCTTTGCAGCAATCTCTCCATTAGAGTTTGAAAAATGCCCGGTGCGACGATGACCCCAAACGGGAGCTGGTTACATTTGAGCGCCCCTCTATGTGTCACTATTGTTTGGGCTTCGACAGTTTCAGCATCGACTGGCAGTTGCTGATAAGCTTGAGCCAGGTTGAGCTTTGCAAAGATCTTGCCACCCCCTAGTGAGTGCAGGAGATGTTGGACTACTGGCACCAGGTAGGCGCTCTGCTGCAATGCGTGGTTGAGGGTGGCCTTGTAGTCACCACAAATTCTCAGGGAGCCATCGGGTTTGATGGTAGTGACAATTGGAGTCTCCCAACGGGCATGATTGATAGGTTCTAATACGCCTTGCGCTATTAGTTGTCTAATTGTTCATCTATTTTAGGCTTGAGTGCAAAAGGCACTCAGCACAGCTTGAGATGGATGGGAGCGATGTCAGGGATGAGATTAAAGGAGATAGGGGACCCCCTGTACTTGCCTAGATGTTCACTGAAGACTTCTTGGAAGTCCTGGATGAGTATTGCTTCCCAGTTTTCGTCTTCTGTGTGGTTTTTGACTGCCATCTCGATCCCCAACGGTGCGAACCACTGCATCCTGAGTAGGCTGGGTCTGTCTTTATCGACGATTATGAGTGGTAGGATGGTGGTGCCAGAACGAAACTTGAAAATGTCCAGTGCCAACAACCGGAATGCGATTACCTTGATAGTCTCTCAATATTAGCTTCTGGTCACCTAGCTCTTGGTGGTGGATGCTGGGAATTAGCCTTTTGATGGTCCTCCAGGAGACCATCGAGAGGGAGGAACTGGAGTCTACCTCCATGGTGCAAGGTGATTCTCAAAGTTGACCTCTACACATATCTTTCGTGCATCTATTGATGAAGCGTGGCCGATGGTGACTGTTTGGTGCGTTTCTTCTCTTCTGGGTACCTCGCTGAACTTCCTGGGTCAGCTGTCCCGGTTCCAATGGCTGTCATTATGGAGGTCCCGGTTTATGGTGGGGGTTCCATCTCTTCTTCTTGGGCTGTTTCCCTGTCATAGGGGGCTGGGATTTCATTTGTTACCGCATACTTTGGCAATATGCCCTCCAAACTTGCATTTGGAACGCGGATGATTTCCTCCATAGCCAGCACATTGGTAACTCAACTTATGACCGCGCCAGTCTTGTCGTTCACGTTCCGACTGAAGTCTGTGAATTTCTTCCTCTTCGCTGTCAGAGGAGATTCGCTGTCGACGTGGTGGGTGGATGCTGCGTGTTTGTCTGCTGTGGTTGCCGTCTTGCTGGTGGATTGGCAGTCATTTCCATTTGAATGCCGCATTCACGCCACTGACTTATGGGTGGCCTCGGCTGCGGTGGCTTCAGCTACAGCGTCGGCAAGGGATATGTCCCCTTTAGCCATCAGTCTGCTTTGGAGAGTTGGGTCTTTCAGGCTGAGGAAAACTCGGTCACACATGGCCTCGTCTAGATTGGTGAATCCACACAAGCCTCCTAGGTCCCTCAGGTCAGCTACAAACTCTCCAATGCTCTCTCCCTCGTGCTGATCCCTCTGGTAAAAGTCATGCCAACGGATGAGAATCGCCACTGCCGGGGAGTAGTGGTTCCGGAAGATGGGAGCTAGGGTATCCCAATCCATAGTCTTGACATCTGTTGGCTTCATGAGTGCCTTGGCCATTTTAAAAATGGCGGGTCCGCAGTGTGTTAGAAAAACCACTCGCTTCTTGCTGCCGGTGGCATCCTTCAGGTTGTTTGATTCCAAGAACATTTGGAAACAATCAATGTAGGACTCCCAGTCCTCGCCGGCTGGATTGAATGGTGTGGGTGGCATGGCGCTGCTGGCCATCTTGCAGGTCGTCTGTGCACTATCTGCCATGTGCTAGTCAGCTCTGTTGTCTCAGTATCCCATCCTCGTTGCCATTGTTAAGTTTGGGCGGCGGGTCCCAAGGAGAGACGAGACTCGAAGTAGTGACAACAGCTCTTTATTAAGGAAACCAGATACTGAGACGAGACTCCCAGCCGAGGCAGCTCCTTTTATAGAGCTGGCTGCGGCTAGGCAGCCTATGACATGCATTTGAGCTTGCCGCACTTGGTTTACCCAATTGCGGCAGCTGAATAAGAACCAATCAGAATGCTTAGTTTTGTCCAATCACGGCCCGGTTTTTCCGGACCAATAGGAATGCAGGCCTACAAGCCTGCTACTTTGGAACAATTATCATCTTAGCCTTTTTTCTGGCACCAAGCTTAAGGAATATCAGGTGCACTGCAAACCAAGATCTCTATGAAAATTAGAAGACTGCTCAAGGAAGTAGCTTCTTGGTAGTTATTTTCTCCCTTGTCTGAATGAGGCTTCAGTGAGGCAGAAGTTTAAATAAAGAACGTCTCTTGGTTAAGGGGCTGTGAATGTTCTAGATCACTTGTGATTTTTCCAGCTATCTGGTTGTTAACTGTCTTCAAAAGGTTGTGCGTTCCCATGATGGGAGATAGATGTCTGTCAAAGAGAGGATGTTAGGGAGCATTGTGTTAGATTCCTATAAAGCAGTGGTGGGATTTGAAAATGTTTACTACCAGTTCTGTGGGCATGGCTTGGTGGGTGTGATGTGGCTTGGTGGGTGTGATGGGCTTGGTGGGTGTAATGTGGCTTGGTGGGTGTGGCTTGGTGGGCATGGCAGGGGAAAGATACTGCAAAATCTCCATTCCCTCCCCACCCCACTAATCTGCTTTCCAGCTCCGTTCTCCTCTGCAGGACAACAAAAGAAGACCCAGCCTATCAGCTGGGACTCGAGAGGCAGAGAATAAATGGAGCCGGGGCCAATCAGAGGTGGTATTTGCCGGTTCTCTGAACTATTCAAAATTTCTGCTACCGGTTCTCCAGAACTCTTCAGAACCTGCTGAATACCAACTCTGCTATAAAGTAGTTAGACGTAGAATTTCCATAAGCAACTTTTCTTGAGTCTGGAGTTTGCAGGAAAGAAAAATAAAGCTTTGTTTATGAACTAATTTGAAATTTAGGAACAGAGTTGGTAATAGGCAATGTGACTGGGTGATCAAAGCACAACTCCTTCTACATATTCGTTATATGTGTTTTGCACATTAAAAAGAGCAGAGCTTTGATCACCTGGTTGTACCCATCATTTTAATGTCTTTGACTACCTTTGTAAATACCTCATGCTAGGAAAGTCTGAATATTTAACAGCTTAAGAACATGAAATGTGTTCTTCTCCATTAAGAAAAGGCAGTGGGTCAGAAAAGTACTTGTGCTGCCTAGTAAGAAATCTATTATGGTAGAGCTATACACCCATTTTATACTCCTGATTACCACACATTTCTGTGATGACCCAGGGTGGGATACAAAACAAACACAGTCACAGAAAATAGATGAAGTCCCTTTTATTCTTTCAGTTTGCTTTCAAGCTCTGAATATCTTTGACAGAAGACAAAAACACTCTCACACAGTTACACGAAGAAAGAAAAAAGCAACACAAACCAGGAAAGATAAGGGCTGGAGGATGTCCACAGATAACACACAGTGGGAAGGACGCCAAACTTAGAGAGGAACTATAAACTAAAGATATTTACACACTTTGTTTCCAGCATTTGCCAGTATGCAGGTCCAAACTCTTATTCAGTTGTCATACCCGCAGCCCATGAAGTGGATCAAGGCCCTTTCCTCCTGAGGAGACCATGTCTCTCCCTTATCCTCTCCTCCCTGCGTGCCCTAGGATGGATAAGGGATGGGCCTGGGTCCTCCTCTGACCGCTCAGCTGGCCTCTGCCCTTCCCCAGCCTCCTCTACAACCTCCAGAGCCACACTTCCACTCCCTGTCGGTTGTTCCTCCTCTCCCTCAGAGTCAGTCTCCACCAGGGGCATGACACATTTCTGAGAATGAGAAATTGTGGGTGACCATCTATTTTTTTTTTTTTTTACAACTGTTCCAGTTTTAACTGAGGGTTAGTTAAGTTTAATATTGTCTTGCATATTGTTCAAAGTATATGAGTTGAAGGGTATTTTAATATTGTAAAATAATGAATTCTGCTAAATTTATTCATTTAACAGGCTATTGTATTGTTGTTTACAAATAATTCACTACGAACCATAATCCTGAAACCATAACAGCTGGGTCCATACTAAGCCAAAATCAAAGAAATCTCATTACAACTAGTCTTTGTTGAGTGGTAACATTCTTCACTCTGGTCAACAAGAATAGCTTATTGCATTGGCAATGTCAAATGTGGCAAAGTGGAACTCTTACTAGCGAAATTACAACTGGAGTGAAATACTGCAGTAATAAATTCTCATACAAGATGACCTTATCCTCACCTCTGAAACTAATATTCAGGCCAAAACCTTTGTACTTTAGATATGTTCAGATTCACATTCCAGCAAAATGGAACAAAAAGAACTTGAAAGCACAACTGACTTAGAATAAACATATAATCTATTGCTTATCCTTAATGCAGATATTTTTCTACTATTAAACTTCATTGATTTTGTTACAGTAAATGTGTAATTTTAAATAATGTGGAACTTTGATAAGTTAATAACTGAATACTGACTTCACTATTTCTTCATATAAGGTGAACTAATAAAAGCTAGTTTACACTATTTGACATATAACTTTTTTGTATGATACTAAATTTCCATTCCTTTTATTTTCTATTTACTCTTATGATGTAAAATCATTTAAGCAACTATCTTGTAGTGAAACAAAGAAACATTACACAAAAACCAACATGGAAAAGAAGAGGGAAATTAGAATATATTTCAAAGCTGTCCTGCTTATGTAAGATCTGCTGAGGAAGGATATAATTGTGGCAGTTTACTAAAATTAAAATGTAGGAATCCACAAAGTTTGAAGAATGTATGAGTTTCAAGAATTTTCAAAATTTAATGAAGCGGGGGTTCAACAGCAAAGTTGCTCTTTGACATCTAATGTTAGAGAAAAGGTTAGCATAGATCAAAGAGCCCCTGGCACATAGCCAGCGCTCAATTCTTTACATTTTAATTTTATGTAGCAGGAGAAAATTGTGTGTTCGGATAAAGAACAATTGAACAATTGAACAATCTATTGAATGTGAATATATATTCCATTTCAGTGAAGGTAATGACTTCTTGCATTATCCAAAAAGTTAAACACAAGCCAAATAGATTCTATTGTAACCATCTTCCTCCAAATCTTGAGATAAAAAGTGACCTTTAACAGAAAGGTCTTGGTAACTGATTTTTTGTGTGGATAGTGCACAAGCACACTGAAACAAGGACATCTGTTTTGATGTCAAAAAAGTAATGATTGTAATACTTTAAGGAAAAAGAGGTAGGACTTTGGCCGGGGGAAAAGAACAGTGAAATTGCTTTGGATGATAGCCACTTAGATGATAGCCACTTGAACATCTCCACTTGAGGTTCAGGGTCACCCTGATGGACATATTTCACAGTAGCACAAGATCAGACCACTTACACAAATAGGTCACGTTCTCTTCTGACCTGTTAATTGCATTATGGTCGATTGCAGCTAGCCTCAGGCGACTAATCTACCAGTGTGTTGAAGGAATGGGCTTGGCTTCCCAATCAGCTTCCAGTGGAATCAAAAGAAAAATGAACACCAAAGGGCTATTTATTCCTTTCAAAATCACTTGAAAAGTTCTGCAGCCTCAGGAAACTTCTAAGTGAACAGCAGGTTTGAAACAAGCTCCAAAATAAAAGGGTGTCTAACTGAAATTCACATAGAATGCAATCAAAGGAAAGCCTTCGATTGGAATATCTTAAGCCAGGGATGTCAAACTCAAGGCCTGGGGGCCAAGTCTGGAATTAACAGAATTGGAATGGACCTTGGAGGCTTTCTAGTCCAACACCTTGCTCAGAGACCCGATAGCATTCTAGACAAATGGCTGTCCAATCTTTTCTTAAAATCCTCCAGTGATAGAGCAGCAACAAGTTCTGGGGGAAGCTGTTTCACTGATTAATTGTTCTCACTGTCAGGAAATTTTTTTCTTAGTTCTAAACTTGATTTGTTTCCATTCATTGCTTCTTGCCTGCCCTCAGGTGGTTTGAAGCATAGGTTGCCCGCCAATTCTTTTATTCTGCTATATTTGTTGAGTTGAGAAATAGAATTAGGATAAAACTGTGAAGGAACAAGCAATGCGGAGAAGGGCCCCTCGCTCCCACCACAACAAAATACTTAACGACAAGACTGTTATGCAAAGAAGTGTATTGTCATTCAATTTGTGTACCAAGCATTGTGTTCCTAGCCAGACAACCTCCAAGCTGACAAGAGTAGATTAAAAAAAGAGCTAATAAAAATAAACCAGAATAAGAATAAGAAATAAAATACATTCAGATGAAAGGTCAACTAGCATAGGAAATGTCAGAGAAGGTGAAATACATGTATGTATGTGTATAGATAGATAGATAGATAGATAGATAGATAGATAGATAGATAGATAGATCGATCTTTGGTTATTCGGGTTTTCTCCCATGTAAGATTGGAAGTATCTAGGCAACATTTCGATGAAGTCTCATTCATCATCTTCAGGCTTGGTCTTCAGCTCTGTGCTTCTCAGAGTGATGTGAGCTTGCAGTTGCTTCTTCCTTTTAACTGCTAGTGGGGGTGTGACTTGATTGGGTGGGGGCTTGGCTGTGTTCTGATTGGGTGAGGGTGTGTTCTCATTGGTTGGGGGTTTGGCTGTGTTCTGATTGGCTGGAGGCATGTTCTGTTCAGGTGGGAGCTTGGTTGTGCTCAGGTTAGTCTTAGTTGCTGGGGGATTTGAGCTGGTGAGCTGTGATCTTGCTATTTGGCTTCGAGTTCGTGGTCGTGCTCCATCTTCATGGTGGGGGTCAGTTCGCTTCATGTATGGCTCAGAGGGGTTTGAAGTGGGTAGTGATGCAGCTGCAGTACAGCTTCTGGTCTGTGGTCGTGTCTCATCTTCTGTGTGGGTGTGAGTCTGCTTTCTACGTGGAAGTGTGGTGGTGGCATCTTGTGTGGCTCTCAGGGGTGTGGGTCTGGTGTCATTCTTCATGTTAGGTACTCGTCTGTTCATGAGGGCGGGTTTCCAAATTGCTGGTAGGCGGGAGGTATCATCTCGTTTATTCATGCTGTGTGGGCGTTTTTCTATCTCTATGGCTTCTCTGATGATTCTGCTGCTGAAGTGTTCGGTTTTGGCGATAGTTCTGGTATTTTTAAATCTCATGTTCTGTGGCTTTGAGGTGTTGGACCAGGGAAGAGGTTGGTTCTTCCTTTTTGATTGAGTTCTTATGTTCTTCAATGCGTGCACATATTCTTCTGTTAGTTTGTCCAATGTATGTGGTGGGATAGGCAGTGCAAGGGATTTCGTATACTCCTTGATTTTCTAACTCGATTTTGTCCTTAGGGTTTCTTAGGATGGTGGATATCTTTCTGTTTGTGCAGAATGCTGTCTTAATGTTGTGTTTTTGGAGGATCTTGATGATTTTGTCTGTGGTGCCTTTTATATATGGGAGGAGGGCTTTGCCATTCTTTTGTTCTCTGTCTTGGATTTTGGTTGGGGTTTCTTTTTGGATTAGGTGGGTGATCTTCTTTCTTTGGAATCCATTGGCTGTCAGCACGCTGGTGAGAGTATGCAGTTCGGTCTCTAGGCGTTGTTCTTCGGCTAAGCATTTTGTTCTGGAGATGAGTGTCTCGGCTACGGAATTGATCTGTGCTGGGTGGTGGTGTGAGAGTGCGTGTAGATAGTGGTTTGTATGTGTATGTTTTGTATGTAGAAAACACATACAAACGGCTATCTACATGCACTCTCACACCACCACCCAGCATCACTCTGAGAAGCACAGAGCTGAAGACCAAGCCTAAAGATGATGAATGAGACTTCATCGAAATGTTACCTAGATACTTCCAATCTTATGCGGGAGAAAACCCGAATAACCAAAGATCCACATACAAATACCCGCGAGAACCTCAGAATATATATATATTCTTAAGTTTCCGCGGGTACTTACATGTATGGCATTCAGCTTTGTTCAGGTATTTTCCCATGTCATTGTAGTTGTTCTTTTAAAGTTGTAGCAACATTTCAGCAGAATCTCATCTGCCATCATCAGGCTTCTGTATAGTGTTCATCTGTGAGTCAGACTTTTATGGTGGTTTCAGATTTAAATTTGGGACAGCCTATTGCTGTGCCAGAATGGTTTTTTCTTCATCCTGATTGGTTGGGAGTCTTGGTCTGTGTTTATTGGTCTTGGAGTTTGCTGTGTTCTGCTTGATTGGCGTTTCTAATATCTTCTGTCTGTTTTTTGGCTCTTTTTGTATCTTGATTGGCTAGCAACATTGTGTTACTTTATTGGAGGCCTTTAGTGCAGCTTGGCTCCGGGTAAATGGATGGCTATCATTAGTTAGGAAGCTGGGTTTCATCTGGGTGCCTGGTTGGGGTGTGTTTGAGCTGGAGGTATCAGGGGGGATCTGCTTGTGCCCAGGTGTTTGCCTGGCTTGTGGTGTGGAGATTTTTTTGTTTGTGAGTGCAGGCTTCCAAATGATTGACAGCCTGGTGGAATCATCTCTTCTATTCATGCTTTCTGGTTTTTCTTCAATCTCTATGGCCTCTCTGATGATTCTGTGGCTGGGGTTTTCTATAGTGGCTAGGGTTTTGGTGCCACTGAAGTTGATGCTATGACCTGTGGCTTCCACGTGTTGGACTAGTGAGGAAGTGTGTTCCAGCTTTTTGACTGCATTTTTGTGTTTATCCAGGCGGGTACTTATTCTTCTATTGGTCTGTCCAATGTATGTGGCCGGGCATGATGCACAGGGGACTTCGTATATGCCTTGGTTTTCCAGGTCAATTTTATCTTTAGGGTTTCTAAGGATGGCTGCTATTTTTCTGTCTGTTTTGAAGGCAGTCTTGATGTGATGTCTGTGTAGTATCTTACTAATTTTGTCTGTAGTACCTCTTATGTAGGGCAGGACAGCTGTTCCATAGGTCTGTTCATCTTCTGGGTCTCTATTATGTTTCAGTGTGTTTTTGTGGATCAAGCCAGTGATTTTGCTTTTGTGGAAGCTGTTGGCTGTCAGGGTGCATAGTTCTGTCTTAATGTGTTTCTTGTCTACCAGGCATTTGGTTTTAGTAATTAGTGTTTAGTGGCACCAAAACCCTAGCCACTATAGAAAACCCTAGCCACAGAATCATCAGAGAAGCCATAGAGATTGAAAAAAGACCAGAAAGCATGAACAGAAGAGATGATTCCACCAGGCTGTCATCATTTGGAAGCCTGCACTCACAAACAAAAAAATCTCCACACCACAAGCCAGGCAAACACCTGGGCACAAACAGATCCCCCCTAATACCTCCAGCTCAAACACACCCCAACCAGGCACCCAGATGAAACCCAACTTCCTAACTAATGATAGCCATCCATTTACCTGAAGCCAAGCTGCACTAAAGGCCTCCAATAAAGTAACACAATGCTGCCAGCCAATCAAGATACAAAAAGAGCCAAAAAACAGACAGAAGATATCAGAAACACCAATCAAGCAGAACACAGCAAACTCCAAGACCAATAAACACAGACCAAGACTCCCAACCAATCAGGAGGAAGAAAAAACCATTCTGGCACAGCAATAAACTGTCCCAAATTTAAATCTGAAACCACTGTAAAAGTCTGACTCACAGATGAACACTATACAGAAGCTTGATGATAGCAGATGAAATTCTGCTGAATTGTTGCTACAACTTTAAAAGCACAACTATTATGATGTGGGAAAATACCCGAACTAAGCTGAATGCCATACATGTAAGTACCCGCGAAAACTTAAGAAAACAAATATCAAACCTCTACGGGGAAGAAATAAACAGCCAGATGAAAACCTACGAGAAACTGGAAATTAAAAGAGCAGGAATACTATGTGACCACCAATTCCTAAGCAGCTGCAGAGACAACAATACTACATCAACCTGCCTCAAATTAACATTTCCTCAAAGCACAGCAGCCACTAAACGTATCCTGGAAAGAACTGAAATGGCTCTACTAAGGAACAAGCTCCACAGTAAGAGATTCCAATTAGATCAGTTAAACAAAGATTTGCTAGCACTACACCTGGAATTGAGCAGCAAAATCCACCCTCTACTTTGGGACAAGATAAAACAACTTACAACTTGGAGAGCTGAATCTCAAAACACTTACAAACAGGAAAAACTCTTGAAAAAATTAAAGAAATTAGAACATGACAAGAAAACCCCCAACAACTCACAACACTTGAAACAATTAGTGTACAATGTTTCCAACAGAGAACTCACCAAAACAGAAACAGATGTCCTAACCAAAGGATTCAATTATGCTATAGCACCCCAAAAAATCCCCACAGAATCTTTCATATGTGCAGTAGAATCCAGCCTAACTAAATTAAATACAGATGAAGCTGATAAAATAAGACACAGAGTTACCAACATCCTATGCACAAGCAAACCACCCAAAAGCAACTTGCCGAAAAATGAAATTAAAGCACTACAAATCCTGAAAAGAGATAGCAACATAATCATCCTCCCAGCAGACAAAGGGAATGCCACTGTAGTAATGGACAGAAAAGACTATGAAACAAAATTGACAGACCTACTCCAAGACTCCACATACAAACCCATAAACACAGACCCAACCACATATCTGGAAAAATTAACCAAGAAGAAAATTATAACCAGCCACATGAGCAAAGAGATCCAAGAGATGATCATCCCAAGAGAAAATCTTCCAGATGCCCCAAACTATACGGCCTCCCAAAAATACACAAAGAAGGCATACCTCTCAGACCCATAGTCAGCTCCAGAGGAGCACCACTACAAAACCTAGCTAAACACTTAGCAAAACAGCTACAGCCCCATGCTGAAACAGCAGATTCACATGTACAAAACTCATACCACTTCTTGGAAATGATCAAAGATCTACATGTGGAGCAAGAAGATCTGCTTGTAAGTTTCGACGTGGTTTCACTATTCACTCAAGTCCCGATAAAAGAGACTCTTGAAATCATCAAAAATAAATACCAACCAGCTAAACACTTCATGGAACTAACAGAACACTGCTGAACGAACACATATTTCATATACAAAGGACAAAGATACAAACAAATTGAAGGAGCCCCTATGGGATCACCACTGTCACCCGTCATTGCAAACCTGTTCATGGAAGAATTCGAATCCAGAGCCCTGGCCAATGCCATCCACAAACCCAAACTGTGGTTAAGATACATCGATTACACATTTGTGATTTGGCCCCATGGAAAAGAAAACCTAAACAATTTCCTAACACACCGAAACAGCACACACCCCAAAATCAAGTTCACCATGGAAACGGAAACAAACAAACAACTACCATTCCTAGATGTATTAATTTACAAAAAAACAGATGGCATACTAGGACACACCGTATACCAGAAGAAAACACACACTAACTGCGACTTCAATGCCCAATCCCACCACCACCCAGCACAGATAAACTCCGTGGCTAAAACACTAATTACTAGAACCAAACGCCTGGCAGACAAGACACACATTAAGACTGAACTATGCACCCTGACTAAAGTACTGACAGCCAATGGCTTCCACAGAAGCAAAATCACCAGCTTGATCCACAAAAACACACTGAAACATAATAGAGACCCAGAAGATGAACAGACCCATGGAACAGCTGTCCTGCCCTACATAAGAGGTACTACAGACAAAATTAGTAAGATACTACACAGACATCACATCAAGACTGCCTTCAAAACAGACAGAAAAATAGCAGCCATCCTTAGAAACCCCAAAGATAAAATTGACCTGGAAAACCAAGGCATATACAAAGTCCCCTGTGCATCATGCCCGGCCACATACATTGGACAGACCAATAGAAGAATAAGTACCCGCCTGGATGAACACAAAAATGCAGTCAAAAAGCTGGAACACACTTCCTCACTAGTCCAACACATGGAAGCCACAGGTCATAACATCCACTTCAATGGCACCAAAACCCCAGCCACTATAGAAAATCCCAGCCACAGAATCATCAGAGAAGCCATAGAGATTGAATAAAGACCAGAAAGCATGAACAGAAAAGATGATTTCACCAGGCTGTCAATCATTTGGAAGCCTGCACTCACAAACAAAAAAATCTCCACACCACAAGCCAGGCAAACACCTGGGCACAAATAGATCCCCCCTAATACCTCCAGCTCAAACACACCCCAACCAGGCACCCAGATGAAACCCAGCTTCCTAACTAATGATAGCCATCCATTTACCAGAAGCCAAGCTGCACTAAAGGCCTCCAATAAAGTAACACAATGCTGCCAGCCAATCAAGATACAAAAAGAGCCAAAAAACAGACAGAAGATATCAGAAGCACCAATCAAGCAGAACACAGCAAACTCCAAGACCAATAAACACAGACCAAGACTCCCAACCAATCAGGAGGAAGAAAAAACCATTCTGGCACAGCAATAGGCTGCCCCAAATTTAAATCTGAAACCACTCTAAAAATCTGACTCACAGATGAACACTATACAGAAGCCTGATGATAGCAGATGAGAAGCACAGAGCTGAAGACCAAGCCTGAAGATGATGAATGAGACTTCATTGAAACGTTGCCTAGATACTTCCAATCTTACGTGGGAGAAAACCCGAATAACCAAAGATCCACATACAAATAACCGCGAGAACCTCAGAAAACAAATATATATACATACACACACATACACATATATGTGTGTGTGTTTGTGTGTGTGTGTGTGTGTGTGCATGAAAACATAGAGAAGGCAAATACCAGTTCTTTTTAATCAGATGGAAAAGATTGTCCAGTGCTTTAAATATATTGCAAATCCTTGTACAGGAAAAGGAGAGAGATGATTATACAGTCTAAAAAGATCAGCATGAAAGTATGTGTTTTTGTCCTATGCCCTGCTATGTCCTTGTCTTTCAAATCTCAGGTTGGTGACAAAAGCTGTTGTTAGCAGCTATTATGAACATGAAATGGGTGGCCATGTAAATTGATACAATCCATCCATGAATCAAAATTACCATTGGGTAATAGAGAATAGAGCTGGAAGGGACCTTGGAGGTCTTCCAGTCCAGCCCCCTGCTCAAGCAGGAGACCCTATACAGTTTCAGACAAGTGGCTGTCCAGTCTTTTCTTAAAAACCTCCAGTGATGAAGCACCCAAAACCCCGGAAGACAAGCCTTTCTGCTGGGTAATTGTTCTCACTGTGAGGAAATTTCTCCTTAATTCCAGGTTGCTTCTCTCTTTAGTTTCCAACCATTATTTCTTGTCTTGCCTTCAACTGTTTTGGAGAATAGGTTTACCCCATCTTCTTTGTGGTGACCCCTTAGATATTAGAAGACTGCTAGCATGCCACCCCTAGTTCTTGTTTCCTTTGGACTAGCCAAACCCAAAACCTGCAGCTCTTCTTCATATGGTTTAGTCTCCAGGCCTTTGATCATCTTAGTTGCTCTTCTCTGAACTTTTTCCAAATTGCAGGGTTTCTCTTAAAAGCCTGGTAGTCCCATTTTTAATCAGACTGTTTTGGCAGGACACTAGTTCTGGAATATTGTGGAAAATGCAAACAAATAGGGCAAGGAAATTTTTGAGGCTGTTTGCATACAGCCCTTATCCTTGCAAAATAATATGACAACTGAAGTTTTGTACATTTTAAAAGACCCACAGGTCTACTATGTCAGTACTTTAGCTTGTGATGATTAACTGAATTTGTTTTAGTATTTACTAACAAAGGTATCTATGCTACTTCACAAAAAAATATATAAGAACACTCTGAAAAAGGGAGAAAGAAGAGGAAATAAAGTTTTCAAAACTAACAACATGTAAATTGGCTGTTTGGGGATAGCAATACTTTGTACATAACAAAGTTTTAATAAATAATCTACAGCGCATGCTAACATTTGTTGGATATTTTTAAAGGTCATAGGAAAAAGAGGTAATTATAATTTACACTGCTTGTGCAGAGTACAAAATTGCAAAAACAAAATGACTAACTTGGATGTGGGTTGCAGGGAGTAGGGTCCTAGTAGTTTGTTTTTTTTCCAGAAAAGACGTAGATTTTTAGTTAGTTTTAAACTGATTGCTTAAAGAAAGGAGACAATTTTGAATGCTACGGATGACATTAATAAAGTGCAAATACAAAAGCTACTGAATGTATTCAGCATATAAACTTGGGCATTCTCCAGTGGCTTAGTTAAAGCTGAATAATTGAGGATTTTCTCCAGTTCACAAATTAATCTGGGCTAATTTACACACTGGAGTGCCTTTATCCTTTTGAAGTTGTACTTCCCGAAATTTGACAGTGTAACTCTTGCTTTAAAACATACGTAGTATTTCTGATCTGCAGTTCCGCACCAGCTCTTGTTGGAAACTCAGAATGCTGAATTATGATCCATGTTCTGATGAATATCATTATATTTACTTCGAGCTGTCCCTTATAAAGCAGCACACTCAGTGTTCACATGGTCCAGTTGTGTCCAGTTTGATGCTGCCCTGAGACTTTGCTTGCCTTGTTTCATTCTTTGCTGTGTTTAAAGTCTTCCATTTTTGCCAGGTGCATTGGGTTTTCTTTTGTTCAATGTGGACTCTAACTTTGCATTCATAGGAAGTTCTGGAGAGAAAACTCATCACAGCTGCCAATTCTTAGTCTCCAAATCATTAATTTGTCCTGGCAGTTGCACAAAGGACATGTTAGCAACAGCAAAAGCACTTACACTTATCTACTACACCGTGGTACTTCATAGTACTTTCTGAGTGGTTTACAATGTCAGCATATTGCCCCCAACAATCTGGCTCCTCATTTTACTGACTTCAGAAGGACAGAAGGCTGAGTCAACCTTGAGCTGGTCAGGATCGAACTGCTGGCAATAAGCAGAGTCAGACTGCAATTGTTATGACCCAGAGTGTAACACTAATGTAATAAAATCCAAACCGTAAATAAACATCCTTTAATGCCTCCAACTTGGCCCCACTGTTCAATAATTCTCAGTTGGAAATAAAACATATTAAAAAATAGTCTTCAAAAGAAAGCAATACGGTCCAAACTTAATGAGCAGATAGAAGTGAAATAAAAACCTAAAACAAACTACAATAAAGGAAATTCCGGAACAGACCAGGATAAGTAATTACCAACTTCAAGGAGATAACAAGGCACAGTCTGTTGGAAGGTCTCCAACCAAGATAACTTCAGCCCAAAATTACACACACTTTGCTTCTGGCAACACTGTGCTATAATTGTCTCTTATATACTATTCTCCCCAGCTGCATCTAATAAGGGGGATCATGGCCGCTTCCTCTCTCGTAAGCCAAATTGTTTCCTTCTCCGTTCCTCCCTGCGTGTCCTAGGATGAAGAGAGGATGGGCCTGGTTCTTCCTCTGACTGCCCAGCCAGCCTCTGCCCTTCCCTAGTCTCCTCCACAACCTCTGGAGCCACACCTCCACTCCCTGTCCTTCTCTCCCTCACAGTCTGACTCTAACAAGGGCATGACAGCAATACTGCAATCTAAGCACTGTGTTACCACAGCTCATTAACAATGTTCCCAGGTAAAAGACCTCAATACCATTTTTAAAATAAAAAAAATATTATTAAATTTATAACTAAATGTCTATGGAGATTGTCAGTCATCCAGGTCATAGTTGTCTGAAAGGTGCTTTTTCAAAAGGCAACTGGACTGTTCTTTTGAGGAGTTTCTCTTCTCATCCAAGAAGCTTCAAAAGTTGTGAATGGATGGTGGGGAAATGGAAGAAGTATTGGCAGGATCTGACAGGATCCTTCCATTCCCCCTTACCATCCAGTAACAACTAATGAAGCTTTTGGATGAGAAGTGAAACTTCTTTTTTCTCCTCAAAAAACCCTGTCCAATTGCTTTTTGAAACAGCATCTTTGAGACTATTATTAAATTTATTTGCTGCCCATGTCATGGTCCAAGGTGACTCCGATACATGTTGTATCTACTTTAGAAGTACAAATATTGAAATTGCAAAAAGCCTCCAATATAGGAAACACAATGTTGCCAGCCAATCAAGACAAAAAAAAAGCCACAAAACAGACAGAAGATATTAGAAACACCAATCAAGCAGAACATAGCAAACTCCAAGACCAATAAACACAGACCAAGACTCCCAACAATTAGGATGAAGAAAAAACCATACTGACACAGCAGTAGGCTAGCACCAAATTTAAAACAGAAACGGCTGTGAAAGTCTGACTCACAGACGAACACAATACAGAAGCCTGATGATGGCAGATGAGATTCTGCTGAAACGTTGCTACAACTTTAAAAACACAACTATAATGATGTGGGAAAATATTTGAACAAAGCTGAATACCACACACACACACACACACACACACACACACACACACACAGATTCACAAGAATCATGTTTAAGCTGCAAATTGAAGAAAATCCAGGCACTGCTCCTACCCTTTAAAAACTTTTATAAATAATTTATCACTTTGTTTAAAATATTTCAAACATTGTCATAAAGAGAGACCTCTAAATAGATACATATTAATTGTGAGGCAATGTTCATTATAATATATTATTGTTCCCCTTAAAGCCATTGGAATTTTAACTTTTTATATCATTTTTATGTATCTGTAATTCTTATTAAAACTTTTAAACCAGAACATTAAAGCTAGCACAAATTAGCACAAAGTAATGAAAAGAAAAAAAATCAAAGGAAAAAAAAAAAGGGACAAGAAAAGGAGAAATTAAAATATATCTATATAAAGAAGTAGCTTCTGGCATTTTTCACAGAAGTTATAAATATATTACAAATATATTTTGACCTCTTTCTCTCTGAAGTTACATTACTCATCTTTCTCTAATCTGTTTTGTCTAAGCATCAAAACCATAAGTCACAAGATCATCATTTTTATTCACTTTTACACAAAAAGTCCATAAGAGGTTTCTTGTCAATATTAAATGTAGATAATGTCTTTTGTCTAATCAAAGTACTTAATTTATTCATTTCAGCAAAATCTGTCAACTTCACCAACCATTCCTTCACAGGGGTAGTATCGAATCTTTCCATCTCTGTATGTACAGTTAATCTCATAGCTATGGTCATATATTAAAATAATCTTCCATGGAATTTATTTCAAAAAATATATATCTTTTTCTAACCATTTATCCATTAACCCTAAAAGGAAAAGTACTGGCTTCCACTGAACATTCATCTTTAAGATCACTATTTATTGCATTTATTAAAACAATTACAAATAATTTCATCTACAAAGACAGCTTCATTGGAATAAGTATTCCCAGTTACATGGACTCCAGGAAAAATCTGGATTTTTACACATCTTCATGGATACATTATAGGAAATGTATAGAGTGGAAAACTATTTCCCCAACATCCTGGCATTAGGTGGGTGAAAGGTAAAATCTTCCAATGGCTCTCCTATCTGTTCCATCATTCTCTTTTTTTTAAAAAAAGAAGTTTTTTTTATTGAAAATAAACATTAAAAACATTGAATGTGGTGATCTTCCCTGACAACATACATTTCAGTCAAAACATTTTACATTGGAAAAGATCAAAAGATATAAACATTTATATATATATATATGTATATGTATATGTATATGTATATGTATATGTATATGTATATGTATATGTATATGTATATGTATATGTATATGTATATGTATATGTATATGTATATGTATATGTATATGTATAAGTATATGTATATGTATATGTATGGTATTCAGCTTGGCTCGGGTATTTTCCCACATCATTGTAGTTGTGCTTTTAAAGTTGTAGCAATGTTTCGGTAGAATCTCATCTGCCATCATCAGGCTTCTGGTGGTCCCTGGCCCACCCATGGCCCACCAGTGGTCCCTGGCCCACCGGTGGTCCCTGGCCCACCCTTGGCCCACCAGTGGTCCCTGGCCCTGGTGGACCAGGGATCACCGGTGGGCCAGCGGTGGGCCAGGGACCACTGGTGGGCCGGGATGGGCCAGGGACCATGGGTGGGCCAGGGACCATGGGTGGGCCAGGGACCATGGGTGGGCCAGGGTTGAGCCAGGGACCATTGGTGGGCTAGGGACCACGGGTGGGCCAGGGACCACTGGTGGGCCAGGGGTGGGCCAGGGACTACCAGTGGGCCAGGGGTGGGCCAGGGACCATTGGTGGGCCAGGGACCACTGGGGGGCCAGCGGTGGGCCAGGGACCACCGGTGGGCCAAGGACCACCGGTGGGCCAGAGGTGGGCCACGGGTGAGCCAGGGTTGTCCCAGAAGCCTGATGATGGCAGATGAGATTCTGCCAAAACATTGCTACAACTTTAAAAGCACAACTACAATGATGTGGGAAAATACCCGAACAAAGCTGAATACCATACTTGTAAGTACCCGCAAAAACTTAAGAATATATATATATTTTCTAATTTCAGTTTTGTGAACTCCCATTCATGTCCCTCCCATAAAAATAATTGTTCCATATTTTATAGTATTCTGATTTATCTTGTTCTTTCAATTCTAGTGTCAATCTATCCAATTCAGCACATTGAAAAATCTTATCAATCACAGCATTGTCACTTGGGATTTTTTTTTTGTTTTCCAATTTTGGGCAAATAACGTTCTTCCTGCTGTGTTTTCATGTATAATTAAATAGGTATCAATTTTGCTAAAGTTGTCTTTCATTATTCCTAATAGAAACATCTCTGGCATATAGCTTATTTTTAACCCTGTCATTCCCTCTAGCCATGACCAAATTTGTACCAAAACACCTGTGTTTTGTTTTGTTTTTTTGCATGTCCACCATACATGATAGTAAGTGCCCGGTTCTTTTGAGCATTTCTAGCAATTGGGTGAAAGAAAATACAAAAGCATAAGACTAGTGTCAGACTTGCCAAATGATCTTTGGCTCCATATGTTCCTTCTGTGGGTTGGTGGAGCCATTAGCTCTTCTTCCAGGTCAGGGATTTTACAGTTATCCATCTCCCCCCACCCCCCCCGGTCCTGTTGTGAAGTCTTCCCTGCCTTCCAACTCAGCTTGGCCTTTATCAGAGCTAACTTTGGTTCTAAAGGTTGCAAAATCTACATAGCACGTTAACCCACTGGATGTATTAAAGAATGTAGTTCTGGCTAACTGTCAGAACTGCCACAGCTGAAACCTCTAAAGAGAAACGATCCCTTGGTTGAGAAAGCTATAGTTTTATTATTAGTCAAGTGTGTTGCATTAATGCATAGTCAGAACTGAGAACCGTCCACCAAAATGCAATGCGCTCTATATGGGGGTGCCCTTGAAGAGCATCTAGAAGCTCCAGTTGAGGCAAAATGCAGGGGCCCCTATGGTTTTGTTGAGACCCCTGTGTGCACCTGTATCTCCTCTCTGGCGGGAGCTGCACTGGCTGCCAATTTGCTTCCGGGTGCAATTCAAAGTGTTGGTTGTCAACTTTGAAGCCCTTCATGGCTTGAAACAAGGTTATCTGAGGGAGTGTCTCTTACTGGCCACATCTACCTGACCATTAGAGCAGGGAAGCAGGGAATGTTGCTGGTCCCATCCCTAAGGGAGATACACTTGGTGGGACCCAGAAAAAGGGCCTTCTCTGTGGTGGCTCCCTCTCTCTGAAGCATCATTCCCCCAGAGATTAGAATGGCACTCACTCTAATACTTTTCTGGAAGATGCTGAAGACCTGGTTCTGCCAGTGGGCCTGGGGAACCCAGAGCAGGATGAAGCCCATTAAATGGCTCATGTGATGTGCTGTCTCCAGAGTGAGTGGGGGGTGATTTCATTATGATTTCATTATTGTATTAGTTTATTTGATTCTTTTTATTAGTTTTAAGCAACTGAATAACTGAGTAACTGAGTAAGTAATGAAGTAAATAAAGTTCTACTCCCCTCCAACTGCCCCTCACTGCCCAACTCCTATAACCAATCAAGTTCATGCAAGGTGCTTTCGTAATGGCTGGTCTGAGCCTAGCTTGATATACAGCACCTTCCTTCCAGCTGGATGACCTTGGAGCAGCAACTCGAGGTGGCACAGTTACTACTTTCTTTTCCCCAAGCATCCTCCCCCTTTGCTTCCCCCCTCCCCAGTTCATGGCAATCTGTCACCGCATAGCAGCAAAGCACAAGGAGACATAAGGTGGCAGCTGACAACTAGAGAAAGATCGTCTTTACATAGGGACAGACCATTCAATCCTTTAAAAAGCCACTTTTGCTTCTCTAATAATATGTTGGCCTTCTGTAAGATAAAACCATTCTTTTTAGAAATTGCATTTGGATCCACAATGTCTTTACTGGGCTTTGAACAAGCTTTTTTTCCTTCTTGTTCCTGTTTTAATATCTTAATGCTTCATCACCCACCTTCCTCAAACTTGTATCCTCCGGCTATGTTGAACTTTATTCATTACTAGTTAGCCTGATCTTTATTGTTACAGATGAAACTGAGATGTCTTTTGTTTTTGTTTTTCACTCTCTTGAGCTCTTTAGGGAAAAGAAACAGTGTTTCAATTGTTTAAAATGGAATGAGGAGCTTATTGCTGACTTCTAACTCCCATCACTCCCTATTTTTGGACCATATTGGATGTTGGATTTGTCAAGAATCTTCAGGGTTTGTACACTGGATCTTTCCTCCTGAAAGCTCAGATCAGTTAACAACAAAAGGGTTTTCAAGGAGAAAATATCCAGAAGCCAATATATTCTTGAAAGTGGGGGAAGAAAATTGCTTTAGGAGGTATCCCTGAGGGGAAAACATAAGCCAAGCATTTCCTTCCTTTCTCCCTACCATTTTTCCATTTTTGATGGTAGACACAAGTGATTGTCTATGTTGAAAAACAAAACATGGAATTCAGTAAATAATATTTTTTGTTTCCTTATTTATCAAATTGGCACTGTATTGTGACAAGCCTCATTTATCTGTTGGCCAGATACTAATCTATCTTGTTGGACTAATAGGGCTATCTATTAATGGACTAATTTTAAATGAAATTTGTCTCATTGCATGTGGGAGGAAGATTAAAGAATTACCTGCACATAAACAGAGAAATGATTGCCAATTAAAAATTAAGCATTTATATATTGCTATACCAGATAAGTCTGTATATTAAGAAGCATTTATGGTTGCCAGTTTGGAACAGTGGTTAAAGCATCAAGCAGATACCCTAAGTTCTAGCCCCACTGTAGGGATGAAGCCAGCTGGGTGATCTTAGGCCAGCCATACTCTCTCAACTCTAGGGTTTAGGCAATGGCAAACCATGTCTGAAATCTTCCTAAGAAAAATGCAGAGATTAATTCAGTAAGTCACCAAGAGTCAACACTGACTCATGGAATTCACATCCACAAACATGGTTTCCATAATTTTAGAAATCACTTATTTCCCCAGTCAAAATAATTCACAAAAAGAGAATTATGTTTCTCCTTCCACATGAGATCTAATTGCTTTTATCTGCCTGTACTGAATAATAATAATATCCATTGAATAATATTCAGAATACCCTAGACTAGGATACGCCTAGTCTAGCAAAAAGAAAGACTAGGTGACATGATAGCAGTATTCTAATATTTGAAGGGTTGCCACAAAAAAGAGGGGGGTCAACCTATTTTCCAAAGCACCTGAAGGCAAGGCAAGAAAAAATGGATGGAAACTAATGAAGGAGAAAAGCCACCTAGAACTAAAGAGATATTTCTTTGGTGAGATCAATCAACCAGTGGAACAGCTTGCTTTCAGAAGTTGTGGGTGCCCATCACTGGTGGCTTTTAAGAAGAGACTGGACAGCCATTTGTCTGAAATGGTATGAGCTCTCCTGCTTGAACAAGGGGTTGGACTACATGACCTCCAAGGTCCCTTCCAACTCTGTTATTCTATGTTATAATAAATAGCAAGTAAAACCCTTCCTAATGTTTTGTGACTCCCCCACCACCCTTGTGTAAGAGGGTACAGGTTATAGAATAACTTTCTGCACAGATGGCAATTTTCTTCTGATAAAAGAAATACCTACACCTGTAATTGATAGCATGTGCAGGAAAGAACTGTCTGTTGTATCATCTTCCCAGTAGGAAACTGGATTTAGCAGTACTCATCTTGCAAGAAATTAAAACCTATTATTTGAGTGCAATACAGCTTGACATTCATATTGTATGCCTACATTAAGGCATAATTTGATCTCTGAGTATGAAAATCACCATTTTCTTTTATAATTTCCCCCCAACCATTCATTTTCTGATTTTATTTTTATAAATAGGCTACTTCTATTATAGTATTGCTATTGATAATATCTCAGCAATGGCTAAAAATGCAGGTTTTGACCTTTCTTTTTAGAGATCATCTATTTATACAAAGCTGTAATCCTAAACTGTTCTGAATGCAATTGAATTTACATACACACACACATACACACACACACACACACACACACACACACACATATATATACACATATACACATACACATATATATGTGTACATAATATTTGACAATAACAACTGTGATGCCTGTCCCACAACAATGACATTATCTCCAGACTACCACAGACTGGAAATTGTTGAATGAGTCTGTATGCAATTAGGGAACTATAATAGTAAATACATTAATAACTTGATGAGATTACAACTTTTTTCCCACTTTTGCATTTAGAGATTTTTTCTTCCTCCAAATAGGCTGAGATATTGACTTAGTTGTGGAAAGTGTTAGGGATAACATTGTTTACCCTAACTGATTTAGGTAAAATAATAAATATGTTATCATGGTTTATTAGTTAAAGTGTCTGCAACTTTAACTGTAGGAATGTAATTAAGGGAGTGTTGTAATAGCATCATAAAAGAAGCAAGGTACCGCAGCTTGCTCTCTCTGACTTGATGATCCCTAATTACTGGATGAAGACTGCGTTTTTCCTTACTGGAATGGGAGAGAGATAAAGGACTGATTTATTGTAAGTGAACTGACATAGGATATTCTACACGGACTTTGCTAATTGAATATCCTTGAATGGACTGACTAAAATGATACATGACTAAAGGACTGTTATTTTGATTATGCTATAAACTCTAAATGGAATAAACTATATTTTGATAGCACAAGTGTATGTTATTTTTACTGTATGTTAACAAACATAAAAGCTTATCTCACTCATATATCTGTGTGCCTATCTGACTAACGCTGCACATTCTGTTTAGCTTGTCTCCTTAACCCTGGTTGGGGAACACAGGCTTAACAGAAAGGTTTACCAATAAAAATGTATATTTCAAGAAAAATGATAAATAAAATTGTTAAGTAGATAGATAGATAGATAGATAGATAGATAGATAGATAGATAGATAGATAGAATTCTTTATTGGCCAAGTGTGATTGGACACACAAGGAATTTGTTGGTGCATATGCTCTCAATGTACATAAAAGAAAATTAAGTTTACCCGAAGCCAAGCCACACTAAAAGCCTCCAATACAGGAAACTCAATGTTGCCAGCCAATCAAGACAAAAATAAACCACTACAAAACAGACAGAAGATATTAGAAACACCAATCAAGCAGAACACAGCAAACTCCAAGACCAATAAACACAGACCAAGACTCCCAACCAATCAGGATGAAGAAAAAAACATTCTGACACAGCAGTAGGCTAGCACCAAATTTAAAACAGAAATGGCTGTGAAAGTCTGATTCACAGATGAACACAATACAGAAGCCTGATGATGGCAGATGAGATTCTGTCGAAACTTCACTACAACTTTAAAAACACAACTATAATGATGTGGGAAAATATCCGAACAAAGCTGAATACCACACACACACACACACACACACATGTATTAATAACTATGTTTTACTTATATCTATTATCTTGTAAGCAATTGACAAACCAAATAAAATAAAAATAACAATAGAGGCGGAATTTCCACCTTTCCCCTTCTCTTTCTCTCATCTCTCTTTCTCTCATCTCTCTCTCTCTCATCTCTCTCTCTCTCTGTCATCTATATAACTGTGTCCACCTTATATATCCTTTCTCTCTGTTGCACCCTCTCCCTCTTAAGAACTGCTGGGGAACCCAACAGAGAATATGAAGTTATATCGATAGGTAGCAGATGGACTTTTAAAATAAGCATTTACTTCATTATTGTGGGAAAGGAATGTTAGTCTTGATAGATCTTCGAACTAATGCAAAAGTGCTCTTCTGACTGCTCTTAAATCCTTCAGAATTCTGTTAAACAAATCATATATTACATGGAAAAATACTTCATACTGCTTTTGGCATCTGAATTGAGCAAATGAAATGTAATGGCAGTCAGGGTCTTCTGTGAATCACGGAGCTTCCAGTTTAACATTTATTCCAACCCAAATCATAAATTTAGTTAGGGCTTTAGTAACCATAATTCCAGCCTTACAAAATACTACCCAGTGAACTTCCCAATGGATTCAGAGATTCTTAGAGTCCTTTAATCAGAGGTGCTATTCAGCAGGTTCTGACCAGTTCTGGAGAACCGGTAGTGGAAATTTTGAGTAGTTTGGAGAACCAGTAAATACCATTTCAGATTGGTTCTGCCCTGCACAGGAGAATGGAGCTGTAAAGCAGGTTAGTGGGGTGGAGAAGGAATGGGGATTTTGCAGTATCCTTCCCCTGGGGTAGGGTGGGAATGGAGATTTTCAGTATCCTTCCTTGCCACATCCACCAAGCCATGCCTACTACACCACACCATGCCCATCAAGCCATGCCCACAGAACTGGTAGTAAAAATTTTTGGATCCTACCATTGCCTTGAACATACAGATTTTATATTTTAGTGGTCTATCATTCTTCTGCCTTTGAAATTGGGACTTTGTTCAAATAGCTCTTAAAATATAAACAAGCTGTTCAAATGATTAAGACCAGATTACTTGACATTAGCCAACAGAATGAATTTAATTAAATATAATGTCATATCAGTGGACATTTAGGATATCTTAGATGGGAACCAAGCAAATATTGAACTAACCTTACAACCTCCCTGCTTAGCAGGAGCCTTTTTTGGAGACCGACATGATATTTTACCTACAACAGTTATCAATAGTGATTCATCAATAGTGCGGCATCAAATTGTTATAGACTCTTAGCAATCACATACTGTAGATAGCTTTCCTCCATGAAGCTAGATTTTAGATTTGTCAAAATTCCTTTTGCTGTAAGAACTGGTCCCTGCAATTAAAATTGGATAGAAACAACTCAACAGGTTTTGTTGTACTGCTCATATAATCAAAGTAGCTATCAATCTGTCAACTCTCCTTGTTGAAACATATGCCAGGAAGATTAGACATTTTTTCTTGTGTCAGCCAAGCCTAACATCATGAATTTGGGTTACAGCTATTAAAGCATGCAAAAAAATAAATAAATTACAAAATTATACCTGCAGTAATGAAAAATAGATATGCCCAGGGTAAGTTATATTACATGCCATGTCTCAGAATTTTACATATAGTTTTAAATTGGTTTTAATATGCTATGTTATTGCAATATAATTTTGCTATCTAGCTGTTTTATTGTTCTGATCATTGATCCAATAAATTTGTATGTGTATTTATGTATGTTAAAATTATTTAATGGCTAAATATTTGATCCTTTTTGTTACCTGTATCCCCATCATTGCTTCTAATTCTTCCTTCTGGTTTTCTGTTAAGTTTTTGGTCATTAATTTTGTCTTTTTTCTATTAATTTTTTATCCTGCCACTGTGCCAAATCGTTCTAATTCTTTTATTAGATTATATCCTTTTTCCATTGGTTCCTCCAAAAAGAAAACCATATCGTCAGCAAACGCTTGTAGTTTATATTCTTCTGATTTGGCCCTCACTCCTCTAATTTCAGAATTTTTTCTAACCCATGTTAAGAGTGATTCTAGGGCAAATATGAAAAGAAGAGGTGAGAGAGGGCAGCCCTGTCTGACACCTTTTTCTATATTTATTGGACCTGTTTGTTCGCCATTGATTAGTATATTAGCCTGTTGTGTATTGTAAATTGTTGTTATAATGTTTTCAAATTTGGTGCCAAGACTCATACTGTAAATTTTTTGAATTAAAAAGTGCCAATTTAAGTTGTCAAATGCTTTCTTTTTTTTTTTTTTTTGTTTTTTGACCGAGTTCTTCCAGATGGCCAAAGTGCTGGCCAAACCCGCCGATGCCACCGCGATGGACTGGGACGTCCTCGAACCCATACTGCGGCAGCACTACGCTCCAGAGGTACCCATCCTAATCCGGTGCAACGAGTTTTACCAGCGGGACCAGAGGTCGGGTGAGAGCTTCAGCGACTTCATCGCCGAGCTGCGGCATTTAGGGGGGCTCTGCGAATTCGATAACCTAAACAACGCCCTGCGAGACTGAATCGTGCTCGGTTTGTGGGACCCCGTCCTCCAGAGCCGGCTGATGGCCAAGGGCAACATCAGCCTAGCAGACACCCTCACCGCAGCCGCAGCCGCCGAAGCAACCCGAACTTCCGCCGACCACATGCGCAGACCGAACGCTGGGGACCGCGGCGGAAACAACAACCCGGCGAGGTTGACCGAGCCCAAACCCGAGACGACCACCCACCAGGGCGATTTCCACTCGGCATCGGACACTTCCGATGACGAGGAGGATATCCATCGACTACAGGCAGGGCGCGACCCATGGAACCGGCGAGGTCGTAAGTCGAGGACCAACTGTGCCCGCTGCGGCGGCGACCACCCCAGGTCGGAATGCCGGTTCTTCGAATCGATCTGCCGGCATTGCGACAAGAAGGGACACATCGCCCGTGTCTGCCGCCTGAAGAAAAATCGCAGCCCGGCACGATGGGACCAGAGTGACCGGAGGAGAGAAAGCATACCACCCCGGACCAGAGATCGCCCCTCGGACAGCCGATGGGACCGGAACGGGCGATCCTCGCGAGACGGCGACAACCAGCGGAGAGAGGAGACCCACCAGACGGTCACCATCGGCCACGCCATCACCAATGACGCCCGGAAAGTCCACGTCGAGGTATGCATCGAGGGCCAGCCATGCAAAATGGAGGTGGACTCCGGGTCCTACCTCTCCATGATTGCATGGCATGAGATAAAGCGGTTGGTGCCTACCCTCCAAAGGAGGAACGTAGACAGCCAGAGACTCATAGTAAAGGACTACCAGGGAAACCGCATCCCGGTAGTCGGCACCAAAAGCTTTAACATCACTTATAAGGGGCGCACCGAAAGACTCCCCCTAACGATCGTCGACCGCAACCGCCCAAGCCTAATGGGACTGCAATGGTTCGCCCCGCTCGACATCGCCCTCACGGGAGTCAACCACGTCACCGACGACGGCTGGGAGCAGCAACTAGCCCGGGAGTTCCAAGAGGTCTTCGACGGAAACCTAGGCAAGTACCGAGGGCCCCTTATATCGTTCGACCTAGACCCTAACATCCCCCCCAAACGCCTGAAACCAAGGCGGGTGCCATTCGCACTGAAACCCAAGATAGACGAGCAAATTGACAAGCTCGTCAAACAAGGGGTCCTGCAGCCCATAGACCACGCCCGGTGGGAGACCCCCATAGTCACCCCGATCAAGCCCGATGGGTCGGTGAGGATCTGTGGGGACTATAAGGCCACCCTAAATGGCGCGCTGCAACAAAGCGCCTACCCCGTCCCAGTAGTACAACACCTACTGCACTCACTGGGAGGGGGCAAGGTTTTCGCCAAGCTCGACCTCGCCCAGGCATACCAACAGTTGCCAGTCGACGAGCAAACGGCAGAAGCGCAGACCATTGTCACCCACCGGGGAGCATTCAAATGCAACTGACTCCAATTCGGAGTCAGCGTGGCACCGGGCATATTCCAAAGTCTAATGGAGAGACTATTGCAAGGTATCAAGGGGGTGGTACCTTATTTCGACGACGTCCTAGTGTCGGCAGCCAACCAAGCCGAACTAGAAGGTCGACTAAGGGAGGTCCTAACTAAATTTAAAGAGACCGGACTAAAAGTAAAGAGGGAAAAATGCCAGCTTTGCACGGAATGAGTGGAATTCCTGGGCTACCTCCAAGACTGGCACGGCATTCACCCCACAAGCAAAAAAATCAAGGCCATCAAAGAAGCCCCCACCCCCAAGTCAAAGACTGAGCTACAGGCATTCTTGGGGTTACTGAACTTTTACAATGTTTTCCTACCCCAAAAGGCGACGGCGGCGGAGCCCTTGCATAGGCTCCTGGACAAGGCAGCGACCTGGACTTGGGGGAAACGGGAGCAAGCCGCCTTCCAAAGAACGACGGACCTCCTCACCTCCGACGCCGTCCTCATACAATTCAACGAGACCCTACCTCTGGCCGTCACATGCGACGCATCACCCTTCGGCGTCGGCGCTGTCCTCAGCCATACCCTTCCCGACAGAAAAGAAGCGCCCATCGCGTTCTTTTCAAGGACCCTCACCAAACCGGAGCGGAACTAAAGCCAACTGGACAAAGAGGCTCTGGCTATAGTTGCCGCCGTAAAACGATTCCACGAGTACCTCTATGGCCGGACTTTCACCATCATAACGGACCACAAGCCGCTGCTGGGAATCCTTGCAGGAAACCGGGCCACCCCGAACATTCTGTCTCCCCGAATGACAAGGTGGTCCGAGTTCCTGGCAGCCTACAACTACGAACTCATACACAGACCGGGTAAGACGATCTCCCATGCAGACGCCTTAAGCCGCTCGCCGCTACCGGAACCCGACACCGACCCAGCACCCACGACGACCACCCTCAGCATAGAGACTCTACCCAACCTGCCCATAACCACGTCAGACATTGCCCGAGAGACTAATAAAGACAAACGTCTGGCGCGGGTGTTGCATTGGGTGGAGAAAGGGTGGCCGGAAAGGGACAACGACGAGTCCGTCAAAATGTTCCGAAACCGCCAAACGGAACTCTCGTTGTTAAAAGGGTGTATACTATGGGGGGACAAGGTGGTCATTCCAGAAAAGCTACAGGGGAAGGTTTTGGAATTGCTACACGAGGGGCACCCTGGCATCGTAAGGACTAAAGCCCTGGCCAGAAGTTATGCATGGTGTCCAGGGATGGACAAACAAATAGAGGCCTGGGTAGCTAGGTGCCAAAGATGCCAGGAAACTAGGCCAAGCCCACCCACAGCACCCGTCCTAGAGTGGGAAACCCCAAGGGGACCTTGGTCTAGGATCCATATAGACTTCGCCGGGCCCACAAAAGGACACACCTTCCTCATAACAGTTGACTCCAACTGGCTGGAGGTAAGCAACATGAAGACGACAACCACGGAGGCCGTGATCAAGGAACTCTGCAAACTCTTTGCAACACACGGCCTCCCAGATGTCGTCGTCTCCGACAACGGGCCCCAGTTCACCTCGCTGGAATTCGAAAAATTCCTAGCGGAAAGGGGCATCCGCCACGCGCTGACAGCACCAGCGCACCCGGCGGCGAACGGTAGGGCGGAACGGATGGTCCAATTCACTAAAAAGACCATCCGGAAAATAGACCACGGGGAGATCCAAGAGAAAATCAACAAACTACTCTTCACCCAACACATAACCCCAAATACCACAACCAATAAAAGCCCAGCCGAACTACTATTGGGCAGAAAACTAAGGTCCCCACTCGTCAGGTTACAACCCACGTATAACCCAGAGAGGCCCCCATGTTAGGGATAACATTGTTTTACCCTAACTGGTTTAGGTAAATAATAATATGTAATCATAGTTTGTTATGTTAAAGTGTCTGCAACTTTAACTGTGGGATAGTAATTAAGGGAGTGGTTGTGAAAGCACTTTAAAAGAAGCAAGACGGCAGCTTGCTATCTCTCTGGCTTTGATGATCCCTGATTACTGCGAGGAAACAAGTCTGCATTGCTCGAACGGGAGAGAAAACAAAGGACAGACTTGTAAGTGAATTGACATAGGATATTCTAACACGGACTTTGCTAACTGAATATCCCTGAATGGACTGACTAAATGATACATGACTATTGGACTGTTATTTTGACTATGCTATGAACTCATAATGGAATAAACTATATATTTGATAGCACAAGCGTATCTGTTATTTTTACTGTATGTTAATAAACACACAAGCTTAGCTCACTCATTTATCTGTGTGCCTATCTGACTAAGCTGCACATTCTGTTTAGCTTGTCTCCCTAACCCTGGTTGGGAAAACCAGGCTTAACACTCCAGACTCAAGCACCAAACACCGAACCTTCGCACCCGGGGACCCCGTATACGCAAAGAACCTGACGGGAGACCCTCTATGGATCCCAGCCATCATCACACAAACAACAGGCCCACACTCGTACCGGCTACAAACAGCAGACGGACGAGCGTGGAAACGCCACATCGACCAACTTAGGTCGAGAACTGCAAACCAACAAACCGCCGACGCACAAACAAGCAAAACCAACCCCCACAACGCAAGCCAAGGGGGGAGGGAATACCCAGGGGACCGAATCCAAAGAATAATAAACCAGCAGTACTCACCGGAAAGCAGCCATCACGACCCCTCACCAGGAAGGAACAGCCAAGCCAGCTCGACCGACCCGGAAAGACCGAGCGGGAGCGGCGAAACCCGTAGCTCAACCAACCCGGAAGGCCCAGGAGGGAGCTACGGAGAAGGTACCGGCCCGATCGACCAGCCGGTTCCCACGACGGCAGCAGGAGCAGCGGAGATCCCGACCGAACCGGCCGGGATCCAGCCTTCGACTGAGTTGCGCAGGTCAAGTAGGACCAGACGGAGCCCCGCCTATCTACGTGACTACGCAACGTAAGGACTGAACCAAGAGGGGAGGGGTGTTCTGTCCTTCATTAACTTACTCGAGATCCCTGCGCTTTGATTGGCCAAAGCGCGGGGCTCTCCGATTGGTCAGGCGAGCCGTGCCGATTGGCTCGCTAAGAATCTCCCGCGATTGGTCCATTCAGACCACGGGAGATTCAAAGCGGTGCCATTGGCCGCGGCCGCCGTGGCGAAAGAAATAAAAGCTGCGGGCTTTTTTCCTTTCGCCAGTTTGGTTCCAACTTGCCAATAAAGAGCTTTTGCACGAAGTCACCGACTCCTGGCATCATTTCGCGGACACAACACTTTGATTCTCCGTTGCTGACTTCAGTTCAGACCATGTCATTTCTTGATTCAATAATTCTATCCATTCCTCTCCAATTACCTTGTCATTCATTTCCTCTAAATAAGTTCTTATTTTATCTTCATTAACTTCCTCCTTTTTATATAATTTTTGAAAATAGTTGTAAATGATAGCTTTTTTCTTCTCTATTTCATGTTGTAAGACGTTTTTCTCATCCATTAGTTGGTGTATCAATCTCTTTTCCTTCCTTTTTTAAGTTTATGGGATAACCATCTTCCTGGTTTATTTGCATGCTCAAAATAATTTTGTTTGGACCTTTTCAAGTTAATTTCTATTTTATCTTGTTCAAGTAAGTTCAATTTATGTTTAATTGTTATTAACTGATTTTGTGTTCTCTGGTTTTTAGGGGATTTTTGCAGCTATATTTCTAATTCTTTAATTTGTTGTTGGAATTTATTTTGTTGGGCATGTATTCTTTTATTTATCATGGCGTTATAAGAGATTGTTGTTCCTCTTATAATTGCCTTCATTGTATCCCAAATATTTTGTTTTGTGGTTGCTTCATTATTATTTTCTTTTAGAAAATAATTTAATTCCTCTTTCAGCTTATTAATGTACTCTTCTTTGTTTATTAACTGAGTATTAGTGTCCATCTTTTCTTTGTTTTTTTTTTTGTTTTTTTCCCTTTTGTGTATGTAATGTCATTATGTTTTTAATTGTAAATTTAATAAAATTTATTTATAAAAAAAATTATTTAATGGCATTTCCAGGAAACTTTCACCTGAGAAAATTAATTCAAACACATTGCATAAATGCTAATGTAACTAGATGATTACAATGGAGAATTGAAGCACAAAGCCCATGTGCTAATTCCAAAAATAATTTTACAAATTCCTTAGGTTGACAGAGGACTGTCAAAAGTATTGACTGGGGACAGCTAGCTCAGATAGTGTTGGTCAGGCTGTTCTGGTGGAGACTTAATTCTGAGACCACAATCTAGCTAGTCCCGAGAAACATAATTATTGTGAGCAGTGGTGGGATTAATTTTTTTTACTACCGGTTATGTGGGCATGGCTTGGTGGGTGTGGCAGTGGAAGGATATTGTAAAATCTCCAGTCAAAGGTGGTATTTGCCAGTTCTCTGAACTACCCAAAATTTCTGCTACTGGTTCTCCAGAACAGGTCAGAACCTGCTGAATACCACCTCTGATCATGATTCTGATCTCCTAGTGCTACTGACCTGTAATAAGACTTCCCTCATTCATGAACTAATCAGGGACAGATTTCAGAGTGCTCCACCAGACATAATCTTTCATGAAAATAATAAAGGGATCAACTGGGATTGCTATACTGTACCAGCAATCCTGCTGTCTAGCATCTTCTTTGTCTGTGCTATTCCAATCAGTGTTTGGGAAATGGCAAACTACTTTGTCTGTGCACTGGGTCAGAGGTGGCTTGAGAGTTCATGACCACCATAGCAACCATGGATTTGATTAAGATTATTGGGGTCTCTAGTCATGGGGAGGAGATCATTCACTAGATTTGATATTTGTTTCATGGCAGTGGCAATCTGATCTGAAGTTAGAGAATACAAACATGCATCCCTTGTCATGGATGGGTCACTTCTTCCTAACTTTCTGCCCTCCTAGTTTAGCAGTTCTCTGTAGCTATCTCCACTATGCAGAAAGAAAGGATGGGTTTGATTGGTCCTCCCCAAGAGATTATTGGATCCAGAAGGATTCCCAAAGCTCTGTCACATGGCCCAACTGAAATCTTAATCATGGCTTGGTTCCTGGAAGTCCATTGGTTTCACATCATTCTGTAAGATAAGTGGTACAAAATTCTCTCTCTGTCTCTGCATCTTTCTCTCTCTCAAAGTGAAATTGTTAGATAGCTAGATACACACACACAGACACACATATGTATACACACATAGAGAATCTGCTCATTTTTAACTCTCTCTCTCTCTCTCTGTGTGTGTGTGTGTATGGCATTCAGCTTTGTTCGGGTATTTTCCCACGTCATAGTAGTGGTGCTTTTAAAGTTGTAGCAACGTTTCAGCAGAATCTCATTTGCCATCATCAGGCTTCTGTATAGTGTTCGTCTGTGAGTTAGACTTTTACAGTGGTTTCAGATTTAAATTTGGGGCAGCCTATTGCTGTGCCAGAATGGTTTTTTCTTCATCCTGATTGGTTGAGAGTCTTGGTCTGTGTTTATTGGTCTTGGAGTTTGCTGTGTTCTGCTTCTAATATCTTCTGTCTGTTTTTTTTGGCAGAAGATATTAGAAGCAGAACACAGCAAACTCCAAGACCAATAAACACAGACCAAGACTCTCAACCAATCAGGATGAAGAAAAAACCATTCTGGCACAGCAATAGGCTGCCCCAAATTTAAATCTGAAACCATTGTAAAAGTCTAACTCACAGACGAACACTATACAGAAGCCTGATGATGGCAGATGAGATTCTGCTGAAACGTTGCTACAACTTTAAAAGCACCACTACTGTTAGGGATAACATTGTTTACCCTAACTGGTTTAGGTAAAATAATAAATATGTAATCATGGTTTATTAGTTAAAGTGTCTGCAACTTTAACTGTAGGAATGTAATTAAGGGAGTGTTGTAATAGCACCATACTAAAAGAAGCAAGATAACGTCAGCTTGCTCTCTCTGGCTTTATGATCCCTAATTACTGGATGGATTCAAGACTGCATTTTTCCCCTACTGGAAAAGAGAGAGAGAAAGGACTGATTTGTAAGTGAACTGACATTGGATATTCTACACGGACATTGCTAAATTGAATATCCTTGAATGGATTGACTAAATGATACATGACTAATGGACTGTTATTTTGACTGTGCTATAAACTCTAAATGGAATAAACTATATTTTGATAGCACAAGCGTATCTGTTATTTTTACTGTATGTTAACAAACATACAAGCTTATCTCACTCATTTATCTGTGTGCCTATCTGACTAACGTTGCACATTCTGTTTACCTTGTCTCCTTAACCCTCGCTGGGGAACACAGGCTTAACACCTACTATGACGTGAGAAAATACCCGAACAAAGCTGAATGCCATGGCATTCAGCTTTGTTCGGGTATTTTCCCATGTCATAGTAGTGGTGCTTTTAAAGTTGTAGCAACGTTTTGGCAGAATCTCATCTGCCATCATCAGGCTTCTGTATTGTGTTCGTCTGTGAGTCAGACTATCACAGCCATTTCTATTTTAAATTTGGGGCTGGCCTACTGCTGTGCCAGAATGGTTCCAGCTTTTTTACTGCATTTTTGTCTTCATCCAGGCGGGTACTTATTCTTGGATGAACACAAAAATGCAGTAAAAAAGCTGGAACACACTTCCTCACTAGTCCAACACATGAAAGCAACAGGTCATAGCATCGACTTCAATGGCACCAAAACTCTAGCCACTATAGAAAACGCCAGCTACAGAATCATCAGAGAAGCCATAGAGATTGAAAAAAAACCTGAAAGCATGAATAGAAGAGATGATTCCACCAGACTGTCGATTATTTGGAAGCCTGCACTCATAAACAAAAAAAATCTCCACACTACAAGCCAGGCAAACACCTGGGCACAAACAGATCCCCCCTGATACCTCCAGCTCAAACATACCCCAACCAGGCACCCAGAGGAAACCTAGCTTCCTAATAAATGATAGCCATCCATTTACTCAGAGCCAAGCCGCACTAAAAGCCTCCAATTCAGGAAACACAATGTTGTCAGCCAATTAAGACAAAAAAAGCCACAAAACAGACAGAAGACATTAGAAACACCAATCAAACAGAACACAGCAAACTCCAAGACCAATAAACACAGACCAAGACTTCCAACCAATTAGGATGAAGAAAAAAACACTCTGGCACAGCACTAGGCCAGCCCCAAATGTAAAACAGAAATGGCTGTGAAAGTCTGACTCACAGACGAACACAATAGAGAAGCCTGATGATGGCAGATGAGATTCTGCCGAAACGTTGCTACAACTTTAAAAGCACAACTACAATGATGTGGGAAAATACCCGAACAAAGCTGAATACCATACATGTAAGTACCTGCGAAAACTTAAGAAAATAGATAGATAGATAGATAGATAGATAGATAGATAGATAGATAGATAGATAGAGAATCTGCTCATTTCTAACTCAGTTTTATAACGGGAATGGCAATATTATAATAGAAAGTATGGGAAATACTGGTAAGATAAGCAGATATTTCTGATGTACTTTAAGTAAAATTATGATTAAATGTTCTGTTCTTAGATAAAGATAGATATTATAGCCTGTTAAAACCAGTAAGCTCCCTTTGACATTTTGAATTGATTTGATCCAATATGAATGCACAAAATCCAGGATTGGGGCACTTCTGTTCATCTTAATACTATTTTATTTGGAAGTAGCTGCAGGTATGATGATCAAGTATTGAATCTGGAAGTTCTATTACCACATTGAAAAGATATTGTATTCCCAACATGTTGCTTTCCTGACTATTTTTTTTTTCAGCTGATGATTGTATGGTTTTAATGTGAGTGTGTACATATGCAACCTTTATTTGGGAATGGCACCATATAAATTAACTGAATAAGATTTGGTACAAATTAGATTTCAGTTGTAATTGTCATTCAGAATATTCATATTGACAGTGGTATCAATTTCACAGAAACACAAAATATGTTTCCTTTGTGTTATTTTGAAAATTCATGTTTCAAGGGGATTTTCAAGTGGATACATTAAGCATTTTTATGTCATTTTTTTAAAAAAAGATCTCTACTCATTTTTTTTTTTTTTGAAGGCGGCTAAATGAAATGAGTGGGTTTTTTTTCTATTTTACTGGGAATGATTAATCAGCCTTAACAAGCGAACAGATGGCAGAGGACAGACAGCAAAAAGTAGCTGAGGCTACATCATACTATGCTAACTCAGGCCTCAGAAGCAGTTTCACCATTTCCTTTGTTCTATTCTTTTTCTCATTGCACTTTTAACTTTTCCTCTTATTTCTCTCTTTTTAATTTTGCTGCTCAATTTTAATTTGCTTTAGTTCTTATTGTTGATGTTAAAAATATCAATAAAAATTATGCTTATAAAAAAGAAATAGGTGCTGAAGGAGACTACAGAACTCAATCCACTCTTCAGTTATTCTTCCACTTATCATCCTGAACACAAAACTCTCATTTACAATGCTAGGTACTAAAGAATATTTTGGACATGTGATGCAACATCCAGAAAAATATGGCATGCTTCATTTAATCCTATGAGGAACCTATTTCTCCCCAGTTCTCATCCAAAACCAAAACCATTTCAACACACTGGTAATTCACATCTGGTTATATTTTAGAATAGAATAGAATGGAATGGAATGGAATGGAATAGAATAGAATAGAATAGAATAGAATAGAATAGAATAGAATAGAATAGAATAGAATAGAATAGAATTCTTTATTGGCCAAGTATGATTGGACACACAAGGAATTTGTCTTGGTGCATATATGCCGTCAGTGTACATTTAATGATCAATCCACCTATAGAAGGTGATAAGCTGCCTGGGAAAGCCAAGGGAAATAATCAAACCATAAAAAAGTGAAAGTTAGAATATTTCAGACATGTGATTCGACACCTGGAAAAATATGGCATGCTTCATTTAATCCTCCAGGGAAAGATTGAAGGCAAACGAGGTCCAGGCAGAAGAAGAACATCATGGCTTCAAAATCTAAGGGACAGGTTTGGACAAAACTCAACCGTACTTTTTTGTGCGGCTGTTGAAAAAAATAGAATCACCAACATGATTGCCAATGTCCAATGACTGATATAGCACAAGAAGAAGGTACTAATGATAAGTGCCATCATAGTGATAATAATAGTCCTGATGCAACAAGCATTTCTGTTCTGCACATTGTATCGGTGACAGATATATGTATTTCCTGTATGAGAAGGAATTGCCATAATAGTCCTATTTTTGTTGTTGTGGAGAGCAACAGTTTCTTGAAGGAATCGCCATTATCTAAGATTTGGCTGCTGTGATTATAGTTGTGTTCTCAATTTCTTCAATTACAGATGTTGCTGAGCTGTTTTGCCAGTTGTACTCAGAACACACAGGCAAAGGAGAGACTCTAAGGGTCTTGTTAACTGTACCAAACTTTGTTTCTCTTGAATCCATTCCTTAACAGCTCAAGGAAGTCAGACTGAACTAAAGTTAAGCTTCTTGGATTGTTATGTATATCTACACAAATTCTAACTGCAGATGCAAACTTATCTCATGAGATGTGCAAAACCAGGTAATTTCTCTTCCCCAAGAAATGCACATTTATCTGTAACTCCAGTCATTTCATACAAATAGGCAGGTTTAAATCATATGCCTCTTGGAATATGAATACTGATATTGAAGCAATTCTGAAGCCATTACAAATGACTTTTAGATGCCTTGATGTGAAAAAGCATGTGGGAATGTGTTTTTATTACACACCATCTAACACTGTAAACAGACTCTCAGCAGATTCTTTATTATGATTAATAATAGATTTGCTCAGACCAGAATCTGTAAGTAGGAAAACAATGATAATGTATGTAAAAATTTATAAGCAACAGGTAAACTTGAGATGATTGCTGTATGCCTGGAAGATGCAAGAAATGGCTTCTTTTCATTCATTTTCAATGGGAATGAATCCAATTCAATGCAGTTGGAATTACAGAATAAAAACATGTACCATTTCCTGAAAACGATAGCTAAATATAAATTTATTAAAATACTTTTGAATTCTGGGAAGAGACAAAAAACACACCTGCACATTAAAAACAAAGCAGCTTTTAATAGAGGTGTCTCACTTGCAAACTTTGTTCAGGGGCAATAATATCATTTATATGCACTCTAGATCACCAAAATATTGTTTAAACTTTAAAGATAATGGTTTGCTTCTGTTCTATAAAGTAGAACTCATTCTTAAGGGCATTGCATCCCTATGTTGCTGTGACAAAGAAATGGTTTCCTATGAGAAAACAGCAGGATAAAGAGCAGGTAGCAGTTGGTAGCAGAATTTTGTAACTAGTTCCAAGCAAATTTTGAAACATGATAATTAGCACCTGTAGACCCCCATGAACCTATCCCGATTTGATTCAAACTGGAAATCCAGGATTCAAAGAGGACATGGTGTGATTTATGGTTGTGATTTCCAAGGTTTTTACTGCAACTTAGCATTAAAATATTCCTCCCGTGCTTATTTTAAAGGCAGAAAGCCTTAGCAACCCCCAAAACATTTATTAATGATAAAACAGAGAAGCTGGCAGAAGGGGTCCTTCTGCAATTTAAGCATGTATTTTATAAACTATCAAAAATCTAAGCTCTTTTCAATTATTTTCCTGTGATGGCAGACTTGACATAATACAGGGACAAGAAAAATGAGCTTTGTACTTTAAACTGTTCTCTTCTTGATACTTAGTATTCTATAATAGGGCATATTTAGAGCTATAAACGTTAGCCTGACAGACATTAAACCTATTTTTGAGAGATTTAAATGTGCCTCCATTGGAGAGAATTTAAGTTTGGACCCAAGAGTGGGTACCAGTCTGCTCAGCCTTGAACCCATATTCAGAGTGCCAAAAACAAAGGGTGAAAACCCTTTTGTGTTTGCAGGAGTGGGATGAAAATGCATTAGCAAAAGAAAGCACAGAAGCAAAATTTCTGGCTGGCCACATTTAAGAAGATAAGAGATGAGAAAGTTAATGAAGCCTACAGCAAAGTGAGTCTTCTACTCTAAAAGAGCTCTGAAAAGCACAAGAGTTTAATGAGGTGATAAAACACATTGGCTAGCTACTCATATCAATTTTGGAGAGCCCATCACACCACTGAAGCCCTTTCTTAATTCTTGACATATGGAAGTAAAGTTGCAATAATGTTTGATATTGTGAAAGTTTGAAGAGATTCTCAGTCATCCAGGTCATGGTTGTCCCGAAGATGCTTTTTCAGAAGGCAACTGGATTTTATTCCCCACTGTCCTGTCAGAGTTGAAGAAGCTTCTTGGATGAGAAGTGAAATGACTTCAAAAGAAAATGCAAGAAAGTCCAGTTGCCTCCTGAAAAAATCCCTTTGGGATATTGTGGAAGGAACAACAAAAATGAAAATTGTCAAATCTACAAAATGTATTTCAAAGTCACCTGATTCCATTTGTTACTTTGATGCTGGTACCCACTTCAATTTGGGAATTCACTTTGATAAAATAATTTGATCAAAGGTGTGCATGCCCCTGTGGAAGAGAGTTCTTACAGCTCTTCTGCATGACTCTGACAGTGTTTTTTTTTGTGTGTGAATCTAGCAGGAACACTTCAAAAATAAGCAGAGATCTGAAGGAACAGCTTTATGATCTGAATTCACTAAGCTGTGCACAGACTTGTTATGGTGAAATTAAAAATAGAGCCATCATCCTAACCATTAAGAGTCTCATTACAGAGAAAGAGATTAGGAAAACTGTAACTAGGTTTATTACATCTAATCTGTAAAACTTCACCTGACTACTGGGTGATACCAAAAGGGTTATCTTTGGTTGTCATCTAATGGTCCTGGGTTGACAGCCCAAATCTGATAGAATTAGATATGTTTTATTGGATACTTTAAATAAGCTTGGAAAATGATGACTTCTTAAAAGGATGATATTATATTTGATCTTTGTGATCAGGAGAATTGGTGATTAGAAATATACATATATTAGATTATTTCTCTTTGGATTTGTATATTAGAATACTAGCTCGATACTTGTGCTTTGCTACAAAACTATGTGATCGGGCTAGTTTTTTGGGAGAAAAATAAGGAGAAAAAAATTCTGCCTCTGCCTATCAGCATCCATTGATGTTCATCTGGCTAGCGTCCTGTCAGTGTGTGAGAGAGTTGTTCAGTTTGGAAACTGAAATAGTATTTGCTGTGCGAGCAAGAAGAAGACAACAAGGAGCCTGGGCATGGCTTAGCTCAACTGTTCTGTACTAAAGCTGGTTGCTACTGTGAACCTAGCACTGAAACTGAAACTCCTCTCCTCTGCTTGTGTTTTGCATTTGGAACAGATTTCTTTTCAGGTGGGGAGGGGGAGTAGAACTCCTTAGCATCAGAGTTTGTTAACAATAATATATGAAATACTAATGCTCTGATGGTCATTTCAAACAATCCTTTCTTAGTGAGCACTTAGAAGCCAAGAGGAACATATATGCCAAATTTCAAGTTTGTAGGCTTTACAGTTGTGGAGATTTTGTGATGATGTATGAGTGGTATTTCACTTTTATATACTGTATATCAGGGCTGCCAACCTTGAGTGATAGTTCGGAGTGAGACACTGCGAGGGAGCAGAGCGACCGAGGGGGGGGGGGGATGGTGTGGAAGGGGGGTGTCCCCCCTTCCACGGTAGGGAGCTTTGACAATTTTACATTTTAAATGGTGCAATCTGATGCATACTTTAGTCATGATTTGGACATATACATACATACATACATGCAAGCAGCACCAATGTACTTGAACCGGATTTGTAAGATATTAATAATGCAGTTCACTGACCATGAATAATTGAAGTTCCTGACTTGTAACTGCAGTATTCTACCTCAACTGACTTTATTAGCTTAGTGATGTACTATAGACCACTATAGGATGAATTCAATGTGCAACAAAAAGACAAAAACCCGAAACAACTACAGAGATAATGCAAATACATCAATGGGTATTCTTCTTTCTGTATCAAATACCATACTACATGCCAATATCAAATGCTATAGTCTCAGTCTTTAATTATATACTAACTTGTTGACTGAAATAGGGGTTCATAATTTCAGACATGTATAAACTAAACATTTAATCAAATAATGAGTGCTTCATATAAATATACATATTGTTAACTGTAAAACTCATCTACTGTATTCTGAAGCTTGAGCACAGTGAGGAAACAATATATTATTTATTGGGTAAGTTTAGATTCTGAACTTAATGGTCTTACTGCTCTTTGGATGGTAAATTGTGTTAAGATTAGAATATGTTCTAGTTGAGTCAGGGCTATCCCAATTTGGGGCTGAGAAGCCTACTGGCATCAAAAAAAGTCCTTATTGAGTCCTTATCTAAGGGTTTGAAAATATGATAATAATGTAGTACAGTCCTGTCGATCTGGTGCATGGAGACCTAGGATTTAAACTCAAAGGAGAAAGAGGAAAAAGTGATTCCTTCATCCACTGCCAGAGATGTAATCCTGTCAGTCCTCCAACCTTTCTATTAAGTATTTTGCAAAAAAGCTGCCCAGCCCCTTTATAGATCAGCCTGGCGCGCTTCTCGCCTTGCTGGTTTGGGAAGACTCTTTTGGATCAGCTAAAAGAGAGCATAAGGCGTGTAAAGGGGTGGTAATAATAATTATAATAATAATAAAATTTAAAATAATAATAATTTTATTCAGAGTTGTGTTGGATCTCTTTTTTTGGGCGGGGGGGGGGGTTGTCCCATTCTTTCTTGGTGTTCTTTCTGTCCTTTTTGCTTTTTTAAATGGTCTTTCTTCCCTGGGTCAGAAATCCAGCCAGAGAAAATAAAGAAACATCACCAAAGATTTAAACACCAAAGGGTTAAATGGAAGCCACTCCGTTGGCTTTGCTTACCATTGTTATTACTGGCCGAGGCTGTAAAGAGGCTTTGCCAGCCCCCTCGTGTCCTTCTTTGGAAAGCCTAGGGCAGCTGGCTTGTCCCAGAGGACATTGCAGAGAGGGAGAGGGCGGGGCAAAGTGGCTGCGAGCGCCCCGGGCAGCGAAGAAGCCTCCTGCTCTTCGCTTTCCTGAAGCAATAATGATCGGCATCGTGACAGTTACGGGACGCCGGCAGAAGGATTAAGGCGGGAAAAGAGGCGCGGTGGGGTGGCTGGGCAGGGCGGGGTGGCTGGGCAGGGCGGGGCGGCGCTGGGAGCTCATCCTTCTCCTAAGCTAAGGGGAATATTCGGAATATAATCAGAGAATGTAGGGATATTTTTGTACATTCCATGATTTTGGGGGTTTAGCGTGAGATTTTGTTTATCAGAGTGAGACAGTCAAAATTGATTGAATTGCGTGAGTCTCACGCTGATTGCGTGAGAGTTGGCAGCCCTGGTATATAGTTGTGTGAAATGCTTTCTGGAGTGAGGGAAAACTAATATAAGAGGGAATTCAGAAATCCCATTGAGTTTACAAATCTTACTTTCTAATAATTGATGTATTGCAATGTCCATAAAGGAAAACAACACCTGAAAATTCAAACAAACATTGTCTGCCCTCCAACATTCACACATAATAACATTTAAATGATGACATAAATGTAATATTCCTTCCACTACAGAAAAAAAACAGGTTAAGTACAACAGATAAAACCACTGAAATGTATAGAAATATTTTTATAGGTCAATAAAAATGAGTAAATTGCATATGGTTTAAAAATCCGACTTAATAATTGATTCATCAAACTAGGAGAAAGCTACAGAACTTGAATTAGTATACAGAGAATTGTATCAATTAAAATGCTAAAAGATGAAATTATAAGCAATTTAAAGTAACAAAGAAAGAAGAGTGCAAGCAGCTACCAAGACAAAAAATCAGAATATCCAAGATCAAATCTTGATTTAATCACTAAATAAATTGCTTGGTGCCTTGGGAAATGTCTGTTTTCTTAGCCTGGTAGGTTTCTTTATAGTTTGTTCTTAGAATAGGCAAAAGAAACCAGGACTACTATTCAGAACTTATTCAGATAACAAATACACACACACACACACACACACACACACACACACACACAAACACACACACTGTTTTGAACTCTGCAATCTGCATTGGAATTGTACTATTTTCCTCTTACAATCAAGATGATCAAAAGTTTATTTCCTCTTGAATATTTCCCCCGTTTGCTGTTGTATGTTCACTTGAAAAATAATGAGATTCCTTTATTTTTTAGGCTGCTTTCCTTCACCTTTAAAATGTTCATAAAACAACGTTCTGGTAAATTGGTCTAGTTATATAGATAACATGACACACAATAATCTTTTATTTTTAGAAGACATTTATGCTGAAAGCAAAAATTGATGCTGAATAATGACACTGCTGATTTTTCTCCTCAGGACCAGATGTCTCTAAAACCATACTATGCTTATGAACATTTCATACTTTTGAAGGTATTGAAAATTTTGGATTTATTTGACTGTTATATCTATTCACCCAGAGATCAAAGAATCTATTAAAATTATCCGAAGTGCAGAGTCAGAAAATTTATTTAGCTAAGTATGTAAATGTCAGAATTTTTGAAGAAAGCTTTTATTTAACCTGTATGTTTTAAATTCTAACAAAATGAGGCATAATATGAAATCCCTTTACCACTAGTTTGATTTAAAAAAAAATACAATCTAAATATACTGTGAAAGGAAGTGACACCTCCCAATTTTCCAGTTAAAATAATTCCATCCCCTATTTCATGAATATAGGTTTCTTATTAAATATAATAAGCCTAAGGTTGGAGATATAGAGAGAAGTGAACTGAAAACCCTCAACAAGAAAATAACGCAAGCATCCTATGTGGTCTTAGAAATGATGCCATTATAAATACAATTGCATCTATGAAGATATATGCATTCTTGCTTATCAATGAGGGTTAACATTTCAGTCCCAATACTGATTTTAAAAATGTTATGGGTTTCTTTTTAGAGTATATCACAAGATCTGCCAAACTGGATTCTGCCATAGCATTAAAGACATACAATCAAACCATTACTCTTTAAAAGATTTGCTTGAACAATTATGAATAAATGATGCCAATTGCATAGAAAGGAAGAATTAAATTTTGTAAAGTGGCTTAAGAAAAAACATATTGGAGAAACTTGCAAATAATAAGATGCAGAACAAAGAGACTAGCATACGAATGTTGCAGAAAATGGATTTGTTAGAAAATGTATAAAAAGTTTAAGGAAGTAAAATGAAACAAAACAAACAATTTCTCAAAATATTTTTTGAAAGTTTAATAGAATGGGCTGATATTTATATGCATGATATTCTGGGATAGATTAGATTTGTATATCCCCTAAATCCTAGTAAAAAAAAAAAAATCTTTAACTAGCCAAACTATTTGGATTAGTTTTAGATATGACAATCCACTAATCTAATAGTAATGTGTGTTATAATGCTTACTTTGCAAACAGAAGATTGCTGGTTTAAAACTAACCAGGAACTTTTAAAATATAATTACTTTTCTTTCTCTGATCTACCGTCTTTTCCCAGTGTTTTGTTTTTAATAATTACAGCTATACCCCAGTTCATAATTTTTCCAGATGCTCAAGGTAGAAGGATTGTATCTCAGTTCCAAATAGAAACCTTTCTATTTTAAGCTGGGATGAACACAAGTCAGGAACAGCCTTAAGGTATAACTTGTGTGCCTCAGAGTATTCTAAAATCCATAGTGTTGTGTATGTATAAAGATTAATAAAGTGTGAGCTTGGAGTAAGTGCAGGGTTCTGGCCCTGCACTTCTGATTGGCTGTTAAGCGGCCGGACCGGATTGGCCCGTTCCGGGGAATCCAATTGGCCCTTAACAGAGAGTTCCTATTGGTTATAAGAGCTAGCGCTCCTAGCTCGTTATTGGTTAAAAGTTACAGGGTTTGCCTATATAAGGCAGGTTTAACTGCTATTAAATTGAGGAAGTCACAATGTAAATAAAGAGCTGAAGTTCACCGTTCAGAGGCTTGTCTCCATTCTTTCTCGCCCATGCTCAAAACTTAACACTGGCGACGAGGATGGGATATGGAGATATCTGAACCAATGAAACTTCGAAGAACACTGAGCACGTGACAGACGATGCCAACAACGGAACCATGTCCGGCGGCATCGTACCACCCGCTCTGTTCGATCCAGTACAGGAGGACTGGGAGTCCTACATGGATCACTTCCAAATGTTCTTAGAAACCAACAACTTAAAGGACGCCACACCAGGAAAGAAACGGGCGGTGTTCCTAACGCATTGCGGTCCAACCGTATTTAAGATGGCTAAAGCACTAGCCAAACCCCAAGAAGTGAAGGCCATGGATTGGAACGACCTCGAACCTCTCCTACGAGATCACTACGCCCCGACCGTGCCTACACTCGTGAGACGCCATGAGTTTTATCAGAGGAGCCAGCGAAAGGGAGAAAGCGTGGCCGACTTCATAGCAGACCTCCGAAATCTGGGAGGCCTCTGTGGATTCACCGATTTAGAAGAAGCACTAAGAGATCACATAGTTCTGGGACTCGATGTACCGGGCGTCCAAAGCAAGCTGATGGCAAAAGGCGACATCAACCTTGCTGACGCCATCACCGATGCTACTGCAGCAGAAGCAACCAGGAAGTCGGCTGCACAACTATGCCGAAACTGCGCTCTGGTACCACCACCGACAAGCGACATTTTATCCAAGTCAGAAGGACAGCTTGTGACAATGCACCATGAGGACCTCTCTTCGTCGTTAGACAGCAATGAAGAAGGGGTCCATCGACTGCTGTCCGACCGGGACCATCACCCGAAGCCCTCACGCCCTTGCGCTGGCTGCGGAGCCAACCATGCCAGGTCCGAATGCAAATTCCGCGACGCACTCCGCCATGAGTGCGGGAAACGAGTCCACATCAGACGGGTCTGCCGCAGCTTGCCAGGACCCAGCCAGGCCTCAAAAGGGACAAACTATCGCCAGTCGATAGGAAACCGTCCTGTACGGCGAGAGCCAGTAAACCACTCCTACAGAAATCGAGTTTTGCAGAGAGAAGAGGCTCACCATACTATCACTATTGGTCACACTTCAGCCTTGGACACCAAGAAAATCCGAGTCACGGTAGCCATCGAGAACCAGCCTTGCCACATGGAGGTCAACTCGGGATCGTCCCTCTCGATGGTGTCCTGGAAGACACTCAAGCAACTCATCCCCACAATTCAACGCCAAGATCTCCGCTCCCAATGCCTCATCCTCAAGGACTACCAAGGGAATCGAATCCCCGTCGTCAGTTCCTGCCGAGTCCGAGTCTCCTTCAAGAAGCACACAGCATACTTACCTTTAACGGTCATTGATAGAGATAGGCCTAGCCTACTAGGCCTCCAATGGTTCGCGCCACTCGGCATTGAAGTGGCCGGCATAAACCGAGTCAGCGGTGGTGACTGGGAGGAAGACCTTATCTCTGAGTTCAGGGACATCTTCGCGGACAGCTTAGGCGAGTACAAGGGGACCCCGATTTTATTCAGTCTAGATCCAAAAATAGCTCCCATTCGCCTAAAGCCCCGTCGAGTTCCATTTGCCTTAAAAGTGAAAATCGACGAACAACTCGACAAACTGACAGCTCAGGGGGTGTTAAAGCCCATCGATCACTCTCCTTGAGAAACCCCTATTGTAACACCCATTAAGCCAGACGGGTCAATCCGAATGTGTGGGGACTACCGGGCCACTTTGAACCATGCCCTGCAGCAGAATGCATATCCAGTTCTGGTGGTGCAGCATCTCCTCCATTCCCTGGGGGGCAGGAAAGTCTTCGCTAAATTAGATTTAGCTCAGGCATATCAGCAATTACCCGTAGATGAAAAGACGGCACAGGCCCAAACTATTGTGATGCACCAAGGTACCTTTAAATGTACCCGGCTGCAATTTGGAGTTAGTGTAGCCCTGGGGATTTTTCAGAGCCTTATGGAAAGGTTATTGCAAGGAATTAAGGGCGTGGTCCCCTATTTTGACGATGTATTAATTGCAGCCCCTACAAAAAAAATCTTACAGGACCGGTTAAAATTAGTCCTAAAAAAATTCCAAGAGGCCGGTCTTAAGGTTAAAAAAAACAAATGTAAATTGTGTACTGACAGTGTTGAGTTTTTAGGGTACCTGATTGATAGCCAGGGCATTCACCCTACCGAAAGTAAACTAAAAGCGATAAAAAACGCTCCCAGGCCACGAAACAAGTCCGATCTCCAGGCGTTCTTAGGCCTCATCAATTTTTATAATGTATTTTTGCCGCACAAAGCAACGGTTGCTGAACCGTTACACCGGTTGTGAGATAAAAAGCAAATTGGCTATGGGGTTACTGGGAGGAACAGGCGTTCCGAAATGTTAAAAAACTGCTCACTTCTGACTCTGTACTCATGCAATATAACGAGACTTTGCCATTAGTGATAACTTGTGATGCATCGCCTTTCGGGTTGGGCGCCATTTTGAGCCACGTACTGCCTAATGGGAACGAAGCCCCTGTTGCATATTTCTCAAAGACACTTTCAAAAACTGAGCGAAACTATGGACAAGTCGATAAAGAAGCCCTCGCAATTGTCTCAGCTGTGAAAAGATTCCACGAATACGTGTATGGCCGGGCTTTTACTATTGTGACTGACCACAAACCATTATTGGGGATAATAGCCAGAGATAAGCCCACTCCCTACATATTATCCCCTAGGATGACCCGATGGTCAGAATTCTTAGCTGCTTACAACTATCGGCTGCAATACCACCCAGGGAAAGCCATTCCCCACGCCAACGCATTGAGCCGAGCACCGCTTCCAGAGACTCTCGACGATCCTGCACCAACGGTAACCATGTTGCAAATCGAGGCACTCAACTCGCCGCCACTAACCGCCTGAGATATCGCGAGAGACCAAATGCAACCACATCCTAGCACGAGTTCTAAGCTGGGTAGAACTTGGATGGCCATTGGAACAGTTATCAGATGACTTCACACCATTCAAGACTCGACAAACCGAGCTCTTCTCCCAGAAAGGCTGTGTCATTTGGGGTGATAGAGTCGTTATCCCAGAACGACTCCAGAAAGCGCTGCTGAGAACCTTGCACAATGGCCACCCCGGCATCGTGCGAATGAAAGCCCTTGCGCGAAGCTACACATGGTGGCCGGGCATTGACAAGCAAATCGAACAGTGGGTTAAAGCTTGTCCCAAATGCCAAGAAGTCAGCAACGCCCCACCAAAAGCCATTCCTACTGAATGGGAGACACCACGTGGACCCTGGTCCCAAATTCACTTGGACTTCGCAGGGCCAACCAAAGGCCACACTTTCCTGCTTACCATCGACGCCTACTCGAATTGGCTCGAAATCCATCACATGACGACTATGACCTCTGAGGCGGTTATCAAAATCTTAAACAGACTCTTGAGGTTTCCGGTTTCGCGTGGCTTCGGGGCAGCAGGAATTCGCGGCAGCTCGCGATTCCTGCTGTGCTAGCCGCCGAGGTATCCCCGATCCAGATGGGTCAGGGGGATATGGCTGCCCTGTAGGGACAGCTGAAGAGAGAGGGGAGTCGGACAGGGGGTTGGGGGTGTCGCAGACCTCCTCCTCCTCCGGAAAAACCCCTTTTTCCCAAGGCGGTGGAGCGGCGGTCAGCAATGGCCACCACGAAGAAGCCAGCAACCGGGTAAGATTGCGCTGGAGGAAGTAAGAAGAGTGAAAGTGCTGTCTGAGCCGGGTCAAGTAACATCTTTCAAATTTGTTGGAACTTAGCTGTTTGAATTGCTGGAGGATACATTGTATCCCTAAGAAGAGCGAAAGCGGCGGAGAAGCTGTTAAAGGGAACTTTTTTTTTCTTCACTCTCCCACCCCATGGAAACAGCAGATATGTTTGGACATATTGGACATTGAAAGTGAATTGTTTTGAGAGTTGAAGCTAAGGGACAAAAGGGTTTTTGGACATTGAAAAACTTAAGAAATTGGAAAACCCTTGTTGGAGGTATGGATTTCTGATTATTTAAAATTGATATTGCAAGTGGGAAGGGAGAGGAAAAAAAATTGGAGCAGAAGCTGAAAAAGGAGGAGATTGCCTAGAATCCCAAAGAAAGGTATATGGTAATTGGACCTCTTTGATAAAACATTAACCCCAGAAAGAGAAAGAGAAGAAGGAAGAAAAGTATTAGTTTTTGGAATTTTTTTTTTTTTGAATTATTTTTGATTAAAAATATTTGTGGTTGTTTTGGGAAAAGTTTCTTTTTTCATAATGGCATCGCTTGTGGATGAACTAAAGACTGAATATCAAAAATATAAAAAAGAAGATACTTTGGGCACTTTGTTTCAATTCTTAGAAATGGCGTTATGTACTTACGAAAAGTTGACTACGCAGCAGAAGGACTGGGACAAAGAAGAAGAGGAAGAAGAAGCCATCTTTGATGAACAATGGTTTTTTTCCGGGGAGGAGGAGAAAAAGGATAAGAAAAAGGGGATTTTAAGAATTATAAAAACAACCAAAGAAGAGAAAAATGAGCGGAAAGGTGGAGGCAAGGTTAGAAAGCAAAGGAAAGGGAGTAAGAAAAGGGAGGAGGAAAGACAAAGGGGTAAAAAGAGCAAGGAGAAGAATAAGCAAGAGAGAAAGGGGGGGAGGAGAAGCCTCAATGGGGGGAAGCAAGATCTAAAGAAAAAAAGTTTATTTAGAGACAATGGGTGAATTTAATTTAGGATAAAAGAGGGATTCTGGAGGGTACATAAGATTGTGTTTTTTATATGTGTATTTAGAGTATAAAATTCATTGTGTAATTTTAGAATCTTTTAAACAGAATCCCAAGAAAAATTGTTATATGAAGTACTTTTAAGTTAGGGTAATGAGTTATAGACGTTACTCCAATGGGTGTATAGGAGAAGTATAATAAAAGAAAAAAGATGAATAGATAGTTGGAAATAGAACAGACAAAGAATATTATTGAAAATGGTAATAAGTTATGAAAGGATATATAAAGGTTTTGTTATTTATTTTTTTTTTGGATGTTGTATATTGAAAAAAGGCAAAAAAAAATTTAATTAATAAGAAATAATTCGGATGAAAAGGAGAAGTTGGGATAAGATATGAAGTTAAATAGACCAAGTATTGATACTATAATTTGGAATTGTTATGTTCTATTGGTTTTCTTCTTCTATTATTTTTTCTTAGAAAAGAACTTATAAGCTGTTATGCCTTGTGCATTGTTTATATAAAATTGATAAAAATGGTTTATATATATAAATAAAAAAGAAAATGATAATAAGATATGGAAGGATATATAAAGTGAATATGATGTTTGAATTTGTGTCTGTGTGAAGAGTTTCAACCCGGGATCAGACAACCTTCAGAAAAGATCTTTTAGTTTTGTTTATGTTTTATTGTGTTCTCTGTAAAATTAATAAAATTTGTTTTAAAAAAAAAACTTAAACAGACTCTTTGCAACCCACGGATTACCAGATGTCTTGGTATCTGATAACGGCCCTCAATTTACCGCACTAGTGTTCGAGTAGTACCTCGCTTATCACGGCATTCACCATGCGTTCACCTCGCCTGCGCACCCTGCGACCAATGGCAAAGCAGAACGCATGGTCCAATTCGTGAAGAAAACCTTGCAGAAGATAGACTACGACAACACTGACGACAAGGTCAATCAAATCCTCTTCTTGCAACACATCACCCCACATAGCGTTACCTACAAAACTCCCGCTGAACTGCTAATGGGACGAAAGCTCCACTCCCACCTCGACCGGTTGCACCCAGCTTACGAACCGGAGAAACCACTAGGATTCAGCGTCTGCTGTCGTACCTTCCAGGTAGGAGACTCGGTATATGCTAAAAATCTATTGGGCGACCCGTTGTGGGTGGAAGCGACAGTAGTACGTGTAACCGGCCCCAGATCCTACCTTGTACAATGCCTTGACGATAAACTTTGGAAACAGCATATTGATCAATTACGATCGCGGCTTCCAGTGGCCAGTCCGGAAACCCCCTATGACCAAACTGGGGGGGGGAGGTACAGAAGAAGATGAAGTTCTAGAAAACCTGTTCGACGGAAACGAAGGTTTGATAGAAACTCAGGAAGTGGAGCCGGAGGGAGAAACGGTTGCACCTCAGGGAATTTCAGAGAATGTGGGCAACGATGTAGAAGTAAACTCTGAACCAGAAACAGCCCCACTGCCAAACAGCGATCCACCTCAGCGTGTTTGCAGCCAGCCAATACAACGGAAATCAAAGAGACTAATAAAACAACCGTCCTACCTAAGGGACTATGTAACTGCGCCCTGCAAATAAGAAGCCGGGGGAAGGGGTGTTGTGTATGTATAAAGATTAATAAAGTGTGAGCTTGGAGTAAGTGCAGGGTTCTGGCCCTGCACTTCTGATTGGCTGTTAAGTGGCTGGACCGGATTGGCCCGTTCTGGGGAATCCGATTGGCCCTTAACAGAAAGTTCCTATTGGTTATAAGAGCTAGCGCTCCTAGCTCGTTATTGGTTAAAAGTTACAGGGTTTGCCTTTATAAGGCAGGTTTAACTACTATTAAATTGAGGAAGTCACAATGTAAATAAAGAGCTGAAGTTCACCTTTCAGAGGCTTGTCTCCATTCTTTCTTGCCCATGCTCAAAACTTAACACATACCTCTGTTCTGAAGCTATGCACTAGTAACCTATGATCCTTATTAAGTGAAAATACTAAAATGTGCAGCAATATTAAGGACAGAATCCTAATTCAGATGAAGAACCTTCAATGGATATTTAGCCAAATATTAAACAGTATTTCTGTTCTACTAAGTTCCCTGATTTGGTTTCATTGTCCAATAATTGTTTTTCAATCAGATATACCTTCAGTAATCATATAGTATACTTAAAAAAAAAAAACCAAAACATCTCAGTGTTCCTTTTGTTGGTATTACATATTTGGGGCACATTTAACTGTCACAGAATAGATCTAATCATTGCATATTTCATCCTCACTTGCTTTAATTACACTTAATGTTAACTAGGTCTAACCCCAGACATTACTATAAATAAAGGTAAAACTAATTCATTGGATACCATTGACTTACCGAGGAAGTGGAATATTCATTTAGTCTGCTTAGTTTATTCTACAGCGGAAATAAAAAAATTTTTGTATTTGCCATCTTTTAAGAAAATATAATATCCATTACTATCTGTAAAATATTAGAGAAGAGGAGAATCCAATATATTCTTAGCATTTTTATCATTCAGGGTTTAGAATTATATGCATTGTATAGATATGTGCATGTGTGTATGTATGTGTGATTGTGTGTGATTCCTGCTGCATTGTCCATACATATTGGCACATTGTTATTAATTAAAATATAATTATCCTGTTTTGTATAGAATATCATCTAGCACAAGACTGAAACAAAAATATATACAGTTCTATAACAACATAAAATTATTAATCCATTATTACCTTCAGTTCATCATTAATGAGTTAATTAGTACTAAATCAAAAGTAAGGGTGATGAAAAATGAAGGTTTAATCTATGTTTTGCAAAAGCTTAAAAACATTGTTTTAGGGGATCAGTTATTGTTAAATAGACAAAAGCCTCATAAATTGAAAATAATGCAATGGTCCATTTCAGTCTTGGATTACTGAAAAATTAGAAGAGATTCAAAGCAATGAACTATGAGAATATTTGGAAAATGAAATTATGACAGAAAACTATAGTAGGAACACAAAGATATCAGTGCCCTGTTTGTACAGAACTTCTCTAAAGTTGTCTGTGCTTTGGGGCAGAGGAACTTAGAAAATTAAAGAAAATGAAATAATGCTTATTTGTTGCCTCAATATATACCTCAGGGAGCACTGTGTCCATAGAACTGAATAGAAATTCTTCTTTAGTTTGGGGTAGTAGCTAACATTTATCTTTTAGATTATTTTTTTAAACTCCTGACCAAATGAAGAAGCAGGGACTACTTCAGTCTGGAGCTGAATTCCATGCTTCAGAAATTGACATATTCTTAAAATGTTGTGCAAACCAGTAAATGCATTGACTCACAACATTTCCTTTTCTTCTTTCTTTTCTATAAATTATGTTAACCTTTTATGTTGGAGTTGGTTGAAAGGAAACATATTGAGCAGAAAAACAGCTCCTCACTACAACATTATACATCTTTTAACAGTACAGAAGAATGCTATATGTATACATTTAAGAAAGCATAATTCATAGAAGCCTCTTCAATCTGCATCGTAAAATTCTAGTTGTGCCTTGTGATTAGTTGTGTATTAATTTGTTTGTTTCTTAGCTGTAGGATTACTAGTTCCCCACATTCCATCTCATCATCTTTATCCTATGATGTCAGCAAGCTGTTTCAATTCCTTGGCCCTCTTTCAGGTGAGTTTGGAGCTATTGGGTTTCCAGAACAATACCAAAACAAGAGAATATTTGTAGGTCAGAGTTGTACTGTGGGTTGCTTGGTGCTCTTAGAGTGTGGTTGTTTTCTAGCAGATGTTTCATTACCAACTAGGTAATATCATCAGTGCTAGAAGGAAGTTAGGTTTGCTTTCTGTATATATGGTTACTATGTAAACAGGCAGTGAACCCCATTTCCTTATAGCACTGATCATGTTACCTAGCTGAGTAATGAAAAATCTTGTCAGCCTTCAAGATGCCTTTCTGCTGCTTATCTCTTCGGCTGCCATAGTAATGGGGAGGGAGGGTGAATCAATTGTGGGATGGGAAGTGTGCTGGAGGCTTTAGAGCAGTGGTCAACAACCACCAGGCCCCGGACCGGTACCGGTCCATGGACCATTTTGTACCGGGCTGCAAAGAAAATAAAAATAAAATAAAAATTGCGGCTTTCTTCACCTTCGGTGAATGCTGCTGGGATCAGGGATCAAGAACACAAAGGAAAGAAGGGGAGGGAGGAAGCAACCAAAGCCTGTCCTGCTCTCCGGCTCAGTGGCTTCGGTTTCCTCCTGCCTCATTCCTCTCTCAGTCGCTCTCTCGCTCCTCCACCAGCCCAGGAAGAAACTGCTTCAAAGAAGCCGGTAGGGTGGCTTTTCCTGTCGGTGCAGCTCCTCTGAAGAGCCCATTCACCTCCACACAGCCAACTCTAGCAGTTACACAAAGACTCTAACAGTTTAATCCAGTGCTCTGTTCTGCCTGCCTGCCTGCCTTCGTTTCTGGTTGTTTCGGAGCAGCTTCGGCTAAGAAAAAGAGGCAAATAGTTATTAAAGGGAGGGAGACACCTGAGGGATGAAGCTGAGGAAGGCAGGGGCGAGAGGCAGGGCTTCTCAGCTATCCTGCAGGGACTTGTCATGAGCGCAGAGACAGTTGTGGGCCGCCGCTGCCCAGCGCTCAGTTTTGAAGGTGCTCCTTAGCCAGGCACAGTTCCTGAATCTGCAGCTGAAACCCTCTGTTTTAAATGTCCCAATAGAAGAGAATATCTGTCGCTCAGGGTTGCAATGAGGAAGCATTGGTGCTCCCTGAATTTGGTGATTTGCTGGTGGAGATTTTATTACCTGACTATGTTCCATACTAGCAGGCTTGTAGGCCTGCATTCCTATTGGTCTGGAAAAGCCGATCTGTGATTGGACAAAACTAAGCATTCTGATTGGTTCTTATTCGGCTGCCGCGATTGGGTAAAACCAAGCACGGCAAACTCAAATGCATGTCATAGGCTGCCTAGCTGCAGCCAGCTCTATTAAAGGAGCTGCCTTGGCTGGGAGTCTCGTCTCAGTATCTGGTTTCCTTAATAAAGAGCTGTTGTCACTACTTCGAGTCTCGTCTCTCCTTGGGACCCACCACCCAGACTTAACACTGGTGACGAGGATGGGATACTGAGACAACAGAGCTGACTAGCACGTGGCAGATAGCGCATAGATGACCTGCAAGATGGCCAGCAGCGCCGTGCCACCCATACCATTCAATCCGGCCAGCGAGGACTGGGAGTCCTACATTGATCGTTTCCAAATGTTCTTGGAATCAAACAACCTGAAGGATGCCACCGGCAGCAAGAAGTGAGCAGTTTTTCTAACACACTGCGGACCCGCTGTTTTTAAAATGGCCAAGGCACTCATGAAGTCAACAGACGTCAAGACCATGGATTAGGATACCTAGCTCCCATCCTCTGGAACCACTACACCCCGGCAGTGGTGATTCTCATCTGTCAGCATGACTTTTACCAGAGGGATCAGCGTGAGGGCGAGAGTGTTGGAGAGTTCGTAGCCGACCTGAAGGAGCTAGGAGGCTTGTGCGGATTCGCCAATCTAAACGAGGCCATTCGTGACCGAGTTTTCCTCGGACTGAAAGACCCAAATCTCCAAAGCAGACTGATGTCTAAAGGGGACATCTCCCTCGCCAATGCCGTAGCCGAAGCCACCGCAACTGAGGCCACTCATAAGTCAGTGGCACGAATGCGGCGTTCAAATGGAAATGACCACCAACCCACCAGCAAGACGGCAACCGCAGCAGACAAACACGTAGCATCCACCCACCACGACAACATCGAATCCCCTTCTGACAGCGAAGAGGAAGAAATTCACAGACTTCAGTCGGAACGTGAGCGATGAGACCGGCACGGTCGTAAGTCGAGTTATCAATGTGCCGGCTGTGGAGGAAATCACCCACATTCTGAATGCAAGTTCCTGGATGTTGCTTGCCGTTTTTGCGAAAAATGAGGGCCAAAGTATGCCGTAACAAATGAAATTTGTTGCCAAAGTATGCCGTAACAAATGAAATTCCAGCCCCTGATGATGGGGAAACAGCCCAAGAAGAAGAGATGGCACCCCCACCATAAACTGGAACGGCCATAATGACAGCCGATGGAACTGGGACAGCTGACCCAGGAAGTTCAGCGAGGTACCCAGAAAAGATGAAACACACCAAACAGTCACCATCGGCCACGCTTCATTAATAGACACACAAAAGATACATGTAGAGGTCAACATTGAGAATCAGCCCTGCACCATGGAGGTAGACTCTGGTTCCTCCCTCTCTATGGTCTCCTGGAGGACCATCAAAAGGCTAATTCCCAGCATCCGCCACCAAGAGCTAAGTGACCAGAAGCTAATATTGAGAGACTATCAAGGTAATCTCATTCCGGTCATTGGCACTGGACATTTTCAAGTTTCGTTCAGAAACCACCATCCTACCACTCACAATCGTCGATAAAGACAGACCCAGCCAACTCAGGTTGCAGTGGTTCGCACCGTTGGGGATCGAGATGGCAGTCATCAACCACACAGAAGATGAAAACTGGGAAGCAACACTCATCCAGGACTTCCAAGAAGTCTTCAGTGAACATCTAGGCAAGTACAAGAGGTCCCCTATCTCCTTTAATCTCAGCCCTGACATTGCTCCCATCCGTCTCAAGCTGCACCAAGTGCCTTTTGCACTCAAGCCTAAAATAGACAAACAATTAGACAAACTAATAGCAAAAGGCGTATTAGAACCCATTAATCATGCCCGTTGAGAGACCCCAATTGTCACCCCCATCAAACACTGAAAGGGTTGAATTTCTTGGCTACCTCCTTGACAAACAAGGAATTCACCCCACAGATAGAAAATTGAAAGCCATCAAAAACGCCCCCAGACCAAAGAACAAAATGGACCTTCAAGCCTTCCTCAGACTCATTAATTTGTATAATATTTTTCTACCCCAGAAAGTGACTGTCGCAGAACCTCTGCATAGACTCCTTGATAAAAGGCTTCCTGGATATGGGAACGGTGAGAAGAGCACGCTTTTCACCAGATAAAAAACCTTTTGACTTCAGACGCAGTCCTTATGCAATGCAGTGAAAAGCTACCTCTGACTGTTACTTGCGACGCATCGCCTTTCGGGGTTGTTGCCATCCTGAGCCACATTTTACCAAATGGAACAGAAGCCCCCATTGCATTCTTTTCCAGAACATTGTCCAAGCCAGAGAGGAACTATAGCCAGATGGACAAAGAAGCCCTCGCCATCGTTTCAGCAGTAAAGAGATTCCACGAATACATTTATGGTAGGACATTTTCCATTATTACAGACCACAAGCCCCTACTTGGCATATTGGCGGGTGACAAGCCCACCCCACACATCTTGTCACCTAGAATGACACAATGGTCTGAATTTCTTGCCGCTTATAATTACAAATTGATACATCGCCCTGGCAAGACAATCTCGCCTTAAGCCGCTCCCCCTTGCCAGACTTGCAAGAGGACCCAGCATCCACATAACCAGTCTTGCAAATTGAAATGATCCCCATGTCACCAGTAACCGCACAAGACATCGCCCACGAAACTAGGAAGGACAGACGCTTGGCGCAAGTTCTCGGCTGGGTGGAGAGAGGATGGCCAGAAACCAAGCCAAACGAACTTTTTAAACCGTTTAAAAACTGGCAAACTGAACTCTTTTCACAAAGAGGTTGCGTGTTGTGGGGAGACCGGGTAGTAATACCAGAGACACTGCAGAAAAAAGTTTTAGACTTGCTGCATGATGGGCACCCTGGTATTGTGTGCATGAAAGCCCTGGCCAGGAGCTACGCTTGATGGCCAGGCATGGACAAGAAAATTGAAACTTGGGTCGCCGCTTGTAACAGATGCCAAGAGACTCACTCGGCTCCCCCTAAGGCCCCACCATTAGAATGGGAAACACCCAGAGGCCCTTCATCACGCATCCATATTGACTTCGCAGGGCCAACCAAGGGGCACACCTTCTTAATCACTGTTGACGCTTATTCAAATTGGCTCGAGGTGAGCACAATGAAGACAACCACCACAGAAACTGTCATCAAGAAATTAAATAGACTTTTCGCAACGCATGGTCTGCCAGATGTTATCGTTTCTGACAATGGGCCACAATTTACCGCCTTGGCTTTTGAACAATACTTTGCAGACCGCGGCATCCAACATGCATTGACATTGCCAGCCCACCCAGCGGTGAATGGTAGAGCTGAACGCATGGTTCAATTTACAAAAAAAACTCTGCACAAAATGGAACATGGCAACATCCACGAGAAGATCACCAGGCTGCTTCTTCTACAACATATCACACCAAATACCACTACCAACAAGAGCCCAGCAGAGCTACTAATGGGCAGAAGACTCAGGTCACCTCTAGACTGCCTGCACTCTGCTTACACTCCAAAAAAACCCCTTGGTTCCAGCAGCAAGCACCGCGCCTTCAAGGTAGGAGACACTGTTTTTGCCAAAAACTTTACAGGGGACCCGCTTTGGATCCCTGCAAAAATCACCCAAGTCACAGGCCCCCGCTCCTTCCGGCTCGAGTCCACCAGTGGGAGGTTGTGGAAACATCTTACTGACCAGCTAAGATCCAGGCTGGCCACTTCCCCCCTCATAGACTCTAACCAAGAAATCAGAAGGGGGGGGAGAACCTCAAGTTCAGAAAATGAATGAACTTCTGTACAAGTAGAACACTCCCCACAGACATTAAACAAAAACCAACAATACTTATCAGCCAGAAGGGAGTCGTGGCAGATGGGCACTTCGCCTGGGAGCAGCAGCCGGACAAGCTGCACCAGCCCAGAGAGCCCAGGTGGGAGCAGCAGAGCAAACGACTCAACTGACCCGGAATCACCAGGCGGGAGTCACAGCCAGAGGACTGGCTTACCCTTCCAGATAGTTCCATCTTGCAGCTTGATTTCCAGTAAAAGTTCTTTTCTCTATAACAATGGAGTTTAAGGGTGTCTTTCTTGGATTTTGAATGGAGCACTATCTGACACATCTGCTGGAAAAGAACCCCACTCGGAGAGCACCAAACATACTACAGTTCTGGAGAAGTTTCTACTGTAAGAATTAAAGATGCAGGCATCATTCTATTTCCCCAGTAGCAATCTTTACTCTTTCATGGTTAAATTGTCATTTTGGCTTCACCTTCACCAGGGATGTCAAACTTGCAGCCCTTGGGCCAGATGTGGCAATGCCCACCCCTGGTTTAACGAATGAGGGCAAAGTTGCGATACATCACATGATGACAAGTCATCATGAGTTTGACATCCCAATCTACACCAGCTACAATCCTGATTTGACTTGCTCTGCCCTAATAAAATTGGTGGTGTGGAAACATCATTATAGTTGACAACCATGCATAAGTTTCAGTGGTTCAGGACAGGTGTTATTTAAATTAGGCAAATTTGGTTTGCCTTCTGACAAAGAGGCTGAGCCAAGTTATTGGAAGATGAGTCACAGCCAGAGGAATACCATTCCTGGAAGTGGCCATGACAGCAGCAGCAGCAATAACAACAACAACAACAACAACAACAATGTATTTGTTTCCTACAAGTATGCAACAGAATGGCCAGGAAGGAAGAAGCTGTTGTGATCTGATGAACTGGAGATAGAATTAGTAGCATCTGTTGATTAATTGACATGTTAAGAAATAAGTCCCTATAAGTTAAGGAGGTGAAAATAATTAATAAACTAACTTATGTGAATACACCATTGAGTGAAGATTGGATGATAAGTGTAAGTTCTGCCAAGTTTAAGTTTCATAGTATCCCATTCTATTAATGAATTCTACCTGTTTAATTTCAAAGCTAAATTTGTTCTGGTGTGTAAAATGGAACTGCAAAAAAAATCCCCTGTTTTCTTAGAAGTTTTTGATTTTACATAAGGTTAGATTTTTCCATTTAACATTCTTCTTCTTTGTGTGTGTGTGGGAAAAAAATAATTTTTAATGAGAGAAAATGATTAATGATTCTTTGGAATCCAGCTTCTTTAAATAACAATATCTTTAGTACAAGTATATAAGTTATACCAGCTTCATAATATCTAGCAGTAGTACAAAGGGAGATTTTGGGTGGAACTATCATTGTAGAATTGTTGTACCTGTTCTAATTTATTTTACTTATAAATGACCAAAAGCATTTTCTCCTGTTTCTAGGATTTCTCTGGCTGTTAATTAAAATTAAGGAAAAAGGGGGAAACTGCAATAAACAATGTAAGATGACCTTGATGAGCAGGAGAGAGAGAGACAGATAAGTTAACTCACCTAATTATGTGAGAAATAGGATCCTGTGCACAATATTTCTTTCCTATTGCAGAGAAGACAGCTCCCTTGGAGCCACTGGTTCTTGTAGGGCATGTTAGGTTCTACAAGCCAAAATGTGGGTAGAACAAAAAGCTGGTCATACATAATGAAAGGTATATTGTATTTAGTAGACACTAGATAACCCATGATCCTTTGGGCCATCCTTTCACAGATATTTCCTTATCTAAGGTATAGTGACTGCTACCAAAGATATCAGTTTCTACTCCAACTACAACAGCAGCTTATTTCAGCTTTCAGCTCAAGCTATCTTCACAGGGTTGTTGTGAAGAAATACAAGTAGGCCTCGACTTATGACCACAATTGAGCCCAGCAGTTCTGTTGTTAAGTTAGTCATTACGTGAGTTTTGGCCCATGTTATGACATTTTATGACATTTTCCTTCCCAAGTTGGTAAAATGAGGACCTAGATTGTTGAGGGCAATATACTGATTTTGTAAACTGCTTAGAGAGGCCTGTAAAGCACTGTGAAGCAGTATATAAGTCTAAGTGTTATTGCTATTTTATGACAAAGTGCCATGGTGGTGCAGTGGTTAGAATACAGTATTGTAGGCTACTTCTGCTGGCTGCCCACAATTTGGCAGTTCGAATCTCACCAGGTTCATGGTTGACTCAGCCTTCCATCCTTCCAATGTCGGTAAAATGAGGACCCAGATTATTGGGGGGAATATGCTGACTTTGTAAAACACTTAGAGAGGGTTGTAAAGCACTGTGAAGCAATATACATGGTAAGTCTAAATGCTAATGCTATTGCTATTATTCTACTCAAAGATGCAATAATATTAGTAAAATTCATTTGTTTTGTTCCTATATTTTACAAGAGGAAGAGAGCTTAGACAATAGAGATACACATACATATTTGTAGAGGCAGATAGAGCAATAAAAAATATTTAAGCCTTTCTTTTTTTCCCTTAAAGTTGCTTCTTTCACATGTGATGAGTCAATTCTTGCTGCTGTGCGGTGGGTGGGTGGGAGGAACCAGAGAGCAAGGGATTGTGAGACTGGCTGGGAAACTGTAATGGAATGTTGAAAATTAAAGTCACATGATCACAGCAGCAGCCCAACAACAGTCAGTAGTGTTTAGGCAGCCACAAGTTTCCCAAATTTTACCCCCCTGGGAGTTATGGGTCCTAGATTTTGAGCACATTTTGTTAGTCCATTTGATGTACCTTAGTTCAAAAATAGTTGTCCTATGACATTCCAGTTTGCTTAGGTAAAAATCATGATGATAAGAGTTTTAGTAGAGTATAGATAGATTGCTAGATTAATTCTCCCAATACATTTAACCATCTTTGTTAAAACTCTTCTGTCCCTCTAAACAGCAGGGATGCTAGGTAAAATTTTCTCTAGCACTAGTGGAACATAGATGAATACAAATATCAACCCAAAACATAGGATTTATTATAATCCAGTGGATAGGAGTTTAAGATATCTTTGTACTGAATTGTTTTATCAAAAATGCCAATCTTAGATAATTCCATAATGGACTAGGGAAAGTCATCTTAAATATGACTTTTTTTTTTTTTGAATCTCATTTGGTAAGGGATGCTTATCCTCATATCTCAATTAAGGGTGGAGATAAATGCCTATAAAATGAAAGCATTTAATGCTAGTTCTACTATCTGGCATAAATCACAGCCCTTAGCCAATAATAAGCTGCAGTAATACAATCAGTAGAGAAATTGCATTGTGTAAATTGTTAGTCTTTTATTAAAGTTGTGTGCGCAGATCAATATATATCTTGTTCAATTCATTATCTGATGAAAATGATATTGTATTCATATAATGCAAGTATAATAGCAATTATATAATTCTAAAGGGTAAAATATATAGAGGTTATGTAGAGCTTTCTCAATAGGAATAAGAAACCTATTATCTTCCAGAGTGTATTTAGAAGATTTAGAAGATACATGATTCCGTAATTCGGAAGAGAATCACTTTTATTACTCACACAGATTCAATTTTTTAAACAAGATCAATAACTAGACTTGTATTTTATTCAGATAACATGCTTATTATTTCCCATGCTTATTTTGCTATTTAATTTCTAGGATATAACTTTAAAAAAAGAAAAAGAAACAAAAAGTATGCTTTTCTCTGGATATTTTTAAAGGAAAATTAATCAGATAATATTCAGGAGTGGTTCTAGTTTTCCCTTATATTCACTGAAAAGTTACATCAGGTGAGATGATGTCTGTTCAGTACTGATTGCTCCCATGGTGAGATAGGTTAGCAGAGGAAACAGATGTAGGAAGCTGCTTTTGATAGCTATAGAAGACTTTCCACTTTGTAGTTCAGAGATTTTTCTAAAACATGGACCATTTTTATCAGAATTGGTTGTCGGGGAATGTTTATAAAGTCAGCCACTTTGTTTTCACAAATCAAGATTTTCTTTCTGTCTCAAGGCTAATGTCAACCCTGAAACTGGCCTGACGGAAGCCATTTTGACTGCTTCAGTGTTGCCACACTGGAGCTGAGGGACAGGGAGAGTGGACTTGAGATAGAGGAGATTTTGTAACCAAAACAAAATATTTTCTCTTGGGAACCAAAGTCATTTTCACACCTGGTCAGAGGAAGGCAGAGTGATGCTACCTGGTAGCCAGACCACACAGTGATTGGACTATTTGACTGATTGTTCTGAGAAAGTAGAAAATATTTTATTTTTAATTAGATGAAATTGGAATTTTCAGAGTTGGTTTTCACCAAATATGTGCCAATATGATATTTCCAATAAAAGTATCCTTTGAGGAATCTACCTGCCTCGGGGTCTTGCTTCCTAGGGATTTATTACTTGGAACCCTGACAACTAGTGAAATATTCTTCCATAATGTCTTTAGTAAAGGTCTCAAATCTAAAGCCCACATGTGGCACTCCAATGAATCTTTTGTGGCCCTCAGTGCTGAATAGGACAGGCAGCAAAACCTCAAAAGCATGTAGTTGTATAGGCTTGGTTTTGAGAAGTGCTTTAGGAGGATCAGTGGTCTGGTGTCAGCATCTTCACAATCCAGTGGGCTGCTCACAATACTGGAACCTGGTTGGAAAGCTCATGAAGTAGGCAAGCCAAGATCTGTTATGCCAAATAATGTTGTTCTCCAGTAACTCCTATCTACTGTTGCTGTCCATAAAAGGTGCTGCTTATGAGATCATATCATGCTTCCAGGCAAGAGAAGGGGCTGATGAGAGGATGAGAGGCTGGGTCTCTCCAAGGAAAGAGGACTGAATTTGACCACTCCTTCATGAGAGCCTCTATACCGGAGGAAGAAGTGAAAAAGCAATTGAAATCTCTCTCCTGGGCAAAGAAAGAACATCCTTTGCCTGGCAAGATGAGTGCAGAGAAAGGGAAAGTGGAGGAAACAAAGATGTGTTTACCCAGGAGGGAGGGAGAGGGAGGGAGGGAGGGAGAGAAAGAGAGAGAGAGAGAGGGAGGGAGGGAGGGATTTCCATGGAGAGTATAAGCATTATCTTGAATTTTTGAAGAGTTGCAGTTTCACCTGTGGATCATCATGTAATGAGAAATGAAGTGATGAATATTGAAGTCTGAGCAAGTCTTATTTCACTAAAAATTAATTTGATTTTTTAATATATACAATACAACCTAGAGAAAGTTATCTAGCCTTAGGACCCATTGAATTATCTAATTCAAGTTCATAATTAATACCAGTGAGAATTAAGCACCTTTTATTTTTATGGCTACTGCTTCTTGGGTAGTGACTCAAAATTGAATTAAAAGATGGAGGAAGGTGACCACTGAACAAGGAATAACATTAAAGGAGGATATAGTAAAGGATTTGACCTCCCTTATACTACTTGGAGGTTGCTGAACAGGGTGAGAGTTGGAGTGCCTAAATTTAAAACCAATGTTTTCAGGTGGAGGTCCTTAGTGGGTAACAACATTCTATGTGAATATGGAGAGACACAAAGCTCTGCCCATTTGCTGGTATGTCAGTTGCTGTCACAAGGGTCTTCAAACTTGACAAGTTTAAGACTTGTGGACTTCAACTCTCTAGAATTCCTGAACTAACATGACTGGAAGAGGAATTCTGGGAGTTGAAGTCCACAAGTCTTAAAGATCCCAAGTTTGAAGACCCCTGTACTATCAGAAGAAACATGCACCCATAATGACTTATTTTTGGCCAATGACATAGCCAAGAAAGTGGCTATATTGTGGCAGTTTAAAGTTTGACCTAGGAAGGAGAAGGAGAAGAAGCAACTCCTTTTAAACAATCCCCCAAACTTGAGCATGAAAGGTGAAATATAAACATATTTCTTTCTATTACATTTGATAATAGGTTTGATAGTTCATAATAAACAATAATAAATAATAATTGGCAAATATGCCTTGTCTTATAGATAACATATTAATAAATAACACATGTATGTTTACTGTCCTATTAGTATGTTTGCTATTTTTTATTTCTGTATACTCATAGGTTTATATCTTTTTAATCCATTGCAAATAAAGTTCATTTTAAAACTCAAAAAAAAAAAAAAAGGAAAGGTGAAATATAGTTATGAAATATAGTCATGAAATATATTTCATAACTTTGAGGATTGAGAATAAGAGTAGAAACTTTGTCCCAAAGAAAAATCTAACTTGTCACTTTCAGGCAGAATGTAAATTAGAGTTTTTAATTTCTCTCTACAAAGAAAGCTGAACTTTACTATTATTCATTCCTGGTCCTGTAAAGTGACACAATCAAGTAACACATGATCTGGAAGACTTGACAGAGGGTATTTATGATTTTCAAAAGTGAGGATGAGTCTATGTGCTGCTTCCAAGTCCTTTGTTTACACTTTTACCAAGTGCTGATATTGGAGAACTTCAACTTGCTGTAACCCATGGAGGACAATAAAACCTAAGCTGCAATGTTATCACCATCTCATTGACACTGGGACCCAAAATACCCACAATCTTATGTTAGATTCTGGCTGAGCATTTTGTATTTTTAATGAACCAACATAAATTATTTCAGGGACCTGAGAAAAGCAATATAGAATTTTGAAAACTACTGTTAAGCATCTATACTCAGTTGAGATCTTATTGGCTATCAGACTTTCTTTCTTGGAATAATGTAAATGAAGGCTTATGGTATTTATGAATATACATTCTTAGGATGTTATAGCACACTTACCAGTACTTTGAACAATCTTTAAAAAGCTAAATAGAGTCAATCCTGATAGATGGGAGATAAACAAAATATCTCAGAAATGTAGACTGGCCTGGGAAGTTAAAAACAGAAAAATAATGTGGACATCTCTATGTGTTCTCTAGAAGCTAAGATCAATTTGAGGGAGAATGTTAGTGTCATGCCCCTGTTGGAATCTGATTCGGAGGGGGAGGCCAAACAGTTGACAGGGAGTGGAAGTGTGGCTCTGTTGGCTGTGGAAGAAACTGGGGAAGGGCACAGTCTGGCTGGGCAGAACAGGGGAGAGGTAGAGCAAAGGAGAGGGAATTCAGAGGAAGACCCAGGCTCACCCCTTCTTCATCCTAGGGCATGCAGGGAGGAACAGAGAAGGGAGCAATGTGAGTTGTGTGGCTTACGGGGGAGGAAAGGGCCCTGATTCCTTTCATTAACTGAAGCTGGGAACACAGTGTTTAAAAAGGAAAGCTGCACGTAGTAAGTTGTTGGAAGCAAATCGTGAATTTATCTGGTATCATCATGGCTTATCTTTGTTCCTGGCATCTTCACAGCTGTGTGAGTGTTGCTGGACTTTCAAGGCTTCAATTCCTTCTCTTGCCCTATCAAATTAATTACTGTAGCTTTGTTTGTTTGGATTTTTAGTTACTGTCTGTATGTACTTTGTTTTTGGAATGAATTTCCTCCACTTGAAAACTGTTCCTGGGAGAGTTTTTTTTCCAGCCGAAGGTAACCTGGACATTGGGGGCAAAGTTGGAAATAATGTGCCATGCCCCGGTTATCTTTTCACCCATTTACTTCTTAACACACTGAATACCCCAATAGATTCTTGTTTCCTGACAGGGTGTTATAGAATGTACTTTCTATAATTTTCAAGATTCCTTGTGGAAAGTTTTTTACTTCTTTACTTACCCTCAGTCTCGCCACAGATTGACTCCTTGCTAAAGTAAACAGTGCTCTTCTTTTCTATTCTTGACTGTTTGGTCAAAAAGAATGATGCTTCTGCCCTGTTCTTCAGGAGGTTGCTGTCTTTATAATTCCTCTCCCCACTCCAGGCTTAGTTAATAATATGAGAGACACCTCTCATTCACAGATATAGAGATGGTCAGGCTAAACTATGTAACCAGCTTGTCTCAGTTTGTTAGTCTATTTCCACAATCACAAAGATAAGATGGTGAATACATAGAGACAAAAATTAGTTGTAAAAATTTTATTACAGCTTTTTTCAATTTTTCATCAGGATGCGCAAAATACAAGGCATTAGAACATGCTAAGGAAAATTTCGTTTTCTGTTAATGTTTCTTTTGTATTATCAGAATATCAGTACAATATAAAGGCCTTTAAAAATTATAAGTAAATAAAAGAGGCACATCTACATTGTTATAGAGCAGCAGTTGCCAACCGGGGACCACTGGTGGTCCACAAGAAAATTTTGGTGGCCCACACGCCCACTTGCCTGGCCTGGCCACCAGGCTGCTTCCTTCCTCTTCTTCCTTCTTCTGCTTTTGGCTGCACGCAAGGAAAGCAGCAAAAGTCTTTCTTTCTCTCCTCCAAACTCTGCCAGAAATGAGTCTTTGGGACCCTGCAAGGCCTCCTGCTCCAAGAGGCTGTGTCGAGTCTCACAAAGACTCATTTCTGGCAGAGTGTGGTATCCTGCAAACCCAAATAAAGAACAATCAATCTGTAGGAAAACGGGATGGGGAATTTTCCTGCAGATTTTTTGGGTATTTTTTCAGGGTCTCTGGTCTGCAGGATTTAAAATTATGAGTTTGGTGGTCCCTGAGATCCAAAAGGTTGGCAACCCCTGTTATAGAAGATAGTTTTAAAATATGAAGAAAAGTAGCCAAGAAAGGGTGGTAAAAATGCACTGTGAAAATCTGTTAAAGAAAAATATATTATAACCTATGGATACCACATGTGATTTTGAAGACTTTTAGGGGCCAAGAAAACAGAGCATAATGAATTAGTCAAATTATTTTTATTTGCTCTATTCCAAACATGGAGAACCTATAGTTGTTATGCTGCTGAACTAGGGTTCCCAGAATTTCTCACACCTCTGCCTTATTGGCTAAAACTGATAGGAATTATAGTTCTACAATGGGCTCCCAAATGGTGTTTTGTGTTAATCTTCATCCTTCCTTTGCTGCAAGGCAGGATGGGATTCCTGATTGCTACATCAGATGAGTGCAGAGGGATGCAAAGACAAAAGAGTTTTGAAATCTATCAACCCTGTCCATCCACTGTTGTCAGCTGTTATGATAGTTGCAAGTTTATGATTTGTCAACCCTAGTAAAAGATTATCTGTCTTTCTGTATTATTCACCTGAAACAGATGTTGTCAGTTAACTGAAACAGCTCAATATCAATCATCATATGATAAATTGCCGTAGAGCGTTGGTTTATATTTACCACTGAAGGCAAATAGGATCCAAACGGGGAGGTGATCAGAAGTAATGATCTGTGATGACATTTGCTGCAATGATTGATACTAGATGATTTAAACAGTTGAACCCATCTGCAGAAAATGGATAAAGAGAACTAGCAGTATTCTTAAAACCATTCATATTATACCAAGTCCTAGTTGGAGTAATCACTCCAACCTTAACACTGTCTTCTTTATAGACTTAACATAACAACAAACAAATAAAAATTGGCACATCAGGATGCACTTTATGGATCAGGTTTACAGATGTCATGTATAATTTTCTTTCTATTTTATTCCAGACCTGACTCGTCTGCATGCTACAAAATTGGTTCCAGTAGTCACAACTGTAATCACTCATACTCAGGCACAAGGACTGATAACAAGAATATAATAATCTTTGGACTCAATACTAAAAGGCAGTTACTAGGGTTGCAAATTGCTTATTACTTTTTTCTTGGCAAAAATCCCGTGCTTTCCCAGATGCAAATCTTCAAAAATTCAACAGATGTAGCTTTTCCATTTTCCACCCTTGTCCAGGAGAGAGTTTACAAGGACAGTGGCTCTACACTGATGAAGTGGGGAAGGGAACTCATATCCTTTGTACAATTGACCCCATTACAAATTTATCTGACCTTTCACTCAACGCAGAACTGAAAAAGATAGCAGACTATTGTCCTTAAGACTCTCCTTTTCATTGGAGCATGACAAAAGATGTCAAGTACAATTGTAACAAGTAAATCAATATTTAATTTAAAAAATGGCCAGCAAACCCATCCAACCTTAGAGTTTTACTTGAAGAAAACTGCTTTTTATAGAGCTTTGAATGAACTTAAATGTATTTTTAAGGGTCTGATCCCTATGTGCTTGGAGACCTGTGAGGCAATTTGAAGACTGTACTATTAAAAAAAAAATCTGCCACTGACAACCTTCAGAGTTGGAAAATGCTTGCTTTTCAAATAGATGCATTATTTCTATACTTTCTTGTATTTATTCCATTAATGTGACACTTTAAGACAGCTCTTTCTGCTTGAGTATTATCTGACATGAAAACACTCCTTTGTATCACTCCTTTGTAAGATTTTGTCTGAGGTGAAATTGGCATTTAAAATAAAGTATGGTATGAAAAATATACTTTCGGTGGTATACATTTTCAATATCAAAATTTTAGAGACTTTCATTGGTGTTTTCAAAGCACAGGTGTAGGGATTAGACAAAATTTCTCTTCCTGAGGTACTGAAGAATCAGTACTAATTTTACTATTGGTACTATTAGGCAATATTAGGCGAGGTTAAAAAAGCCAATAGGTCAATGTCTAAATATAATATCTAAATATATTGCCAGTGTTCATAGTGTAATATTTTATTGTGATACAACATTGGATGGCTTATATGAAAGAAGCGTTGAAAAGAATTCACTGCAGGTATTAGATAGTCCTTTCTAGGGACATAGCTCAACCAGATAAGGGCATTATGTTCTCTTAAAATAGATGTATTGTTGGATGATGTGACATACATGCTTACAAATAAATCTCCTTCATATAACCCATTATGAATTGGAACATACTATATTTTGTGTAAGCATGCATAAGATAACAGAGGAAAGCTTAATGTTTTATAACTTTCCATAAAGTCAAGTCTTCATTCATTTAAACCCATAAATTGCACAGGCCTGCAAAAGCTACAACATAAAAGAAGAAATTGAAGAGCTACAATTTCAGTTCATGCTTTTTGTGTGTCCTTATAAATTTTCATAAGTATCTAATGATTGAACTATTGTGCCACTGATCAATTATTGCACAGATATGATTCTTAGGAATGACTTAGACTGCTGATCTCCATTAAAAATGCATTTAGAAAAGTACAAGAGATTTGTGGATATTGATTCCCGATCTTAGACTGTTCTATATCAAAAACCATCGTACAAAGTAGGAAGTTAAGGTTAAGGATCTTACTATGAGCATAATCATTGAATCTAGGGTTGAAAGAAGTAATGTAAGACTGTCTAGTATCTTTATAGCTAATGGAAATCTATCAGTGGTGGGATTCCAATTTTTTCTCCTACCAGTTCTATGAGAGGGCTCTTCACTCTTTCATCTGGGGAATAGTATTTAGGGAAGTGCCATGAGGAAGGGCTTTTGGCAGAAACAAGTGTTTTTTCTTCTTCTTCAGATTACACTCCCCTGTCTTTGACTCAGACCTTTTGCCTTACTGTGAAGACTGCTTCTGCCTTGCTTTGAGGACTGTTCCTGTTTTGTCCTAGCCTTGAAGACTCTGCCTTCAAAATTGCCCCTGTCTTATACCTAGACTTTTGCCTGGTGGCCTAGCTGGGTAATCAATGAACTGTGGTTTGGTGGAGCCTTACTGGTTGGTGGAGGGTCATTGGTTTAATCTTTCCCAAGAGAAATAAAGATCTCTCAGGAGGCTTACCTAACCATGACCACCTGGGTCGTAACAGTCACACAAATGCCAGTTATATATGGTGCTTTTAACTGAGGTGTCTTCAGTTATGTTGTCCCAAAGTAAAATAACAAGCAAATCAAAGTATTCATCAAGTTCTGACCAGTTCTGGAGAACTGGTAGTGGAAATTTTGAGTAGTTCAGAATACCACCTCTGACTGGCCCCATCCCCATCTATTCTTTGCATCCCGAGTCCCAGCTGATTGGCTGGGTCTTCTTTTGTTGCCCTGCACAGGAGAATGGAGCTGGAAAGCAGGTTAGTGGGGTGGGGAGGGAAGGCAGATTTTGCAGTAACCTTCCCCTGGAACGGGGTGAGAATAGAGATTTCACAGTATCCTTCCCAGGCCATGCCCACCAAGCCATGCCCACAGAACCAGTGGTAAAAAAATTTGAATTCCACCACTGAAGTAAATATATGCAATGGTTTGAGCAATCGAAATAGTATTTTTGTTGGGTTTTAACAGAACATTTTAGTGATAGAATCAGAGGCTTAAACTATGATTTCTGACTCCAAATTGTTTTTATGGAATTTTATCTTAGGTTAACATATTTTTAGTTTTGCTGTGAATGAATCCATGCATGAAAGTGAGAGGAGGATAAAAACTAAATACTCTGCTCCTAATTATGCCATAATGATTGTCTTCTCCAGCTCTTTACTATTCAGTTTGGAAATTTGGAAGGGGTTCAGCTGAACTCCACAATTCCAGCTGTCAATGTGATAATCTTGACACATGCTGGAGAATAAAATGAGCTGAAGCTTATTTCTCATTGAACTTTTAAGCCTAAATTTGGAGTTGTGTGCTATGAGTGAGTAAGCTAAAGGTACTTATTTATGTATACTGCAAAATGTTCAGCAATAGCAAAATAGAAAGTTTTGGGGCCAGGAACAAGAGTGCAGATCTAATAGCAACAAAAGTAGCTCACCTTTTATTGGGAAAGGACAGGAAAAAGAAAGAGAAAGAAGGGGAAAGGGTCCAAACAGAATGGAGCTTTGCATTCTAATTGTCTGTGAAAGACAAGTCAATTTCATGCTTTCTCCTGCAACCTGAAGAATTGCAGATCTGAAAAGCCATTTCCCCCCTTAAGGTTTGGCTGGAGGAGGAAGCTATTCCTCCAATGGAACATTTTAAAATGCTGCAAAGGAAACTATGAATAACACAACATTATGGAAGATTCTGAGTGGGAAGAGACAAGAATTAAAGCTGGAGAACTGAAAGCTACTCTCTTTGGGACTGTACATGCTAATTACAAGCAGTTCCAAAAAAGGCCAATGTGATGCGAGGCTGCAACAACAGAAGGTAGCATCAAGGTCACAGGCCGTGTTAGTATCACTTTATACTGCTTTGGTAACAGCATGCTTGGCATCAGTGGTGGGATTCAATTTTTTTTACTACCGGTTCTGCAGGCGTGGCTTGGTGGGTGTGGCAGGGGAAGGCTACTGTAAAATTTCCTGTCAGAGGTGGTATTTGCCAGTTCTCCACACTACCCAAAATTTCTGCTACCAGTTCTCCAGAACTGGTCAGAACCTGCTGAATACCACCTCTGCTTGGTATCCAGTTTTGGTCACCATGATACAAAAAGTATGATGAGATTCTCGGAAAAAATCCAATTACAGCAATAAAGATGATTGGGGGGCCTGGAGGCTAAAATATATGATAAATGGTTGTAGGAATCGGATATGTTTAGTCTAATGAAGAGAAGTACTAGGGGTGACATGATAGCAATCTTCCAATGTTTAAGGGGCTGTCACAGGGAGTCAACCTATACTAGGGGCCTGCAACCTGCGGTTCTAGAGTCACATGCGGCTCTTTTGGTCTGCTGCTGTGGCTCCCTGTTAGCTGATCCCACCATTGGCTGGCCCCTCCATTCCCCATCACTCCTCACCTGGTCTGAGAAGGTAAAGGTGATGGTGGGAGATGGAGATTTGTTCCATATTCCAGAGGAGGAGGTGACGGGGTGGGAGTGAGTGATGTCGAATTGACCACACCCATCCAGTCACATTGGTTGTTAAATTATTGGCTCCCAGTGTTTTCTTTTCTGTGGGAAACAGGTCCAAATGGCTCTTCGAGTGTTTAAGGTTGCAGACCCCTGATGCATCTGAGAGCAGGACAAGAAGTAACAGATTGAAATGTATTGAGGAGCGATCCAATCTAGAACTAAGCAGAAATTCTTGACACTGAAAACAATTAATCACTGAACAGCTTGACCCCAGAAGTCATGGGTGTTTCATCACTGGAGGTTTTTTCAAAAGCTATCGGACAGCAGTTTATTGGGAATGGTATAGGACCTCCTGCTTGAGCAGCACTTGGGCTAGAAGACCTCCAAGTATTTTCCAACTCTGTTATTATATATTATTTTCCACTACTCTGAAAAGTTTCATCATAGTAAATTTTTGTTTAATGTTCATACATCTATTTTTTACCTACCTTTGCTCTCGTTTTTAGTGTTATAGTTTTTTTTTTTTTTGTTTCCTGAGGTTTAATAAGTAATAAACAAACACTGATTGTGCTTCTTCTGATCTGGATATTGGGTGCTGAGTGCAAACCATACTGGAGACTATCCATAGTTGTATTTTTCCAACAAAAGTGGATTATGTAAAGCAGCATCTGCCAAACATGCCTATATTATTATATGATCCACTGGCATATGCATCCATTCAAAATGATATCTAAACATGAGTAGCTACTAAAGTATAGCTGAAGCATAGGATAGGAAATTTTATGTGTTCACTTACAAACTGGGGTACTCTGTCTTGTGTGGGTATGTCCATTTGTACCCATTATGTGAACATGATTTTTTTTTTTTCTGAAGTGAGGCCTGGAGTTTTTTTTTTTTTTTAAAGTTCATTGAATGCAATAAAGCTTTTCACATTTATGTGCCTATAATAGATCAGAGCTGGTTTTAATCACATCAGAAGATAAAATCATACCTGCCAGCTAGGAGAGGACAAAACTCAACTTGCTTCTTAAACTATCAGGTATCAGGTATCACATCATATTTTACAAACACCAGTGCTCTCAATATGTGATGGTTACACACACAATTCTTTGTAGAGGACCAATACTTTGTATTTTAACCACTGCATTGAAGACTGTTTATTTATTTAATGTGTTAAATTAGTTTGAGAATACTTCAAAATAAGCAAAATCCAGATTCAGCCAAAGTCTTTATTCATTTTAAAAGGTCATATTCCAAACTCTTAGCAAGTTTCCTGTTTCCTTTTTCTTTTTACTGTAGATTATTTTTAAATCCTTGTGCTTATTTATTTCCATTTCCCTTTATCCATACCCCTATAGATTGTAGGAACACTTACCAAGCAGTCTAATTGCTTTGCTGCTCCGAAGATTTTTGCGATTTTTACATCCTTATAATGCAAAGGTGGTTTAGAAAGTGGAGTTTAGGTCAGATTCAGTGTCCATTACAGGGTCTGCGGAGACTTATGAGTACCATCTTTCTTCTTTGGCTTTTGGCACTTTTACTTTCAAGCTACCTGCAGAGTTCCTATAGTTTCCTTGCAGGGAGCTGCCTTCCAAAGCACATATGTACCCATTATGTGAACATGATTTTTTTTTTTCTGAAATGAGCCCTGGAGTTAAAAAAAAAAAAGTTCATTGAATGTAATAAAGCTATTCACATTTATATGCCTATAATAGATCAGAGCTGGTTTTAATCAGATCAGAAGATAACATATTACCTGCCAGTTGGAGAGGACAAACTCAGCTTGCTTCTTAAACTATCAGGTACAATATATCACACCATCTTTCACAAACGCCAGTGCTCTTAATATGCGATGGCAGCATAACACACAATTCTTTGGAGACGACCAGTACTCTCTATTTTGACCACTGCATGCAGGACTACTATTGTCTTTCAGATAAATCCCCAATGACCAATTATTTGAATTGGTGCAAAGTACATTTAGTAAAGCAATTCCACAATTACTCAAATGCAGCCTTAAGACTAAAGGTTGAACTTCAGAGGGTATAAAAACAAAAGTTTGGTCTGGTAATTGCCAACAACTGGCTGAAGAATAAATTCTTCCTTACAGGTTGGTCACATGCATTCTGTAGTAATTTTTGATCCATATTTCTGTATTTTTTTCTCTCCCTTTTTTGTGTAATAGTTTTCTTGAGTTATGAGCAGGCCAAAACAACCTCACTAAGGATGCAAATCAGGATGATAGGTCATCAGTAAGAAGTAGGCTCACAAAGAAAGGAAGGTAGAAAATGGTTTACATCTCTCCCAGGATAATCTGCAACTAGTTTTCCTCTTCTCTACTCTCCAAACCTAGGAGAACCTTAGAGAAATAAGATTGGATGGGTTTCTAAAATCTATATACTGTATATATATAAGCGAAATACCACTCACGCATCATCACAAAATCTCCAGAACCGTAAAGCCTACAAACTTGAAATTTGGCACGTATTGTTCCTCTTGGCTTCTAGGTGCTCACTCAGAAAGGATTTTTTGAAATAAACATTAGCATTTCGTATATTATTATTAACACGCTCTGATGCTAAGGAGTTCTACTCCCCCTCCCCACCTGAAAAGAAATCTGTTCCAAATGCAAAACACAAGCAGAGGAAAGGAGTTTCAATTTGACAGCAGCAAGCAGCTTTAGTACAGAACAGTTGAGCTAAGCCACCCTCAGGGTCCTTGCCCTCTCCTTCTTGCTCACACAGCAAATACCATTTCAGTTTCTACGTTTCAGTTTCCAAACAGCCCTCAACTCTCTCACACACTGACAGGATGAATACCAATGGATGCTGATAGGCAGAGGCAAAATTCCCCCCACCTTATTTTTCTCCCCAAAAACTAAGCCAGACCACAGTTTTATAGCGAAGCACAGGCATAGAGCTAGTATTCTATATACCTGCCTTTGTGGACTAGGAATGAAGGAAAATGCTGGCCATATTTTACTCAGCTGTACCTTTGATAAAGATTATTGCACAAAACATATCACATCTTTTCTGTTGCAATTTCCAGGTTAGTCTGAACAATTTTCCTATTCCCTATTGCTAACAGACTGAAATGACTCCATCACATATAATATTGCAAAATTGTGTGTGATAGCATGTAGAGTCTGGCATAAGATTAGAGTCATTAGAGTTAAAATGATTGGAGTAGCATAAAAGCATTCATGCTAAATAAATACATAGAAACAAGAGAACATATAGGACACTTTGATGAATGGCCATTTGACTATTAGCTGATTCCAATTTAACTGTTATCTTGTCAGTCTTGGAGTGGTGTTAGAATGTCAGTGGAAATTGATGTGCTTATGCTTGATCATATTTGGAGAAATCTCCAACATATGATTTCTTATTTTATATGATTGTTTATCAGGCTTTATACATATGCATTTTATTAAAGATTTTTTACGTGGATAAAAATAACATGAAAGATGGAAAATTAAAGGAAAAGGATAAGAGAAAGAGTGCAGGAAAGAAAAAAAAGAAACAGGCATTAGAAAAGAGAAATGGCTTGCTATTTTTACAGAAGTTACAAATGTGCTTACTTCCACTCATCTTCACTTTCAAATTTCATATATATATTTCCTTCTCCCCATATTCAAACCCTTTTAATTAGCAAAAACAAAAATCACTCAAGTCATTTTAACCATTTTCAGCAAAAAGTCTGTCAAGAGTTTTTAATTTTTTTATAAACCTGTGTACTACAAGTAGTCCTTACGACTGGTTGCTTGACAACCATTTGAAGTGAATATGGACCTCCCAAAAGATATGTACAACCTGGATTCAAAGTTCTGAGGCTGCCACTTACTTTGTGGTCATGTTATCGCATTTGGGGTGTTTGATAACCAACTCACTTGACTGCAAATTATGATGTTTGCAGAGAATGAGTTCACTTAATGACCACAGCATTTGCTTAACAATCACTACAAAAAATGTCATAAAATGAGGTCATTTATGTGGATGCCTCAACTTACAACCCTCATGACATAGGACAGAAATTTGTGCTCCATTACGGTTGTAAGTCAAGGACCAGCTGCATTTTACCTTTGATCAAATAAATCTATTTTGTATTTTTTCTTGTAATCAATCTTCCAATAGATATTTGTTTGGACACAATTAAGTTGATATTGAAGTCTTGCTGTATAACTTAGTGTCATGTCATCTTCTTGATAGAATACATAGGTGTATCTCTTGAATCATTTCCAACAAGTGAAAGCAATAACTTGTCTTTTTGTCCTTCCTTTTTGTCCTTTCTCAATGTTCTTAACTCATTAGCCCCATTTGACACATACTACAATCTGTATTCTTTAACAAGTGCATTTGACCTTTTTGTGTAGAAAAATCTCTCAATTATTTAACTTGGAATGCCCAAATAGTCCTTTTTCCCATGAAGACATGTGCTGTTTATTTAATTAACGTGTTTAATTAGTTTGAAAATAGTTTAAAATAAGCAAAATCCAATTCAGTCAAACTCTACCTATTTAAAATGTTCATAGTCCAAAATCTAATTTATTTCCATTTCTCTTTATCCATGCTCCTATAGAGTGTAGGAACACTTACCAAGCAGTCAAATTGCTTTGCTGCTCTAAAGATCTTCGTAACTTGTACATACTTGTAATGCAAATGTGGTTTAGAATGTGGAGTTTAGATGAAATTCAATGTCCATTACAGGTCCCTGAGGCTATGAGCACCGCTATCCACTGAGGCTATGAGCACCATCTCTCTTCCTTGGCTTTGGCACTTTTACTTTCAAGTTACCTGCAGAGTTCCTACAGTTTCCTTGCAGGGATGTGCTTTTCATAGCACATAGGCACAATTTCTTCAGTTTCTCCTTATCCAGAGAAGCCCTGCCAGTCTGCACTCATTGTTTGGTTGTAGTTCTTCATTCAGCATTGTTCCTACTCTTCACAGATGCATTAGTCAGCCATTTTCTCCACTTGGAAGCCTCACTTGCTATGGTTAAGAATTTTATTTCTCTGGCCTTTGGCTGAAATAATAAAAGTTAATTTGATTTTAAAATAAGTTACAGACATAACTTTCATAAGACGGGGGAATGAAGCACACCACATCTGTTCAGATTAAACTTGAGTTATTCCATTTTGAGGGCTTGGATGGTGCTAGTAAAAGTGCCTCAAATTCCCTGTTACAATTGGAAAAAGCTAGTCTTTCTTTTTTCAAAAAATGCCTAAGGCAATATAAATAATTAACATCCTCCCCTTTCTTCCATCTGTAATATATATAATTCCTCCTCCTCTTCCTCCTCCTCCTTCCTCCTCCTCCTCCTCCTCCCAAACTACCTTTTTTTTACTTTGGTTGAAGCTTTGTTTTCTTCTGTTCCCAATATTGCAGCAATATTTAAGACAGTTGCTTTTTACACTGTTGCATAAATATTTAAATTTCCCCAATCCTAGGCTTGAAGTTCTTGGCTTAATTTTCCAATTGAAGAAGCAGAGGATTGTCATTTTCTAGGAATGCAAAATATCTCTACTTTGCAAGGTTGCACTTGCTCTATTAGTTCACACCCCTCACTAGGGGACATATTTTAAATGACTTTTATGCAACTGCCCCCAGAGGCAAAACGAGTTAGTAGAAACAGAAGAACTGGAATCAGAAGAGAACAGCCCCTCACCCTCCCCTACCTCTAAACCACAGATATATATTATTCATTGGAGCCAGATTGGGACAAAAGGTCTCAGTGAAGTTACAGAAATGCTCAGACAAGATGGAAATTATATACAGTACCTCTGGAACATTGATTTTGAAATTACAGAAGGGATAATGAATATTCTCTTGCCTTTTCAAAAAATTCTAACAGGGAGAGTTTTGGAGAAAGCCTGGAGAAAATGTTTAGGGTTGCTGTCAGTGTGAAGAGACTCATTTTTCACACTTATAAAATTCATCTGAGACAAAAATATATTTAAAAAATAGCTAAGAGTGGATCTTTAAAACCAAGATCTTCGAAGGTGAAGACAATAGAAGAGATAGTATTTGTTTGAAATGGTATAGGATTTCCTGGCTAGGCAGGGCAGTTGGTCTAGAAACTCCCAAGGTCTTTTCCAACTATTCTATTCTATTCTATTCCATTCCATTCCATTCCATTCCAAGGCTCAAATGAAACCTCTTCCTCTATAACTTCCAATATCCCTTATGAAAAATTAGTTATTTCATAGTTTTATTGTTTCACTAGAAGTTCTGAGTATGGTAATTGTTATGTTTGGTGCATGGCGCAAGAAGCGGAGACGAGTCAACGAACAGTGAACTTCAACTCTATATTTAACATGGTGCAACAGCTCTGAAAATGGCCTCAACAGCCCCCTTTATATAGGCAAGCTCTTGGGTATTTAGCCAATGAAAACACAGGAATGCTAGCTCTTTTAACCAATGAGAAAGGCTCGTTAATAGCCAATCAGATTCTCCTGAACGGACCAATCCAATATCTCTATTATCGGCCAATCAGAAGTGCAGGGCCAGAACCCTGAACTTTGCTTTAAGGTTTCAACAAGCTTTATTCAAACACTTTTATTAATTCACAACACCCCTTCCCCCCGGGTTCCGTTTAAGGGGTGCGGTAATGTAGTCCTTGAGGTAGGCAGGTTGTTTTGATTGTCTATTTGATTTATGCTGTCCTCCCGGTATTTGTCTAGAGTTTTGTTGGGGTAGAACGTTATCTGGTGAACAGGGTGCCTCTGATTCTGTATCTAAACTTCCGTTCCCATTAATGTCCTCGATATCTCTTTGAGGCGAGTTAACCCCTGTCCCCGATCCTTCTTCACAAGGTGAGTCTGATCGGTCATTTGTTCCGCTTGTGCCTTCTGCCATTTCAAAATCAGCCTCCTCGGCGTCTCCTCCCCCCTCAGTTTGGAAATCACCGGAATCGCAGACTCCTGACTGCAGTCTTGAATGCAGCTGATCAATATGGCGCTTCCATATTCTATCATCGCGACATTTCACACGGTATGATCTGGGTCCGGTTACTTGGATTACAGTTGCCTTGACCCACAACGGGTTGCCATAAAAGTTTCTCGCGAAAACCAAGTCGCCTACCTGGAAATTTTGGCATTTCCCGCTGGATCCGTGTGGTTTTTCAGGTTCGTATGATAGGTGTAGTCGGTCCAGGTGGGAGCCGAGTTTTCGTCCCATCAATAACTCAGCGGGAGTTTTGTTGGTGACGCTGTGTGGAGTGATGTGCTGCAAAAGGAGTATCCGGTTAATTTTGTCTTTGATATCGCCATAGTCCATTTTATGTAGAGTTCTTTTGATGAATTGTACCATGCGCTCGGCCCTTCCATTAGCCACAGGGTACGCCGGTGAAGTTAGCGCATGGTGAATACTGCGGTCCGCCAGGTACTGTTCAAAAGAAAGCGCGGTAAACTGGGGCCCGTTGTCGGATACCAGAACGTCCAGTAATCCCTGTGTTGCAAATAATCTGTCCAATTTCCTGATGACCGATTCGGTTGTTGTATTTTTCATCTTATGGATTTCGAGCCAGTTCGAGTAGGCATCCACTGTTAATAAAAATGTGTATCCATTCGTAGGTCCCGCAAAGTCCAGATGAATATGGGACCATGGTCCTCTGGGTGTTTCCCATTCTGTTGGGGTTGTTTTTGGTGGGGCATTGCTGACTTCCTGGCATTTGGAACAAGTCTTTACCCAGGCTTCGATCTGCTTGTCTATGCCCAGCCACCACACATAGCTTTGTGCGAGTGCTTTCATGTGCACGATGCTGGGGTGGCCATTGTGCAAGTTTCTCAGTACCACTCGCTGTAACTGCTCTGGAACAATGACTCTATCGCCCCAAATGATGCAGCCCTTCTGGGAAAACAGTTCCGTCTGTCGACTTTTGAAGGGGGCGTAATTGTCAGGGATTTGGTCCAATGGCCATCCACGTTCTACCCAACTGAGGACACATGCTAAAACGGAATCGCGTTAAGTTTCAATCGCAATATCGCGAGCTGTCAGCGGCGGTTTTTGGAGTGTCTCGATCTGCAGTATTGTGACGGTCGGAGCAGGGTTGTCAACGGTTTCTGGAAGCGGTGCATGGCTTAATGCGTCAGCGTAGGGAATGGCTTTCCCCGGGCGGTGTTGCAACTTATAATTATAGGCAGCCAAGAATTCTGACCAGTGAATCATTCTGGGAGATAATATATAAGGGGTTGGTTTATCTCCTGCTATTATTCCCAGTAAAGGTTTGTGGTCACTTATTATAGTGAAAGCTCACCCATAAATATATTCATGAAATCGTTTAACAGCAGATACAATATAGTCCATGGGCCAGGCCAGATATCGGTACCATCTTGGGTGACCAAATCTTAATGGTACTAAAATGTTTATGGGTCCATACCAAGTACATTAAGATGTGATAGCCTTTTCAGATATGTAGCTTTGTATGTTTTTTAAGAATCCATCAATTTGACTGAATAGCGGCCTTGTGATATCACATGATAACACATATATTTGCGAAATGAAGCTGTAAATCATTAGAATTAAACCTAATTGATGTTGATAATTTATTAAAATCATGTGCAGAGACTTTTTGTGGTAAATGTAGAGCATCATAGCAAATTAAAATGTATTTCGTAAATTGCTAATATGTTTTTTTTTTCTCTTCCAACATCGTTACAAAGAGTTTTGAACTCAATTTCTCAATGCGGACTACTGTTGAATAATTGCAGTTCTCTGTTATATTGTGACAAACTACTAAGGCCCACATGATGGATTCAAGTGGAGACAAGGCCACTGCATTGCCAAAGAAAGGAGTGCGGCCAGGCTGCATTATTCACTGTTCTGGTGAAGACACGTCTACCTTCGTGTTACTAAAAGACTTGGACTCATGGAAGACACTGCTAAGAGCAGCAGAGATTAGACAACATGCTCCACTTCTGGACATTGCAAAAGACTTGGAAGAAGGCCAAATACCGCAGATCCAGTATCATCGCAAATGTCGCAGCATCTTTACCATGAAGAAGACTCTCGACTCCATCCTTTCTAAAGACAGGCCGAGTGCAGAAGAACAGACTGGTGTCCATGGTGTCAGAAGATCATCTAGGGATGCACCGAGTACATCAAGAGTGTATGACAAGACATGCATCTTCTGCTGCAAGTCAAGCAAGTACCTGAAAGGAAGACAGACAAGGGAACCTATCATCCAGTGTGTTGAGTTACGTGCAGATGACAGAATCCGCAGTGCAGCAACCCAAAAAATGGACCAGCGAATCCTCGCGTTGTTAAGCAGAGACCTTGTTGCCGCAGAGGGGCACTACCACAAGTCGTGCTACAAAGTGTATTCAAAGGAAGGGGCATCCACCAGTTCTGGTGCATGCGATGAGCAGGAGCAGTCTGAGCAGGCAGTATACGAGGAAGCCGAGAAACAATCCTACGAAGAGCTATTCCTATATATCAGGAATGAACTCATTCTCAACCCTGAGGTGCTGCCTATGACAGATCTGACAGCTAGACTTGAGAAAGCCATGCACTCTCGCGGAATTTCTCAGATCAGACCATCAACCAAGAAACATGTCCGTTGTAAACTTGAAAGTGAGATAGGAGGATCGCTTTGCTTCGTTTCTGATGAGAAAGGGAAGCTTCTCATATATCCAGAGAGCTTGTCATTTGATGAGCTTGTCAAGCATGCCTACAGACTAGGGAAAGAACTCCACGAAGCAAGGGCTGCCAACTCTGGGGATGTCCTAGCCAAAGCAGCAATGCAGCTGAGGAATCAGATTAAGAAGCAAGATGTAAGCCAGACATGGCCCCCTGACACAGAGCAGAATGTCATTCCTGAATCTGTCACTGAATTCCTGTATACCGTGCTCACTGGAGAGTGTGAGTGTGCAGATCCTTCTGACAGAGTCCAAAGGCTTGCCACTTCTCTTGCCAGTGATCTGATATTTGCTGTCACATGTGGCAAGACAAAGCCATCCAAGCACGTACTTTTGTCATTTGCTGTGAAGACCTTGACAGGCAATACAGAACTTGTACGCACACTCAATCGCCTGGGCCACTGCATTTCTTATTCACAGATTGAGGAGATCGATACAGCACTGTGCATTCAGAAGCTGGAGCGTGCACAGGAAGACATCCCACTGCCAGCAGACATCTGCCAAGGTGTGTTCACAACCCTGGCATGGGATAACATTGACCGACTTGAGGAGACACTCAGCGGAGAAGGTACTTCTCACAGAGTCAATGGCATTGCTGTCCAGCCCAAGATTGCAGGCCCCAAGCCACAGAATCTCTTCCCATCTGTCAGCAAGTCCAAGAAAAGGAGCATCAGTCCAGCCCCAACAATGTTACCAACCTACAATGTTGGTAAGCGAGCCCAGCCTCCAAAGACCGAGACTGTAGATGTTGACAGCATGAAGGAGGTCCACGAAGCCAAGATGAAGAATTTTATCTGGTTACTGACTCGACTGTCAGACCCTGAGAACCAGACTGTCAGCAGCTGGACTGGGTTCAACATCATGGTCCGCAATGATGTCACGGTGAACCAAGACATTGTGGGCTACCTGCCCACTATCAATGCTCCTGCAACAGACATGTCCACGGTCAATGAAGTGCTGGAGCGGACCCTACACATCATGCAGGCCCTTCAGCTGAACCAGATTGTCTGTGTCTTTGACCAGGCGCTTTATGCGAAGGCTGTTGAGATAGTATGGAAACATGACAAGTTCAACAGCATCGTCGTCAGGATGGGAGACTTCCACACAATCTGCAATATGCTCTCCATCATAGGGAAGCGATTTCAAGATGCAGGGCTCAGGGATCTCTGTGTTGAAGCTGGTGTCATTGCAGAAGGCTCAGTGAATGGTGTGATGGATGGTCGCAAGTACAACAGAGCAGTAAGATGTCACAAGCTGGTTTATGAAGCACTATTGAGGCTTGCCTGGAAAGGATTCCTCCGATGGCTGGAGGAACACCATGCAAGAGACATTCACCACCTTGATGAAACCCTGAAGAAGATTGCCAGCTTCCACGACGGTGTCTCTCAGGCTGCACTGCAAGACCTGCTTAATAACGAGTCATGTGTGCACACAATAAAGCTGTTTAAAGTCTACCTGGAGTCTCTCAGAAATGCAGATAACCTCTCTGCATTCTGGATGTCCTACTTGGACATGGCAGAGATCATGCTGTGCCTGATCCGAGCATCCAGAGAGGGCAACTGGATGCTTCACCTGGCAGCAATCAGGCAGATGATCCCATGGTGCTTTGCCTATGACAAGGTGAACTATGCCCGCTTCTTGACCTACTACTATGCCAAAATGTCTCGACTGCCAATAGAACATCCTGAAGTGCATGCCCACTTCATGCAGGGAGGTTTTTCTGTCCAGATTGGGAGTCAGAACCCATTTGGGCGGATACCTGTGGACCAGACAATTGAGGAGACGGTTAACAAAGACACACAGACACCAGGAGGCACCAAGGGCTTCAGCCTGAAAGGTGGAGCTGTGGCAAGGTACTATCTGACATCTGAGTACCGCAGTAGATACTTGAGGCAACTGAGGAACATGGTAGGTCAGCATGACACTGACTTCCATCATCCAGACCTACAGCTGCCAAGGATAAGAAGAGATGAAGCTGATGTTTTCCACGTGGGGGGGGGTGGCAAATGACCCCCCTTGCCCCCCACCCTCCCTCCGGACGCCCATGACTAGACTGTTCATGCATACTAACAATGAAAGGGTTCTGGAGATATTTTGGATAGTATATTTGGTCATTAGCATAAACGTGGTGATGTTCAGAATAGAGAATATTGTCAAAGTATGTGTTCACCCTTTCTTTCCGTGTACATAGGGTGCATCTATTCTAAGAGTGATAACCTCGATTAAGCTACGAGTTAACAAGGGCTATCACATCAAAACATAAACTAGAGACATAAAAGAAGCCAAAAACACCTAAGATTATTAGTCACCTCGGGTGGTACCAATATGTGAAAATTCAGGTCTTGGCTCATGGACTAATAGCAAGAGCTTCCTTATCGATTTGACTGTAATTGCATTCTGCTTTTGACAGCATTTTTGAAAAGTAGGCAACAGGGGCTTCACTTCCGTTTGGTAAAACGTGGCTCAAAATGGCGCCCACTCCGAAAGGTGATGCATCACAAGTAACAGTCAAAGGCAAGGTCTCATTATACTGCATCAAAACAATGTTGGAGGTCAATAAATTTTTTACTTGTTGAAACGCCTGTTCCTCTTGGTGCCCCCAAACCCATGTTGCTTTTTTGTCTAGTAAATGATGTAGGAGTTTGGCTACGGTTGCCTTGTGAGGCAGGAAGATGTTATAAAAATTGATAAGGCCTAGGAACGCTTGGAAATCCACCTTATTTCGGGGTTTTGGGGTGTTTTTGATTGCCCTCAGTTTGCTATCGGTGGGGTGAATGCCCTGTTTATCTATTAAATATCCTAAAAATTCTACTCGATCAGTGCATAGTTGACACTTGTTTTTCTTAACTTTGAGACCCGAGTCTTTAAATCTCTGAAGAACCAACCCCAGGCGCTCCCTTAGTATTTCTTGAGTCGGAGCAGCAATTAACACGTCATCAAAATAGGGGACAACGCCTTTTATCCCTTGCAATAGTCTTTCCATCAAGCTTTGAAAGATTCCCGGGGCTACGCTTACTCCGAATTGGAGTCGGTTACATTTAAACGCACCTCGGTGCGTAACGATTGTTTGAGCCTCTGCTGTTTTTCTGTCTACAGGCAGTTGTTGGTATGCCTGGGCTAGATCTAGTTTAGCGAAGACTTTTCCGCCCCCCAGGGAATGGAGAAGGTGTTGCACCACTTGTACCGGGTAAGTGTTTTGCTGCAGGGCATGATTCAGGGTGGCTCAGTAGTCCCCACAAATTCTTAACGATCCATCCAGCTTGATGGGCGTCACGATTGGGGTTTCCCAGGGAGAATGGTCAGTTGGTTCTAACACCCCCTGGGCTATTAATTTATCAAGCTGCTCATCAATCTTTGGTTTAAGGGTGAATGGGACTCGACGAGGCTTAAGGCAGATGGGAGCTATTCTTCATTGCTTTCTGATGACGATTCGAGGTCCTCGTGGTGGGCTGTCGTTGCCGGTTCTTCTAAGTGAGGTGAAACTTCGCTGGCTGGTTGGCGAAGTGGAGCGTGGGTGTGGCACATCCAAGCAGCCGACTTCCTGGTTGCTTCTGCTGCAGTAGCGTCAGCGATGGCATCTTTAAGGCAAATGTCGCCTTTCGCCATCAGCTTACTCTGCGCGCCTGGTGCATCTAATCCCAGAACTATTCTGTCTCTCAGGGCTTCTTCAAGGTCGGTAAACCCACATAGGCCTCCTAGATTCCGGAGATCCGCTATGAAATCTGCAACGCTTTCGCCCTTCCACTGATCTCTTTGGTAAAATTCATGCCTTCTCACAAGCGTTGGTACGGTCGGTGCATAGTGGGCCCTTAGCAGGGGTTCGAGGATATCCCAGTCCATGGACTTCACTTCTGCCAGTTTTGCTAGTGCCTTGGCCATCTTGAATACGGTTGGCCCACAATGAGTTAGGAATACCGCCCGTTTCTTTCCGGTAGTGGCATCCTTCAAATTGTTGATCTCCAGAAACATCTGGAAGCGATCCATATGTGAGTCCCAGTCTTCTTGTGCTGGGTTGAATGGAGCGGGTGGTATGACGCTGCCGGACATGGTTCCGCCATTGGTGCGTTTCAGCCACGTGCTCTGTTATCGTTCTGTAGTGTTCAGTCAGCTCTGACGTCTCCACATCCCATCCTCGTCGCCAGTGTTATGTTCGATGCATGGCACAAGAAGCGGAGACAAGTTGACAAACAGTGAACTTCAACTCTTTATTTAACATGATGCAACAGCTCTGAAAACGGCCTCAACAGCCCCCTTTATATAGGCAAGTATTTAGCCAATGAAAACACAGGAACACTAGCTCTTTTAACCAATGAGAAAGGCTCGTTAATAGCCAATCAGATTCTCCTGAATGGACCAATCCAATATCGCTATTCTCAGCCAATCAGAAGTGCAGGGCCAGAACCCTGCACTTTGCTTTAAGGTTTCAACAAGCTTTATTCAAACACTTTTATTAATTCACAACAGTAATCTCAATATAATACTTCACAGGGTCAATCCTGCCACTGGGCAAAGTAAGGTGATAACCTCTGGAAGAAGATTGTGGAAGATGTGGAAGAACTGAATAAGTTTCTTTGATGAGAAACTAAATGTTTTCAAAGAAATAAACAAGAAAAAGCACTTTTGAGACAACCATGATCTGGATGATTGAGAATCTCTGTAGACATTGTGGAAGATGGCTAGATGAAAGGCCTACATGTCAGATGGCCTGTCCTACAGCTCATTAATCTAGCGCATTGGCTTCAAGTGTGGTGGAAGATATTATTGTCTTATTGGTGTAAAAGAAAGCTGTCTGGTGTACACGAGGCTTCTTTATTATGTGCAAAAAACCAAGTTGAATATCAGTATCAAACTCTTGGGTCTCTCCATATTATTATTTAGACAAAACTGAATGTGAAGCGGAATTTCTAAAAAGAAAAGAATCTACAGCTAAGCTTTAGTTTGGCAGACATAGGAGAAGGATGGGAACAGGGCATGGATTTAAGGTTTTCAAGAAAACAGAGAGATTCTGGTTTCCCAACTCATTGTAGCTATTCTGTCAGCTGTTTTGTGTGTTACTTTTAAAAGTTTAGCACTTTCCTGAACAAATTCTAAGTTTGTGTTTAAAATTAGCCTGAGGAATAGGCTGTGTTTATGTAATAAAAGGCAAAAACTCAACATATACTAGATTTGTGGTTTAGCCTAGATACAAAGGGCTAAAAACTGGAGTTTCTAGGTAAAACCAAAAGAGAGGGTTATTCTGCTTGAAATGCAGCTCCAGTATATCTGTATATGTTACCCTGCTAGGTAGTCCAGACAAGAAACACACCCAGGAACATTAACACCATCTTTATGGTAAGAAGATCTCTTCTGAAATGCTTCCCATGTTTTTCACCCACCTGCAGACAGAACTGCCTCTTTTCAGACTGTTGCCTAAGCTGCAGGTTTTGCTCTTGTCTCCCAAGGTCATTTTGACAAACCATCATAATATGATCATTAGGTAGAGGCAAATATTTCTCTCTCCGGGCACATTGAGAATATATCTGCTGAATAAAATTCCGCATTGGTGACAGGAAAGGCATCTGGCCAGTAAACACTCAGCTTCATTCAGTTGCCTAGACTCCAGCCTGCAAGGGATCATGGGGTTGTTAAAAGAGGATAAAAAGAGGATCATAATATGATCATGACTTCCAGATTCACTGGCAACAGTCCAACATAGCCCTTCATGATGAAAATAATATTCTGCAGGCCACTCTGACCCTGTTATAAGGAAGTTTAGGGAATAGTTATGGTATGCAAATTTCTGTGTAGGAGAAGGCATGGCAAAACTTGGGGCTGGAATAGAAAAATGGATCAGCCTGGAATCCCTACATAGCCACAAAAGAACTAAATCCACTTGAGAAATGTTGATACTCATCTGACTCCACAGTGCTGACCAATTAGTTGAGAATATTCTTGTGCATAGGCTTTTAAGCAATAAATTAGTTTAATTGAACTTTCACATGTGGACTTGCTGTTTGGCACTCAACAGTCTGCTTATTTAAAGGCTTTTTCTTCTAGTCCTGATTCAGAACTAATTGTGCAGGTCAACAAGAAAAGAAATCGTGCCATTAATATTGCACATAAAGGAAAAGCAATATGATTACACAACCGTTTAAAACAAAAATAGAAATATAACATTACAATAAGGTGTATTGTACAAAGACCAGGGAATATGCTCCACAAGCAACTCTGATGATGTGATGGCTTCAATTACACCCATCATGGCATTTGCATGATGATATTGTAAAGTTCAGCTATAATTTAAGATCACAATGTGCCAAAAATGAACTTAAGCAGAGGCTTTGAAGAACAAAATCTAACTTTAATTGATCAACAAGATTAGGGTAAGACCTATCCTCACATACACACAAGATAGATATGTGAAGAAGGTTACAAAAGCATGTAGAAAAGTAAAACCTTCTTATACCTTTAAGATTCTTTAGAAGTAGAGTAACTGCATTGTAAAACACCCTAACGTAGATTTACATCTTTCTTGTAAAAGACAAATGTCTTTCCAGCAATGTTTACCTTTCATTATGTCTTCTCCTGTTGTCCTACTTATTGATCACAATTGACTCCTTAAGAAGGCTATTAACAGCATACTTCAAAGGTGTGGATTCCTCCAGATATAGGTAGTTACATTCCCAGAGAAGTACTTACCTTCTCAGGGGTTGATGTTGGGGTGAAACATATCAATCCATGAAAACAAATGGATTCAGATTGATTTAGATGGGAAAATCATGTGTCTTCATAGGAGAGGGATGTAACTGATTGCAGGCATGTGTTATTACTTGTTTTATAACATGTGAAAGGTTAAATAAATATTTTCTACAACAGCAAAATAAGAAATGCCTATAGAGTGATAAATACTTCGACATATATAAGAAAACAACTGCCTAACATCAAGATAAGACATGCCTATAGAGTAACTCTCTATTTAATGCTATTTTACTACATTTCTTTATATTTATTATCCTTCAATGTCATAATCGATGTCATCATTTTCTCCCTTTGTCTCCCCTACAGACATCTATAGTTTCATATCTGAGCATTGTCACTGAGAAGACACCATCCCAGGTTCTGGGGAAGAAATTACATGCACAATGCACCAAATGGCACAAAGTTAGGCCAAATGGCACAAAGTTAGGCCACCCCGGATGTTCTGTTTATGCAACTCTCCAAAATTGTTTAAATCTCTTGGAAAGAAGTTTGGCTATTGCCTCCCTTATGCATTCAATCTTTGTAGTGGAATTCTGGTTGACAGGCAGCTAGGCCTGAAGATGCCATTTTTAATGATAGTGGCAATTCAGTGTTCTCAGTGGACTGTCAGCATTGTCCATCATCCCATGCCTAATGTGTTTGTAGCCATATGATTATCTGCAAGTCAAGAAGAATTGCAACTCCCTAAGTACTTTGAAATATAGGGATGTGCAGAGAAATGTAGAAGGAATTTCCACATTTATGTTTCACTATCTCAGGGATAGTTTTAGGTGTTTTAGGCTCAAACTGTTCTCTCAGGGGTGGGATTCTACCAGTTTGCACCTATTCTCTAGAACTGGTTGTTAACATTCTAAGCAGTTCGGAGAACTGGTTGTTAAAAGAAATTACTGGCCTAATCCTGTAAGAAAGGCAGGAAGGAAACATTCTGGTGTTGCTTACAGAAACAGCCTCTCCGTTAACCCTTATTACATTCTTGGCAGGACTAGGCTTCCTGTCTCAGGAACATCTCTAGAGTTTTTTTCCCCTCCTTTGCTGGAACTTTGCTTGTGTGGAGTAACCATTCAAATTTACAATGGCACTGAAAAAAGTGTCTTATGACCATTTTTCACACTTACAACTGTTGCAGCATTCCCACAGTCATGAGAGGCCAGGTGAGGAGATGCGTGCCTTGATGTGAATGATATTGAGTTGGCCATACCCAGCCAATAACAAGACCACCAAGACATGTCCACCCAGTCACAAGGCCACCAAGCCACATCCACCACCTAAGCCATGCTCATGGAACCATTTGTTAAAAAATTGAATCCCACCCCTGTGTTCTCTCCTCCTTTAGAGTTTGTGTTTTTGGCAGCATCCCACAGTTCAATTGCCTATTTTAGGTGTGATGCTTTGTCTTGGGAAATGTCTAATTGAATGGGAAGCATTCCAGGCAGCTAGGAAATGGCATTTGCTTTCTATTGTGACAAAATGCACAGATGCCACGGAGGACACAGCTCTTGTATACCCTTAACTGAGGAATGGTATACTCATTTGATATGATCATCCTCTTCTAAGCACACAGCTTTGGATGGGATGGGCATGGAACAGTAATGGAAAAAGAGGACACTTATTATAATGGAAAATATCTGTAGCACAGGGTTGAAATGAGGGGTCCTTGGTACTCTCTGAGCTTGCTTGTTTTTTTGCAAATGTTTCATTACCATAACTAGATAATATAATCAGTGCTAGTAAGGAGTGCTGTTTACTGTCAGTTTATATTTTGATGCCTTGCTGCCTGTGTGGGTGGAGATTGTCTTAGAGATTCTTTGAGTGGGCCGTTTATTGATGGTTCTTTGGTAGTTTCTTGATTGGGATATTGTTTACTTGATAATCATTCTGAAGTTAATATTGGAGTTAATCTATGCTGATCTGCGGGCTGATTACTGTTGGAGAGATGCTGAAGTCTTTTTGTTCTCTTTTGATTGATTGTCTCTTTGCATAGTCTATATATGTTGTTAATTTCTATGTATCTATTGATAGCTGATTTGTCAGAGTTCCAGGCTTTTAGAAATTCCCTGGCATTTTTGGATTTGGTGTGTTCTAAGATTGTCACATTTTCCTAATTTAAACTATGGTTAAATGTGTCTATAAGTTGTGAAATTAAAGAATTTTCATCATGTCTTCTGACTGCCAGTTGGTGTTCATAAATGCATTCTGCCAGTCTTCTGCCTGTTGTATATGACTCCTATTTTTTTCTACTGAGGTTGCTGGGTCTTTTGATTGGCTTAGAATGTTTTGAAGAGCTTTAGTTGGCTTGTGTGCTACACTGATTCCATGTGGTTGTACTAGTCTGTTGGTGGTTTCTGAGGCATTCTTGATTTATGGCAGTGTAATTCTTTTTAGGATTTGTATTGGTTATACTGTATTGGGTTGAGTGTGTTAAGCCTGTGTTCCCCAACCAGGGTTAAGGAGACAAGCTAAACAGAATGTGCAGCATTAGTCAGATAGGCACACAGATAAATGAGTGAGATATGTTTGTATGTTTGTTAACATACAGTAAAAATAACAGATACGCTTGTGTTATCAAAAATATAGTTTATTCCATTTAGAGTTTTATAGCATAGTCAAAATAACAGTCCATTAGTCATATATCATTTTAGTCAGTCCATTCAAGGATATTCAATTAGAAAAGTCCGTGTAGAATATCCAATGTCAGTTCACTTACAAATCAGTCCTTTCTTTCTCCCGTTCCAGTAGGGGAAAAATGCAGTCTTGAATCTATTCAGTAATTAGGGATCATTAAGCCAGAGAGAGCAAGCTGTGGTACCTTGCTTCTTTTATGGTGCTTTTACAACCACTCCCTTAATTACAATCCTACAGTTAAAGTTGCAGACACTTTAACTAACAAACTATGATAACATATTTATTATTTTACCTAAACTAGTTAGGGTAAACAATGTTATCCCTAACAGAGTGGACCTTTTTGATAATTTTTTTGTGAGGGTATCCATTTTGTTGGAATGTGTTATGTGTTAGTATGGGTGTTTTTTCTGTAGACCTGTGTTTCTAGTTTGCCATTGTGGTCTCTACTGATCAGAATGCCCAGGAAGGTTGAAAACAACAACTTGCTACCCTTCCTGGAGTAGCGAGTTAGGGGAATGAAATGTCTACAAGAAAACAACCAAGCTCAGAGAGCACCAAGGACCCCTCAAGAAGATACTTGTCTAGCTAATCACCTCAGCCAGGTTAACTTTGACAATCAATAGGTTTACAGTTGTCATGAAAAACTGGCAATGCGTGTTTGTGTATGTCAATGAAACATTCAAGTAAAATTCCTTGAACAAATTCAAATTTAGCACCTGCATGGTTTCTCTATGAATATCCATGTGATTGTCTTGGCAGCAGTACAAACGCTATTTGCTTTCCTCTGAGCCACAGTGATGCAGTGGTTAGAGTGCAGTATTGCAGACTTCTGCTGACTACTGGCTGTCTGCAATTTGGCAGTTCAAATCTCACCAGGCTCAAGGTTGATTCAGCCTTCCATCCTTCTGAGGAGGATAAAATAAGGGCCCAAATTGTTGGGGGCAATATGCTGATTCTGTAAACTCCTTAGAGAGGGCTGTAAAGCACTGTAAAGTTATATATAATCCTAAGTACTATTGCTACTGCTGTTTATTTATTTGGTTTCCAATCTAGAGAGCAGTCCTGATATTCCCATTGTAGTGCTGCTCAGTCTTACTTCAGGTTTTTTCCCCCAAGATCAGCATAAACCAACTATGTGCTTCTTCTTCCTGTGACAATCATATTAATTAGATCTCATTAAGTAAAATAAAATTATATACTATTTTTAAACAGCCATCAACAAGTCAGTCAAAGAAAAGGTGCAGCCTTTTAGTCTGAAAAAGTTATATCTCCTTGTTTGATGCTCATTGACTTAACCTTGACCATGTCTGTAGATTAATAATGTGTTTAATTCATAACTCAAAGACTGTATTGACCATTTTCCTAATTTATAAATTTTTAAATTAATTTTCCTATTTATGGTTAGACAAAAGAAAAAAATGAATCATGAGGGTAGAAGGCTGGAAAAATGAAAAAAAAAAAAACCTTTACCAATTGTGCAGTTGTAGGAAAAAAAAATATGGATCATATATAATCTACCTGTCCATTCACTACTAGTGATTGTGGACAACATGTTGAAATACAGAAACAAAGTAAGCATCTCAATCCACTGAATGACAGACATTTCCAGTACTGCAATACTACTTCCTAGATTTCAAATTAGTCCTCAGGATATCATATTACACTTTGGTTGGCTCCATACCTCTAGTAAATGTTCTTGTTCTTTTTTTCTTTTTAAATTGGCAGCCTTCTGCAAAGACAATACCAAAACCAATCAAAACTGGGCTCAGCATTGAAAACATCCTTGGAAGCTAGAGGAGCTCTTCCATTTTACTTTGTAATAAATGAGTAATAGCTGGCTTGCCCAAGCTCACCACAACAATCATTTTGTAACAATGCCCAAAATGTATTTGCAAAACTGAATATACGTCCAGTGTCCCTCTCTCACTCAGGAAATGAGGACTTCTGATTTCTCCATAACTCTAGTTGATTTATATATGAAAATTAGATCTCTCATTAAATCCATATAATGTGAAAAGTTAGGAGGGGTTGATCACATAGATTTGGTCAGCACAATATAAAAAAGATGTTGAGACTATGGAAAGAGTGCAAAGAAGAGCAACAAAGATGATTAGGAAGCTGGAGGCTAAAACATATGACGAACGTTTACAGGAATTGAGTATGTCTAGTCCAGGGATGGGATTCAAAAATCCCAGCAACAACTTCGCTGCCCAGTTGCTGGGCGTGTGTGCTGTCCCAGCCAATCTATGGGAATTGGATACTTATTTAGGAATTATGAGCTGTCCCCTTAAGGGAATGCATCATGGTAAATGTAGTTAAAGGTATCCTGAGAAATGTAGTTCATGTCACATGGCCACATCTGTAATCCCGATTGGTCACTAATTTGACCCTCAATGGGTTGTGGGAGTTTTCCTCACTTTGCCTGAATTCTCTAACTAATAGCAGCTGCTTTCTATCATTACGAGATGGGTTAGGAGATAATAATCTTTTACCTACAAGGCAGATATACAAAAGATTGGTCATTAAAGAATTTCATCACAAATGTGAGTTATGAGGATACCTGATGAACTAGTAAATGTACTTTGTTATGGACATCTTGTTGAGTTTATCTATCTGCATCTGCACAGTATACAAATCCACCGCTGTGCAGAATACAGAAAAATAAAAGATGGTTATTTGTAGTCCTAAAGCCCAAAAATGGCAAAAGGATTGCTTAATTTGAATTCCTGACACCAAAGATGTTCTGTACCTTAATTTGAATTCTTGAGATCCCCGTGCTTTGATTGACCAAAGCGCGGGGCGATCGGATTGGTTAGGCGAGCCGCGCCGATTGGCTCACTGAGAATCTTCCGCGATTGGTAGATTCGAATTGCGGGAGATTCAAAGTGGTGTCATTGGCCGCGGCCGCCGCGGCTTGGAAATAAAAAGCCGCAAAGTTTTCCTAAGAGCCAGTTCGGTTCCTGACTTCAATAAAGAGCTTGATACAAAGTCACCGACTCCTGGCCTCCTTCCACGCAGACTTAACACTGGCAACGAAGGTGGGATTCTTATCCTGAACCGAAGCACGTGTCCGATGGAAGCCAGCCAACCGACGAGATGGCCAGCATCGTGCCACCGACCCCCTTCAACCTCACCAGCGAGGACTGGGAATCTTACAAGGACAGATTCCACATGTTCCTCGAATGCAACGACCTGAAGGATGCCACCGGACTGAAGAAACGAGCCATCTTCCTAATGCACTGTGGGCCCGCAGTGTTTAAGATGGCAAAAGCGCTAGCCAAGCCCGCCGATGTTACCGCGATGGATTGGGCTGACCTCGAGCCATTACTCCGGAAACACTACACTCCAGCCGTACCCATCCTCATCCGACGACACAAATTTTATTGGCGGGACCAGCGGTTGGGCGAGAGTTTCAGTGATTTCGTCGCAGAGCTGCGGCGCATTGGAGGACTATGCGAGTTCTCCAATATGAACGAGGCCATGCAGGAACGAATCGTGCTTGGCCTTTGGGACCCCGTTCTCCAAAGTCGGTTGATGGCCAAGGGCAACATCGCTCTCGCCAATGCCATCTCTGAAGCCACGGCAGCCGAAGCAACCTGACAATCAGCATACCGCATGCGGAGACCGAACGCCAGGGACTGCATCGCAAACAACCACCCTGCAAGGTTGACTGAGGCCCAACCTGAAACTACCACCCACCAGGGCAAACTCCACTCCACCTCAGGCACGTCAGATGAGGAGGAAGACATCCACAGTCTCCAGGCAGGCCGCGACCAGCGCAGCCGGCGGAGTCGTAAGTTGAGGACCACGTGTGCCGGTTGCGGAGGCGACTGCTCCAGATCCAAATGCCGGTTCTTTGACTCTGTTTGCCAGCACTGTGACAAAAAGGGCCACATAGCCCATGTCTGCCGCCTCAAGAAAACCCACAGCCCCAAACGATGGGACCTGAGCGAGTGGAAACGAGAAAGCACACCCCCCAGGACCAGAGACCGCCCAGCAGACAACCGTTGGGAATGGAACGGGTGAGCCCAACGAGAGGGCGAGACCCGGCGGAGAGAAGAGACACATCAGACGGTCACCATCGGCCACGCAACAACCACAGACGCCAGAAAGGTCTACGTGGAGGTAGGCATCGAAGGCGAACCCTGTAAAATAGAGGTGGACTCCGAGTCCTACCTCTCAATGGTAGCCTGGCAAGAAATTAAACACTTGGTGCCTACCATCCAGAGAAGGGAACTAGAAAACCAGAGACTAATCCTCAAAGACTACCAGGGAAACTGCATCCCTGTAGTTGGAACAGGACAATTCACAGTGACCTGCAAGGGGCACACCGAAAGACTTCCCTTGACCATCATCAATCGAGACCGACCTAGCCTGCTGGGACTTCAATGGTTCGCACCGCTCGGCATCGCAGTCACGGGCATCAACCATGGACCAAACCAAGAGGGGAGGGGTGTTCTGTACCTTAATTTGAATTCTTGAGATACCAATCGCGGGAGATTCTTAGTGGGCCAATCAGCGCGGCTTGCCTAACCAATCAGATCGCCCCGCGCTTTGGCCAATCAAAGCGCAGGGCTTTCAAGAATGTTAATGAAGGTACATAACACCCCTCCCCTCTTGGTTTGGTCCTATGTAACGTAGTCCCGTAGGTAGGCGGGGCTCCGTACTTGCCTACTGGCCTGCGCACGTCAGTCGTAGGTTGGTTCCCGGCCGGTTCGGTTAGGTTCTCCGTGTCTCTCGGCCTCGTCGGTGGAACTGCCTGGTATGTCTTGCCGGGCCGCTCTTTGCAGCTCCCTCCCAGTCTACCCGGGCTGGTCGAGCTGCGGTTTTCACCACTTCCGCTTGGTCTTTCTGGGCTGGTAGAGCTGACCTGGCTGTTTCTTCCTGGTGAGGTTCTGAGCTGGCTGCTTGCTGGTGAGTATGGCTGGTTTCTTTCTTCTGAGGTTTGGTTTCCGGGGTATTACCTCCCCTCTTGGTTTGTGTAAAGGGGATTGATTCTGTCTGGTTGCGTGTCGGTTGTGTCTTCTGTGGCTGTCCTCGATCTTAATTGATTGATGTGGCATTTCCATGCTCATCCATCAGTTGTTTGTAGCCGGTACAAGCGGGGACCTGTCAGTTGGGTTATGGTTGCTGGTATCCATAGTCTCCAGTTAGGTTTTTTGCATAGACGGTGTCACCTGGTGCAAAGGATCGGTACTTGCTGGAGGAGTTTGGGGGTTTCTCTGGGTTGTATGTGGGGTGCAGTCTATCGAGTGGGGATCTTATTTTCCTCCCCATTAGAAGCTCTGACGGGCTTTTATTTGTTGTAGTGTTCGGGGTTATGTGCTGTATAAAAAGCATTTTATTTATTTTGTCTTGGATCTCCCCGTGGTCTATTTTCTGGATGTTTTTTTTCGTGAATTGAACCATCCGTTCCGCCCTTCCGTTCGCTGCCGGATGCGCCGGGGCTGTCAGTGCATGTCGTATGCCCCATTCTGCTAGGAATTTTTTGAATTCCTGCGAGGTGAATTGGGGTCCGTTGTCCGACACAATGACGTCTGGGAGGCCGTGTGTCGCGAAGAGTTTGCAAAGTTCTTTGGTCACGGCCTCTGTGGTGGTGGTTTTCATGTTGCTTACCTCCAACCAGTTGGAGTAAGCGTCTACGGTTATTAAGAATGTGTGTCCCTTTGTGGGCCTGGTGAAGTCTATGTGGATCCTAGACCAAGGTCCCCTGTGGGTTTCCCATTCTAGGATCAGTGCCGTGGGTGGGCTTGGTCTAGTTTCCTGGCAGCATTGACACCTTGCTACCCAAGCCTCGATTTCTTTGTCCATCCCTGGCCACCAAACGTAACTTCTGGCCATGGCTTTTGTTCTAACGATGCCCGGGTGCCCCTCGTGTAACAAGTCCAGTACCTTCCCTTGCAGTTCTTCCGTGATGACCACCCTATCCCCCCATAGTACACACCCTTTTAGTAGTGAGAGTTCTGTTTGCCGGTTCTGGAATGTTCTGAATGTCTCCTCATTGTCCTTTTCCGGCCACCCTTTCTCTACCCAATGTAACACCCGCGCCAGATGCTTGTCTTTATTAGTTTCTCGGGCAATGTCTGACGCGGTAATGGGTAGATCGGGCAGAGTCTCTATGCTGAGGGTGGTCGTCGTGGGTGCTGGGTCAGTGTCTAGTTCGGGAAGTGGTGAACGGCTTAAAGCGTCAGCATGGGTGATAGTCTTACCGGGCCGGTGTGTGAGCCGGTAGCTGTAGGCGGCAAGGAATTTGGACCACCTTGTCATTCTAGGAGATAGAATGTTCGGGGTGGCCCTGTTCCCTGCGAGGATTCCCAGCAGCGGCTTGTGGTCGGTGATAATGGTGAACGTCTGGCCGTAGAAGTACTTGTGAAACCTCTTCACTGCGGCGACGATAGCCAGGGCCTCTTTGTCCAGCTGACTGTAGTTTCTCTCCGGTTTGGTGAGGGTCCTTGAAAAGAAGGCGATGGGTGCTTCTTTTCCGTTGGGGAGAGTGTGGCTGAGGACGGCGCCGATGCCGAATGGTGATGCATCGCATGTGATGGCTAGTGGTAGGGTCTCGTTGTATTGGATGAGGACGGCATCCGAAGTGAGCAGGTCCTTGGTTTTCCTGAAGGCGGCTTCCTCGCGTTTTCCCCAAGTCCAGGTAGCCACCTTGTCCAAGAGCCTATGCAAAGGCTCTGCCGCGGCTGCCTTTTGGGGCAGGAAAACATTGTAAAAATTAAGTAGTCCCAGAAACGCCTGCAGTTCCATTTTAGACCTGGGTGTGGGGGCCTCTTTGATAGCTTTAATTTTGGTGTCGGTTGGGTGGATGCCATGCTAGTCTAGGAGGTATCCCAGGAATTTGACCCACTCTGTGTAAAGTTGGCAATTTTCCCTCTTCACCTTTAGCCCGGTTTCCTTGAATTTGGTTAGCACCTCCCTTAGTCGACCCTCTAGTTCTGGCTGGTTGGCTGCCAATACCAGTACTGTTAGGGATAACATTGTTTTACCCTAACTGGTTTAGGTAAATAATAATATGTAATCATAGTTTGTATGTTAAAGTGTCTGCAACTTTAACTGTGGGATAGTAATTAAGGGAGTGGTTGTGAAAGCACTTTAAAAGAAGCAAGACGACAGCTTGCTATCTCTCTGGCTTTCATGATCCCTGATTACTGCAAGGAAACAAGTCTGCATTGCTCGAACGGGAGAGAAAACAAAGGACTGGCTTGTAAGTGAACTGACATAGGATATTCTAAATGGACTTTGCTAACTGAATATCCCTGAATGGACTGACTAAATGATACATGACTATTGGACTGTTATTTTGACTATGCTATGAACTCATAATGGAATAAACTATATATTTGATAGCACAAGCGTATCTGTCATTTTTACTGTATGTTAATAAACATACAAGCTTAGCTCACTCATTTATCTGTGTGCCTATCTGACTAAGCTGCACATTCTGTTTAGCTTGTCTCCCTAACCCTGGTTGGGAAAACCAGGCTTAACACTGGTTATGGGCCCAGAGGCTGCAAAGTCAGTTTAACTAGGATAAAACAGATTTATGTAAAAGTGAGAGTTTGTGTTGTTATACATTACAGTAAACAGACAGCTGTGTTTTATTAATTATAGTTTTATATCCATATAAGAAAACATGGCACAAGTTAATCTACAAAGTTTGTCCCTTATATCCAAGTTGGATGGAACAAACTATGTATCATGGTCTATGAAATGTAGTCTGCTTCTACGAAGAGAAGGTTTGTGGAACATAATTGAAAATCCACCAAACGTAGAAGAATGGGATCCAGAGGATGAGGAAGATAGATTAAAGATAGAAGAATTTATGCATAAAAATCAACAAGCTATTTGCATTATTGCTTTAACCTTAGCTGATAACCAGCTTGTTTATATCCGCGGAGAGAATACAGCTGTTGGGTGTTGGCAGAAGCTGAAGAGGATTTATGTTCGAGATAATGTTGGTGCTCACATAAATCTAGCATGGAAACTTTTCAGTACACATCTCCATAGGAATGGTGATATGCTGAGTCATTTAAAAACTATACAGAGCATTTTTCAAGAACTGCACGAGAAAGAGCTTATTTTCTCTGAACTACATCAAGTCTATATAATTCTATCTTCCCTTGACGAGAGCTATGACAACTACGTAGCTTCCCTAGAAGTGTTGCCAAAGGAAAGCCTAGCTTTGACTGATATGGCTGGCAGATTGATTGAAGAGGCCAGAAGAGGGCTTGAAAGAGATGAATTAGGGAGGCAGCAACCTCAAAGAGAGGATAGGGAAACTCCTACTGCATACGCAATTGAGAAGTGTTTTAGTTGTGGAGGAGGAGGACATTTGGCAAGATTTTGTAGAAGGGCAAAGCGCCAGAACGCTGGCCAGAATACTAGAAGTCATCAAAAGATAAATAAAAATTTAGAGTTAGCCATGTATACTAACGGAGCTGTAAAAAATAATTTATGGGTGGTTGATAGTGGAGCATCACATTGTATAACTAATGATAAGAGGGATTTTGTTAAAATGTCCAGGAGTGCACAGCAGATGTCGTTAGCCGGTGGCTGGAAACTGAAAGCTAAAGGTCAAGGTATAGCATATTGTTCTTTTATAAAAGAGAATGTAAAAATGTTATATGTACCACAACTTAAGTTTAATTTAATTTCAGTGAGAATTTTGGTTAAGCTAGGATGTGTGGTTGCATTTGGGGGAGGTGGCTGCATAATTGAGAAAGAAGATGGGAAGATTGCTGCATCTTTGAGAGGTGAATTGTGTGTGTTGAATGGTGATGGTTTAAAGGTGGCTAGCACGGTTTATGAAGGTGGGAAACCTCATGATGAATGTATTCACTTGTTGCATCGAAGGTTAGGGCATTTGAATTTTGAGATGCTTGGGAAGACTGTTGCGTTATCTAGGGCAATAAGTTTAAAACCTTGTAATAAGTATTTGCAATGTAATATTTGCAATCAAAGTAAGACCAAGGTCACACCGGCTAATAGAGTTGATGGATTTACTACTAAAGAACCTTTAGAGGTAGTATTTGCTGATTTAATAGGTCCTAAAAAACCAAGTGTAGGAGGAGCTCGTTACATACTAAGTATAATGGACCATTATTCTAGATATGGGTTTTGCTATTTAATGAAGAGCAAAACTGAAACGTGTCAAAATCTCTTTAATTGGATTAAATTTGCAGAAGGGAAAACTAGAAAGAAATTAGTGACTCTTGCAGCAGATAATGGTACAGAATTTACAAATGATAAATTCCAGAACAGACTAAGAATGTTGGGAATTCAACATGGAAGGTCTGCACCATATAGGCCACAACATGGTGCCTTTGTAGAGAGAGGAGGTCAAACATTACAATCAATGGCACGAGCTATGATGTCTGATTCAGGATTGCCTGGCAGTTTATGGGGAGAAGCAATAATGTGTGGTAATCATGTATTGAATGATGTTGTTGGTTCAACAACAGGTGAATTACCATTCACATTGTGGCATGGTACAAAACCTGATTTAAGTTACATGCACACATTTGGAGCACCAGCATGGGTGCATATCCCTACACAACTTAGACACAAAGGACAACATAGAGCTAAAAGATTATATTTTGTAGGATATACATCTAATCATAGATCTTATAGATTCTGGGAACCAGGTACATCTAGAGTTTACACCAGTGCTAGTGCAAAATTCCTAGAACATGTAGGATGGAATAGATTAGAGCAAGATTTAAATAATGAAGTAGTATTGAACCCTACAAAAGGCAGAAAGATCAGACTAGTTATAAGAAGAGTCCAATTAAAGAAGAAGTCCACGAAGAGCAAATAGGACCAGAACAAGAGGAAACAGTTGATCAGGAAAAGTTAGATAATCAAGAAGAGTTAATAAATGAAAGTCCACCTGTAAGTCCTGTAATACCTAGACGTACTACACGTGTAACTAGACCACCTGATAGGTATCAAGCAAGTATAGTTTGCCAAGTAACTAAAGTTCCAACTAGTGTAGATGAACTTAGGATGTATCCTGCTAAGGATCAGGAGAATTGGCAAAAGGCAATGGAAAAAGAACTAAATTCATTAAAGGTAATGAAAGTTTATGAAGATGCTAAATTACCTCCAGGAGAAAAATCCATTGGGTGCAAATGGATATTTAAAGTAAAAACTGGAAATGATGGGACTGTTACCCATAAAGCTAGGTTAGTAGCTCAAGGATTTAATCAAACTGCATCTGATTACGATGAAGTTTTTGCACCAAGTCTTAAAGCAACATCTTTAAGAGCAGCATTAGTGTGGGCAGCAAAGAAAAACTATGTCATTAACCATTTAGATGTAGAAACTGCTTATCTACATGCACCATTGCAGCACACTATATATTTAAGAAAACCAGTAGGTATAAAAGACAATAAATTAAATAGTAATGATTGTTGGAAACTCAAAAAGAGTCTTTACGGGTTGAAACAATCTGGGTTTGAGTGGAACCAATATATTGTGAAAGAGTTAAACAATATAGGTTTTAAATCTGGTTTAGCAGATCCATGTGTGTTTAAAAGAGAAAATAATGGAACGGTGTCATTATTGTTATTATTTACAGATGATATTGCTTTGATAACTAAGACTAATAATGAAGCTAATGAAATTATATCATTATTAGCCAAAAAGATAAAATTAAAGCATTTAGGTGAAATTAAAAGGTATCTAGGATTGACAATTAACAAAACAAAAAATGGTTTTAAGATATCTCAAGAAGATAAAATTTGCCAATTAATTAAAACGTTTAAAATGGAACTTTGTAAACCGGCAAAGACTCCAATGAGTCAGGAAGTTTGCCAAACTGATGATCAAAGTCCCAAATTTGATAAGTCTATATATCAATCTTTGATTGGTAGCTTATCATATATAAGCAATTGGTCTAGGCCAGATATAGCTTATAGTGTAAATCAACTGGCACGTTTTAATTCAGATCCACAACAATGTCATTGGCAATCATTGAAGAGAATTTTAAGATATCTTAAAGGAACAATGAACCATGCATTGTATATAGAACCAAAGGGTGATTTGAGTCTTAGTGCCTATGCAGATGCAAGTTTTGCAACTGATATAAACACTAGAAAATCAACATCTGGGATGGCTATATTATTTGGTAAGACACTAATAGGGTGGAGGTCAATCAGACAACAGCATATCAGCTTGTCCACGATGGAAGCGGAATTTTCATGTCTGTCATTATTATGCACTGATTTGATTTTGTACAAACAGTTATTATTAGACATGGGTATAACTGTAAAAGATTCCATTATTGTGTACGAGGATAACCAGGCAGCTATAAAGTTAGCTACTAGTATTGCTGTAAAAACTAGATCAAAGTATACTGATTTAAGATACTTAAATGTTAGAGAATCTGTAAAGAATGGGCTAATTATTTTGGAATACTGCATGACAGAAGAAAACATTGCAGACCAATTTACAAAAGCTCAAGGAGTAATTAAGTTTAAAGAGAGTTGTAACAAATATGATTTAAAGATGTAAATAGTTATATTTATTATTATTTCCTAAAAGGGGAGAATGTTAGGGATAACATTGTTTTACCCTAACTGGTTTAGGTAAATAATAATATGTAATCATAGTTTATATGTTAAAGTGTCTGCAACTTTAACTGTGGGATAGTAATTAAGGGAGTGGTTGTGAAAGCACTTTAAAAGAAGCAAGACGACAGCTTGCTATCTCTCTGGCTTTCATGATCCCTGATTACTGCAAGGAAACAAGTCTGCATTGCTCGAACGGGAGAGAAAACAAAGGACTGGCTTGTAAGTGAACTGACATAGGATATTCTAAATGGACTTTGCTAACTGAATATCCCTGAATGGACTGACTAAATGATACATGACTATTGGACTGTTATTTTGACTATGCTATGAACTCATAATGGAATAAACTATATATTTGATAGCACAAGCGTATCTGTCATTTTTACTGTATGTTAATAAACATACAAGCTTAGCTCACTCATTTATCTGTGTGCCTATCTGACTAAACTGCACATTCTGTTTAGCTTGTCTCCCTAACCCTGGTTGGGGAAACCCAGGCTTAACAAGTACATTGTCAAAGTAGGGCACCACCCCCTTGGTGCCTTGTAAGAGTCTCTCCATGAGGCTCTGCAAAATTCCAGGCGCCACGCTGACTCTGAATTGGAGTCGGTTACATCGGAAGGCTCCCCGGTGGGTGACTATGGTTTGCGCCTCCGCGGTTTCTTCGTCGACCGGCAGCTGCTGGTATGCTTGGGCCAGGTCGAGTTTCACGAAAACCTTGCCTCCCCCCAGTGAGTGTAGAAGATGCTGCACTACTGGGACAGGGTAGGCGCTTTGTTGCAAGGCGCAGTTTAGGGTGGCCTTATAGTCCCCGCAGATTCTCACCGACCCATCAGGCTTGACTGGGGTGACTATTGGGATCTCCCACCGGGCATGATCTATTGGTTGTAGGACCCCTTGCTTGACGAGCTTGTCAATTTGCTCGTCAATTTTTGGCCTGAGTGCGAAAGGTACCCGTCTTGGTTTTAGGCGTCTTGGGGGAACGTTCGGGTCTAGGCTGAAGGAGATAGGGGGCCCTCGGTACTTGCCTAGGGTGCCGTCGAACACTTCTTGGAAGTCCCGTGCCAGTTGTTACTCCCAGTCGGTCTCGGCGATGTGTTCGATGCCCGTGACTTCGATGCCGAGCGGTGTGAACCATTGAAGTCCCAACAGGCTGGGTCAGTCAATGATGACCGTTTGGTGTTTCCTCTTTCTGCCGGGTCTTGTCTCCTCGTCGGGCTTGTCCGCTCTGGTCCCAATGACTGTCGGCTGGGAGATCTCTGGTTCTGTGGGGTGTGCTGTCCCGTCTCCGCTCGCTTTGGTCCCATCGTCTGGGGCTGTAAGCTTTCTTCAGTTGGCTTACGCAGGCGATGTGACCCTTTTTGTCACAGTGCCAGCAGACTGCATCGAAGAACTGGCACTCAGATCTAGGGTGGTCACCTCCACAACCGGCACACGCGGTCCCCGACTTACAACCCCGCCGACTGCGCTGATCGCGTCCTGCCTGGAGCCGGTGGATTTCCTTCTCCTCGTCCGAAGTGTCTGAGGCGGAGTGGAATTCGCCATGGTGGGTGGTAGTTTTGCGGTGACTTGCTTCCGGTTGAGCCTCGGTCGCCCTTCCAGGGTTGTTGTTCGCGGGGCTGTCCCCGGCATCTGGTCTCCGCATGCGGTTTGCTGACTGCCGGGTGGCTTCGATTGCGGTGGCTTCAGCGATAGCATCGGCGAGGGCGATGTTGCCTTTGGCCATCAGCCGACTTTGTAGGACTGGGTCCCGAAGCCCAAGCACAACTCGGTCCCGTGGGGCCTCGTCCATGTTGGAGAACCCGCATAGTCCTCCGAGGCTCCGCAGCTCCGCAACAAAGTCGCTGAGGCTTTTGCCCGACCCTTGGTCCCGCCGATAAAACTCATGCCATCCTATGAGGGTGGGCACGGCAGGAGTGTAGTGTTTTCGGAGTAAGGGTTCAAGGTCGTCTCAGTCTATCCCGGTGACATCAGCTGGTTTTGCTAAGGCTTTCGCCATCTTGAACACTGCGGGCCTGCAGTGTGTCAGGAAGACAGCTCATTTCTTCGGCCCGGTGGCGTCCTTCATGTCGCTGCATTCGAGGAACATGCGGAATCTGTCCATGTAAGATTCCCAGTCCTCACTAGCTGGGTTGAAGGGTGCGGGCGGAGCGATGCTGGCCATCTCGTCGGTCTTGCTTCCGTCGGACACGTGCTTGCTGGGGTTCAGAATCGTAATCCCATCCTCGTCGCTAGTGTTATGTCTGTCGGGAAAGAGACCAGGAGGCAGTGACTAGGTTTCAGCTCTTTATTGGTTCCTGGAACCGAACTGGGTCCAAGGGAGAAAACAGCGGCTTTTTATTCTCAAGCTGCAGCAGCCGCGGCCAATGGCACCGCTTTGAATCTCCCGCGATTCGAACCCACCAATCGCGGGAGATTCTTAGCGGGCCCATCAGCACGGCTCGCCTAACCAATCAGATCGCCCCACGCTTTGGCCAATCAAAGCGCGGGGCTTTGAAGAATGTTAATGAAGGGGCAGAGAAGGCGGAGCTTCGTGCCGGCGTTACAGCTGCGATCTTGGGGCTCTGAGATCGCAGCTGATATTTTCGCCCCTGGTCGGTCCTAACGGACCTAAATCGTCCCGGAGAGACGGTGATTGCGAAGGGCACTGTTCCAGGATCCCAGAGACATCGCAAAGTCTCTGGTTAGATTCGGAAGAAGCCCTTTTGCTGGCGGCGGAGAGGCAGCCTCCATAGCTGCTGAAGTCGGGACAGCTCCGAAAAGAAAGTGACTGGATTGAAGTGTGTCGGTTGGGTGAGAAAAACTCTTTTGTGTTGCAAATTCGATGAGATTGGAAAGTTCATTCTGAAGAGAGGAGGAAGCTGTGGGTTTTTTTTTCTTGACTGAAATTGTTTGAGCGGCGTTTTTAAAGTGCTGTCAAATTGAGGCTTGGAGTGTTTTTTTTTTTTTTTTCTATATTCTTTGGGAAAGATTTTACTGTGACTTAGGTAACCGGACTGAATTTTCTTATATATATACTTTTAGGCTCCCTTTGACTTTTTTATTTTTTTTAGGATAGAGGCTTCCTTTGGCCATTTGTTTTTTCTTTTTTGTATATATTAATTCTTTTTTCCGGTTGGGGCTGAGAAAGAGCATTAAGAAACTTTGTAACACTGCCAACTAGAGGCTTGAAAGTACTCTATTTGAATTGGAGAGAATTGTAAAAAGACCTCATCTCAAGGACTTTTTAACGTGATAAGATAGAGGGAGAGCACAGCAAAATATTATTGCAGGTGCTTTCCTGGACTGTTATTAACACTTGAGGTTTGGCTTTGAAGCTGTTGGAGAAGAGAGTCATAACAAGAGCCTTGGATAAATAACAAAGTGCAGTGTGTTTTTTTTATATGTACCCCATTTGTTAGTTTTTTTTATATATATTTTTATTTTTGCCTTTTAATTTAAAGGGAAAGCCTCAGAGTTTCTTCTCTTTTCTTTTTTATTTTTTTTTATTTTTATTGGGATTTTTTTGCTTTTTATATTTTTTTTTTTTGGATTATTCTGTTGTTGTGGTTGATTTTTTTTTTTTGTTTTTTCTCTTCTTCCTCTTTTGGATTATTTTTTTGGATTATTGAGATTTCTCAATTGGATTAAGGTGTGAAGAACCTGAAGGAATTTTTTGCTTTTTGTTTTTCTTCTCCCACTTTTTGCATTTTCCTTTCTCTTTTGCTTTTAATCAATATTATTATTTTTGGATTTGTTTGTTTTTTTCTTTCTATTTTTTCCTTTTTTATGGTGAATTATTTCGTAATTGGATTAGGGTCTGGAAGAACCCGAAGATTTTTCCTCTTCTTTTTTTTCTGTTTCCTCTTTGGTTTCGTGTTTTTTACTATTGGAGTTCTCCATTTTGGATTATAATTGGCTGCCCTACCAGTTGGGTTAAAAGTTAAGAAGAATTTGAAGTTTTGCAAACATTGAAATGAGCAAGAAACTAATACCATCTGGCATTGCTGCTTCTACCTCTGCTTCCCCACCAGCTGGAGGACAACGTTTAATTCAGACAATGTTGAAGCAAGATAAGGAACAAGAAAAAATAACTTCACAGTTACAGATGATTATGCAAGGAATTCAAGAACTTAAGACAAAATCAGATATTATTGAACAAAGAACAGAAAATATTGAACAAAGAATAGAGAAGACTGATGAAAAAGTGGAAAATATTAAACAAATGATGGTTAAGTATGAGGAGAAATTCCAAAAAATTGAGGAAGAAGGAAAACAAAGAGAGAAGAAGATTGAAAATATTGACAGTAGATTAACAGCGGTCGAACAAGAAAGAGGTGGGATGCTGAGGTGGGAGATGGAAAGGTCAGAATTTTACCTCAGATTTCAAAATATAGAGGAGGAAAAAGGAGAAAATCTGGCAGCGGTAATGATAGAAATTTTGGCAGATGCTTTGGAAATTACACAGGAAAAGATGATGGATGGAATAGATGAGATATATCGAGTCTATACAAGATATGCGATGAGAAACAAATTACCCAGGGAAGTTCATATTAGATTTACCAAAAAATCCATTAAAACGCAAATATTACAAGTAGCAAGAGAGAAAACACTGAAATACAAGGGTAAAGAGGTTGTGGTTTTGAAACAAATACCTAGAAGAGTGAGAGAGATGAGAAGAGAATATCAATTTCTGACCAAAATACTATTGGAAAATGAAATGAATTATAGATGGCTGATTCCAGAAGGATTAATGTTTACGTGGCAAGAGCAGAGATATAGAATTGACTCAATTGAGAAAGCAGAACTTTTTCAAGCAGAATTTTTTGGAGGAAGAAGAGAGGAAGCAGAGAAGGAGACTTCATTAATTGTGTTTCAAGATGAACAACTGGAGACTGAAAAAGAGAAAGGAGCAATAGGGGGACAGATTGATAATAAAGAACAGCGTGAAGTGAGACCCACGAGAGCTGTTAGATCTAAATATAAAGCATAATCATGGAGGAAAAAAAACTGATTACAATGAATATAAACGGACTTAATTCAGCTGTTAAGAGAAGGAAAATTTTTCATAAATTAGAGAAATTAAAATTTGATATAATTTGTTTACAAGAAGTTCATATTAAAAAACAACATGAACAATTGTTATTACAGCCAAAATTAGGGAAAATATTTACCTCTTTGACTCAATGTAAGAAAAGAGGTGTGGTTTTATATATTAAAGAGGCTATTCCAGCAAAATTGATTTACTCGGATGAAGATGGAAGGGTATTAATGGTAGAAATAATGGATAATAACATAAAAATACTCTTGATTGCAATTTATGCTCCGAATGATAAACAAGAAGAGTTTTATAAAAAACTGCACATGAAAATAATTGGACTGGACTATGTTAATATAATTATGATGGGAGATTTTAATGGAATTGTGGACAATAAACTGGACTATATAGCAACAACAACAAAGCAAAATAGAAAGGCTCTCCCAAGGTCCTTTTTTAAAATGACAGATGAATTAACTTTAAAAGATATTTGGAGAGAAAGAAACGTTAAAGCTAAACAATATACTTTTTATTCAAATAGACATTTATCATGGTCCAGATTAGATATGATTTGGATCTCAACAGAACTAATATCTAACATTAAAGAAACAAGCATTGAAACAAGTACATGGGCAGATCATAGCCCAATGACAATTAAATGGAAGGGACAAAAAAAAAGATCGAGATGGACATTAAATAATACTATTTTAAAGGAGAAAGATTTTACACAATGGATGGAGAAGGAATTGGCTTTTTTCTTTAGAGAAAATAAAAAAGAGGATACTTCAATGCAAAATGTGTGGGACACTATGAAGGCATATGCTAGAGGTTTGATAATAGATTATACAAGAAAAAAGAACATTAGGAAAAGGCAAGCTTCTAAGGCCTTGGAAAATGAGTATAAAACTCTTGAAAAAGAATTACAGAAAATGCCACAGAAAAAGGATATTAAATTGAAGCTGGATATAATTAAACATAAAATGGATTTAATAGAGAAAGAAGAATTGGCACAGAAAATTAGAAACTCTAAACAGAATTATTTTGAAGATGCAAATAAACCAGGTAGATGGCTAGCATATAAATTGAGAAAAGAGAAGGAATCAAGAAAAATATTGAAGTTAATAGATGAACAAGGCCAAGTTTGTTATGGGAATAAGGAGAAAAAAGAAATTATCCGAGATTTTTATGGGCAATTATATAAACAAGAGAATATTGATGAAGGAAAAGTTAAACAGTATTTACAGGAAGCTAATCTACCAAAGATACCTAAAGAGACTGAAGAAATGCTAGAAAGCAATATAACAATGATGGAACTAAATGAAGCATTTAAGAGACAAAATAATGGGAAAGCTCCGGGCCCAGATGGGCTGCCAATAGAATTCTATAAAACATTTCAAGAACTATTGAGCATCCCATTGTTAGAAGTTATGAATGAAGTTATGTTAAAAAAGATGATACCTAAAACATGGTCAGAGGCTTATATTACACTTATACCAAAGGAAGAGACTGACCCATTGCAAATTAAGAATTATAGACCTATTTCTTTATTGAATGCAGACTATAAAATCTTTGCTTCAATCTTAGCAGAAAGACTTAAAAAATATTTAAACAATTTTATCCACTCAGATCAAAATGGATTTCTGCCAAAGAGACAAATTAGAGACAATATGAGAGTAATCTTGGATACTTTGGAATATTATGAGGCTCATCCTGAAAAACAAATGGCTTTGATATTCTTAGATGCTCAAAAAGCATTTGACAACGTGAATTGGAGATTTATGTTATTATTATTGGAGCAGATGGGTTTTGCCAAAAAATTTATTCAAGCAATAGAAGCTATATACAATAAACAGACAGCAAGGGTAATGATGGAGGGGGAACTTACAGATCTTATTAATATAAGAAAAGGCACAAGACAAGGATGCCCCCTATCTCCCTTGCTATTTGTGTTGACCTTGGAAGTCTTGAATAGAAATATTAGGGATGATAAAAGCATAAAAGGAATGAAAATTAAGAAGGAAGAATATAAGCTACAAGCTTTTGCTGATGATTTAGCTTTTATTTTGGAAAATCCGATTGAAACAGCTCCAAAGTTACTGGAAAGGATAGAGTCATATGGGGAGGTGGCTGGTTTGAAAATAAACAAAGATAAAACAAAGATTTTGACAAAGAATATGTTATTGAGACAGAGAGAAGAATTGGCAGATCTTTTGAAAATTCAAGTTACAAATAAGGTTAAGTATTTGGGGATATATTTGACAACGAGATGTAGCACATTAAAGGAGGATAATTATATTAAACTTAAACAACAGATAGCTGCAGATTTGAAGAAGTGGGAAAATTTGCAATTGTCATTAATAGGGAGAATTTCAACAATCAAGATGAATATCTTACCTAGAATATTATTTTTGTTTCAAACAATACCAATAAGGCTTGGAAAAGACTATTTTGAAGATCTAAATAAAATCATGTTGAAGTTTATATGGCAAGGTAAAAAAGCGAGAATAAAGCTAAAGCTTTTGCAAGATGCTAGAATTAGAGGAGGTTTTGGTCTGCCTAATTGGGAATTGTATTATCAAGCTGCAAATTTGATGTGGGTCAAAGAATGGATAACATTAAGGAAACATAGGTTGTTGACATTAGAAGGGCATGATTTGCTGTTGGGTTGGCATGCTTTCTTATGGTATAAGGGAACTAAAAAACAGGGTTATTTTAGAAGACATTATGTACGGGAGTCTTTGTGGTTAAATTGGGAGAAGATAAAAAGACAATGTTATTTGAAAATTCCAGTTTGGTTATCGACCATTGAAGCATTTTCCTATCCTATAATTTACAAGAGGGAACAAACAGTTAGATATGGGGAACTTTTGGATGAAAAGGGTGAACTTAAATCGATCCAAAACTTAGAAGAACAAGGTATAAGGATGAATTGGTTTTCATATGCACAAATACACTCAAGGTATGATGAAGATTCTAAAACGGAGGGATTTTATGATAAGCAGACTGACTTAGATAAGATTTTGATGGGTACTGATGAGAAGGTGATTAAAAAATTATATGGTTATTTATTGGGAATGAAATTAGAGGAAGAACAAGTTAAAGAAACTATGATTGTTTGGGGGAAGAATTTTGGATATGGGATTGATTTGGAGAAATGGCAGAAATTGTGGTCTCAAAATTATAAAATGACAATGTCAACAGCATATAAAGAAAACTTGTATAAGATGTTTTACAGGTGGCACTTTCCCCCGACAAGAATAGCAAGAATGTTTAAGAACAAATCTGAAAAATGCTGGAAATGTCATCAGATACCCGGCTCGTATTACCATATGTGGTGGACTTGTGAGGATGCTAGAAAATATTGGACTATAATTCGCATGTGGTTGGAAAAAATGATAAAGAAACATATTGATTTGAAACCAGAGATCTTCTTATTGGGAATTTTACCTGATATATATAGTAAAGATTTGAAATACCTGATTGTAAATGTATTAACAGCGGCCAGGATTGTATTTGCTAAAAATTGGAAGAATGAGAAAATACCATTACAGGAAGAAATTATTAAGAAAATATTGGAATGTGCTGAGATGAGTAGATTGACATTTGAAATTAGAGAGCAAGAGGATAAACAATTTTATGAAATTTGGGATCTTTTTTATAAATGGCTGGATGATAAAATACGATAATAGAATATTTAGAATGCTAGATAGTAAGGAATATCTTTATTTTGCTATTATTTTGCTATTTGATATTATATTTATAAAGGATTTTTTAGGATTGATTTGATATGACTAGATGATTTGTTATAGAGTAAATTGGCTTAAAGTATTGTTAGCTCATTAAGCATGAATGATTAAAAATATAGTCAAAAACTTCTTTTTTTAGTGATATTAGGATATATAAATTTGGATTGACAATATGAGTTGTTATGTAATGTAATTGTAATTTGAGACTACAGAATGAATGCACAAAAATGATGAACCAACTGACACACTGGATGTACATATAAGAGTTGATGTTTTTATGTTTTGTTTGTCTTGTTTGTTTGTAGAAAATTAATAAAAACTTTTTTTTCAAAAAAAAAAAAAAAGAATGTTAATGAAGGTACAGAACAACAGTGGTCTTCTGCACTGCCGTTACACATGAACTGTGGATTGTGAACTTCAAATGACTGAGAGACATAATATGTACAAAGCCATCATGCATACATTACACCTTAATACAATTAGTCTACTTTGTTTTAATTTAATTAATTAATTTTATCTTCTGGTAGAACAGGAACCAGCATTTCAAACTGCTATGTAGTAAATGGCTGTGTGTTCTTCGTATGTGCTCAAAGCAGCACATTTAAGCCATGTTAAAAGCTTAGTTAAAAGCAAACATAGTTAAAAGTTTAGTTAGGTTCTTTGGCAGTTTAGCATGTTATATGAGTAGAAAACCTGGCAAGTTTATTGTTCAGGATATTCTTTGAGCCAAGACACAGGATTAAATCAGTTTAAAAGGTTAAGAGAATAGTTATTTTAAGATTTAACAAATTTATATGGGCATCATCTTAACTTGAAGAGGTAACAAAAATCTAAATGTTATCATAAGCTGCCCAGAGTTGCCTGACAGTTAGATGAGAGCATATAAACTAACTAAATAAATAAACACAGCATAAAATACATTTAAAAAATCTAGCTAAAAAGAATAATCCATGCTCCTTAGAGATTTTCTAATCATGTAAAAACAAAACGTACACACAAGGGTGGATTAAAAATCAGAAGTTAGAACTTTCTTTGAGGAATGTAAAGATTGTTGGGAGAAAGAATATAAGATTGGTTTATTTGATCGAGGTTAAAATACCAGGTTAACATTTCTGTTGATGTTAATGAATTTTTTTTGGATTAGGACTGTTTTTTAAAAATATATCTTGACTATTTGAAAGGGGGGGGGAGAAGGAAGGTTCTGTTAAATATAAATGGAGCTATAAATACCAAAGGAAAGATTCAAATTGGGTGTAACAGATAAAGTTTGCAATACTTGTTATTTCTAGCAACCCTTATTGTAATTTTGCTGATTAATATGTAGAGATTGGGCTTTAAAGATGGGGTTATAGAGAATGTGCTCAGATATGAAATGAAGAGATATTTGGTTGCATGTTAAGGTATAGTGATAAATTGTTAATGTTGATTTTATTTGCTGAAAATGAAGGGTGGGTGGATCGTTCTTTTTCTTTCCTTTTTTCTTAAACCTTTGATTTAACTTTTTAAATGTATATAAAAAGCATTATGCAGCTCTATCAGTTTTACCCATACAATATAATGTTGAATACATTTATTGCAAAGAAAGACTTTCTTCAAAATCTTACATTTTGAACTGACACATTTCATGTTGGTATATCATAGTAAAGATGTGCTCCTTTTACTTTACATACTTTTGGCAATATTAAAACCTTTGTTTTTAATAGCAAAAATATTATTGTAAGAAAAACAGAGTATAAAATATTGTTATGTATATATTGCTTATTATGTTTTTACGGACACCTTCATTCTGATCTCATTTCATGAACACATATCCAATTCAGTTTAAAATTGTAGTAAATCAGAGTCCCTAATCTGGGGAATTTGAATATCTCGTATTTTGATGCAAATGAAAAAAGAACCAGACAGATGGTCTAGAAATCAAAGAGTGTTTAAGGTAAGTTGTAGTGATTATATAATTATATGATTATGATGGATTCTGGAGTTCATTTATATTTCAAGAACACTCCGTATTTTTATTTCTCTATACTATTTTAAGCAAATTCATATGCTGTTGAATTCTTCTGATGAGACATCCCACAAAGTTTTCACTTCATCAGTTGTGATTTCCTGTTTGGAAAAGAGAGGGGGGAGGGAGAGTGTTATGTTTTGAGCATGGGCGAGAAAAAATGGAGACAAGCCTCTGAACGGTGAACTTCAGCTCTTTATTTACATCGTGACTTCTTATTTTAACAGCAGTTGAACCCGCCTTATATAGGTAAACCCTGTAACTTTAAACCAATAACGAGCTAGGAATGCTAGCTCTTAGAACCAATGGGAACTTTCTGTTAAGGGCCAATTGGATTCCCCGGAACGGGCCAATCTGGTCCGGCCACTTAACAGCCAATCAGAAGTGTTGTTTTTGTTTTTTTTAACCTTAAGATCGGCCTCCTGGAATTCTTTTAGGACTAATTTTAACCAGTGCTGTAAGGTTTTTTTTGTAGGGGCTGCAATTAATACATCGTCAAAAGAGGGGACCACGCCCTTAATTCCTTGTAATAACCTTTCCATAAGGCTCTGAAAAATCCTCAGGGCTACACTAACTCCGAATTGCAGCTGGGTACATTTAAAGGCACCTCGGTGTGTCACAATAGTTTGGGCCTGTGCCGTTTTTTCATCAACTGGTAATTGTTGATATGCCTGAGCTAAATCTAATTTAGCGAAAACTTTTCCGCCCCCCAGGGAATGGAGGAGGTGCTGCACCACCAGAACTGGATATGCGTTCTGCTGCAGGGCGTGGTTCAAAGTCGCCCGGTAGTCCCCACAAATTCGGATTGACCCATCTGGCTTAATGGGTGTTACAATAGGGGTTTCCCAAGGGGAGTGGTCGATGGGCTCTAACATCCCCTGAGCTATCAGTTTGTCGAGTTGTTCGTCGATTTTCGATTTTAAGGCGAACGGAACTCGACGGGGCTTTAGGCGAATGGGCGCTACCTTTGGATCTAGGCTGAATGAAATCGGGGTCCCTTTGTACTCACCTAAGCTGTCCGCGAAGATGTCCCTGAACTCATAGACAAGGTCCTTCTCCCAGTCACAGCCACTGACTCGGTTTACGCTGGCTACTTCAATGCCGAGTGGCGCGAACCATTGGAGGCCTAGTAGGCTAGGCCTATCTCTATCGATGACCGTTAAAGGTAAGGTAAGCATGCTGTGTGCTTCTTGAAGGAGACTCGGACTCGGCAGGACCCAACAACGGGAATTCGATTCCCTTGGTAGTCCTTGAGGATGAGGTGTTGGAAAGGAAGATCTTGGCGTTGAATTGTGGGGATGAGTTGCTTGAGTGTCTTCCAGGACACCATCGAGAGAGACGATCCCGAGTCGACCTCCGTGTGGCAAGGCTGGTTCTCGATGGCTACCATGACTCAGATTTTCTTGGTGTCCAAGGCTGAGGCGTGACCAATAGTGATAGTATGGTGAGCCTCTTCTTTCTGCAAAGCTCGATTTCTGTAGGAGTGGTTTACTGGTTCTCGCCATACAGGACGGTTTCCTGTCAATTGGCGATAGTTAGCCCCTTTTGAGGCCTGGCTGGGTCCTGGTGAGCTGCGGCAGACCCGTCTGATGTGGCCTTGTTTCCCGCACTCATGGCAGAGTGCATCACGGAATTTGCATTCGGACCTGGCATGGTTGGCTCCACAGCCAGCGGAAGGGCGGAAGGGCTTCGGGTGGTGGTCCCAGTCGGACCGCAGTTGATGGACCCCTTCTTCGTCACTGTCTGATGACGAAGAGAGGTCCTCATGGTGCGTTGTCACAAACTGCCCTTCTGAACTAGGTGAGATTTCACTGGTCGGTGGTGGTACCAGAGCGCGGTTTCGGCGTAGTTGTGCAGCCGACTTCCTGGTTGCTTCTGCTGCAGTGGCATTAGCGATGGCGTTGGCAAGGCTGATGTTGCCTTTCGCCATCAGCTTGCTTTGGACGCCTGGTGCATCTAATTCCAGAACTATGCGATCTCTTAGTGCCTCTTCTAAATCGGTGAATCCGCAGAGGCCTCCCAAATTTTGGAGGTCTGCTATGAAGTCGGCCATGCTTTCTCCCTTTCGCTGGCTTCTCTGATAAAACTCATGGAGTCTCACGAGCGTAGGCACGGTCGGGGCGTAGTGGTCCCGTAGGATAGGTTCGAGGTCGTCCCAATCCATGGCCTTCACTTCTCGGTGTTTGGCTAGTGCTTTAGCCATCTTAAATACGGTTGGACCGCAATGCGTTAGGAACACTGCCCATTTCTTCCCGGCTGTGGCATTCTTTAAGTTGTTCGTCTCTAGGAACATTTGGAAACGATCCATGTAAGACTCCCAGTCTTCCTGTGTTGGATCGAACAGAGCAGGTGGTACGATGCCGCCGGACATGGTTCCATTGTTGGCGTCGTCTGTCACGTGCTCGGTGTTTTTCGAAGTTTTGTTGGTTCAGCTTTCTCCATATCCCATCCTTGTTGCCAGTGTTATGTTTTGAGCATGGGCGAGAAAGAACGGAGACAAGCCTCTGAACGGTGAACTTCAGCTCTTTATTTACATCGTGACTTCTCACTTTAACAGCAGTTGAACCCGCCTTATATAGGTAAACCCTGTAACTTTAAACCAATAATGAGCTAGGAACGCTAGCTCTTAGAACCAATAGAAACTTTCTGTTAAGGGCCAATCGGATTCCCCGGAATGGGCCAATCCGGTCCGGCCGCATAACAGCCAATCAGAAGTGCAGGGCCAGAATCCTGCACTTACTCCAAGCTCACACTTTATTAATCTTTATGCATACACAACAGAGAGAAAGAGAGAGAGAGAGAGAGAAGAGATGCCTTGACCCATAGCTGGAGCTCAGTCATTGGTTCATTGCTCTCTCACCACAACTCACCTCATAGGGTTGTTGCTGTGGAAAAAAATAGAAGCAGGAAAAGTATTTGTATAAAAAAATAAAGTAAAAATCTAAAAATAATCCCACAATTACAGAAGTAATAAAACTGATGGTAAGATTTCATACTCAAATCCTCTTTGGAATAATATTGTATCTAACAGATTTTGAAAAGCCAACAGTATAGAAGCTGATCAAATTTCTGGTTAAAGATATTCCAATGCATAAGTGTAGCAACAACCAAACGATACTCTTCTCTTCCTAAAAGTGATATACCATTAACGGGCCTCATGGATTATACAAATTGGGCAGTCAAAACTGGTTGGAAAAGACAATTCGGCAAATACTTCAGTGCCAGGTTATGTAGAACATTAAGGTTAAGATCAGCACTTTGAATTGTGCTTAGAAGTACATGGTATGCCTGACAGTGAGATCTGCTTTTGAAATGAATAATAATCCATAAACAGTTTTGAGCAAACAAAGATAGAGTCAAAAAGCTGGAGCAGAGAATCAACTAAAACTGAAAACATAGCACTGAACAGAAATGAAAACAACTCACCCACATGATTAAATAAACTTAAATAAATAAATAAAAGTGGTAATAGGCATCTTGAATGTAATCCCCAAACAACTGGAGCACCACTTGCATTCTATTAGCAATGACACCATCAGTCAATTGCAAAAGGCAGCTTTACTTCAAACAGCTTACATTCTGCGACAATACTTTTAACAGCATCAAACATCTGCCTATCCCAGATCCTTGGAAAAGACTGGATAGTTGGATAAAAATGCCAAAATGAATCTACACATCTGACTAGCTGTGCAATAGACATAATAATGAATAAAAAATGCCTTCTGATTCCTATTTATCCAGATTATTCTAGACTAGGGGTGTCAAACATCAAGGGCGGCATCAGGGTTGTGTTTGACCTCGGAGGGCTGGGTGGTGGGAATAGTGAGTATGATACAAGACTCATGTTGGGGGCACCAGTGGTGGCCAAGTGCTAATGCAGGACTTCTTTAAGACCCATCCTCACTCTCATAATCTCCTTCCTTCCTTCCTTCCTTCCTTCCTTCCTTCCTTCCTTTGTTCCTTCCTTTTTTCTCCCCCCATGCCCCGTTTTTGCTGGCAGTGAGCTGGTCCTTTGCTGTTTCCAGGCCAGCCATGCAGGCCAGATATAAACACCCTTGAGTTTAATAGCCCTGTTTTAGACTTTAGGGGTAGATTTCATAACTTTGAATCCATAGCTTAAGTTTCTTTAAGTAGCCACTTTTTATGGCAGCCTTTAATCCAAAGTTTTGTAGATCAAAGAAAGTTTTAACTTCTTCTCTCTACCCCACATTGGAGAGTATACTGTGTCTTAAGAATATTTAAAGGTCACTTATAAAGATGGAAAGATTTGATGCTACCCTCAATGGAAGAATGTCTGGTGAAATCTCAGATATTGCAGAAATGAATAAATTAACCTTTTCTTTTAGAGAAAAGATGCTAAATACACATAGTGATCCCTGGAAAACTCTTATGGATGGGGGTTTTTTGCCTAAAAATGGGGAAAAATGAATCTATGATTTAAGGCTTTGATGATTAGACAGAATGGTTTATACAAATGAATATTAAGATGTAATCATAGAGAGATGTTACAATTTAATTGTACTTTAATTGCTGTGAAGTACATTTTAGTGTTTTCCTTCTTAGTATTTCTTTTCTAGTTTTGTATAACTTTTTTCTTCTTTTCTTGCACTTTTTACTTTCTCTTTGCTTTGTTTTCTCTTTTCTTCCTAACTTTATATTAGTTTATATTAGTTTTTAATCTTTTTAAAAATTTAATAAAAATGTATGAATATTTAAAGTCCACTTAAAACTTACGGGTCACTGAAGCCATTATAGGACTTCAAAATCTGCAACAGTTATGCTACTTCAAGAATATATAACATCCTCTGTATAGTTCATTAAATATCTTGTTTTGGCTTTTTGATATTGTTTTGGACAAACCAATATAGCAAAAGGACTTTTCTTCTTATTGGTTAATCTACTGGAATACTGTATTTTGTGTTTTGAAGAAAGACCAATTAAAAGGGAAAAAAAATCATGGAGGTAGGTAGGAGAGGAGAAGGAGGAGGAGGAAATGGAAAAACCACTAAGAAAACTTGTAATTTGATAAAATATTAATTATTGTTAAACTTTTTAAGCATAATCTGAAAAAGAACCATTTCAGAGTTATTATTCAATCATTGTTTTTTTAACTTGTTTTAACTTTTATAATTTTAATCCATTTTTAAATTTATAAGCATTGAATGTTTATTTTATTACGATGTAAGGGGTTCAAAGTCACATTAGCCACAAGATGGGTGGTGAATATATTTAATAAACAAACAAACTAATAATACCGGTGGATTGGGCTTGGAGTAAGCATCCTTTAGATTGGAGAAGTAGCATATAAATAGTGAAAGTTCTCAGTTTTATGAAAATGAAAGGCTAAAATAGGATGAGAATTTTCAAAATCTAGCTGACAGAACAATTCCTTTAGATATTGGTGCTTCCAGAAAAAAACAAAAGCTTTTCAATTGCTCTAGAATTTCAGCCATACAGACTTTTAACTGACAAGACAGAAATTCTAACTACATGACTATGAATAATTATACTGCTTTTCATTAAATTAAAGTTGTCAAGAGACTTCTCACAATTCTCCACTGAATGTATTCTGTTCTTAAGAGTATCTTATATCACACTTACATTAACAATAGTTTTAACATATGAAGTACAGACAAATATCTTTCTTCTTCTTTATCAAAGCTGTGGCAGATGAAGGAAGTAGCGGAATTTTTTTTTTCCTTCAGGGCTATCCAAGCAATCATCAATCAAATCTCTTCCAATAGCACAAAGAAAGATTTGATTCATTTGTTTTAGGATTCAAAAAAAAAAAAAAAAGAAATCAAATTAAAGAACAGATAAATAATTACCAGGATAGTAACACAGAGATTGCTGAAATGTATGCTGAAATATAGGATTCTTCCACAGTGGATAATTTTAATGATGAAGCATGGGGACTACTGTATACAAACACATTTTACATGTAGAATTGGTGATAAGGAAAATATCTGATAGTTGTCACTTTGTTTTCAAAGCTGGTTCTAATATAGTTTTGGCTATAATAACCCTTCATAATAAATAGCCTTCCATGTTGAACTATTTATTAATAATATTTATTAATAATTATTAGTAGTAAACCATACAGAATCATTGGGAATGGGGGGGGGGTTATGAATTTAAATAATAGTAATAACAACAATAGTAACATTGTAGAATTTATGTTGTCATATCAGGGAATCAAAAATTTTATTGCTACTCGTCTCTTACTTTACAATGAGGATGACATGGAAAGCATATCCTATAGATGGAAAAGATTGGATTGGAAGAAGGGAGTTGATTGAAAGGACAAGAAACCAAAATGGACATTTTTTTTTTTTTAATGTACTGTAAGTAACATTTCTTACTGTTTCTATTCTCTTTTTCCCTTTGATACCAAGTGTCACCTGCCTGGTCAGTGTAGAAATTACCAGTAATACTTTCAAACCTGACTAATATTCTCCAGTAACAGTTATATTTTATTGAGAGTTGGAAGGAACTTTACAGGTCATCTAGTTCAACACCCTGCTTACACAGGAGACTTATACCATTTCTGATAAATTGTTTTTAAAAGCCTCCAATGATGGGGCACCCATGACATCCAAAGACAATTTGTTCCATTGGTTGAAAATTCTCAGGAATTTTCTCCTTAGTTCTAGGTTGCTCCTCTCCTTGATTAGTTTCCATCCATTGTTTCTTGTCTTGCCTTCAGGTACTTTGGTAAATAAATTGACCCTCTCTGCATTGTGGCAACGCTTCAAGTATTGGAAGACGACTATCATGTCACCCCTGGTCCTTCTTTTCACTAGGTATATTCAGTTCCTGCAACCATTCTTCATATATTATAACTTCTATGCCCCTAATTATCTTTGTTGCTGTTCTCTGAACTCTTTCCAAAATGTCAACATCTTGAGGTTTCAATACTATATTATATTATATTGACTATTGAGATTTCAATATTCTCTTAGGCCAAGGGATCATGATATACATGAAAAAGTGAAGCAGGATTAACTCAGGGTGATAACTTTAAGCAAGTTATTTATTTATTATTATTTCACTGTAACTATTTTGCCGCTTCTTCTTTTTTTAAAAAAGAACTTTCATGCTTTGTTATCAGTAATTCCCTGTGAAAGCAGTGCGGTTATGAAGCAGCAGTAATGAATTTATTTTGCTTAATAGAGCCCTTTGAATATTATTTCCTTAATTTAAACTTGGAGGTAAAGTTTAAGGTTATAAAATTGCCATCTGCGTAGGCTGAGGTTTTAATCTTACTGCTATAAGAATTTGAACTTCGGGGGTCATATGATGAATTGTTCTGTTACTGGAACACAGTGCAAATCAGAAAGGGGGGAGCCAACATGTCACATCTTTGATTTTCAATTCTCAATGGATTTCTACTCCTTGATTTATTGTTAGCTAGTGGGCTAGGAGGATGCTTCAGCTGAATTTTAGAGATGCTGGGAGATAAAATGGTCCCGAGGAATAAGCAGGAAATATGAAGATTTTTTTCATTAAAGATGAGAAAAAAAAAATTTCTCTCTCTCTTTTGCTTCCAGCCTCTTTCCACACCACTGATATTAGACTCTCGTTGTGCTATGTATCTATCCACATATACCTTTTAGCAATGATTTACCCTGCATTTCTGTTGCAGGTCTATGTGCATAATTGACTCTGGAATTACCTTTAATGTGGGGAGGTCCTCAGTGTTTTGACTAGTTTAATATTATGACCACAATGGAATGGGGAATGCATTTTATTGATTTGGGACAAAGGAAGTAGTGGTGTTTAGCAATTCCAAATCTTAAACTAATGTTGTTTAGTCCATATTTATTCTAATGACAAAAATATATAATCATCAGGATCAGACATAGCATTCAGCATGTTCTGACCAGTTCTGGAGAACCTGTAGCAGAAATGTTGAGTAGTTCAGAGAACTGTCAAATACCACCTCTGACTGGCCCCACGAGTCCCAGCTGATTGGCTGGGTCTTCTTTTGTTGCCCTGCACAGGAGAACAGAGTTGGAAAGCAGGTTAATGGGGTGGGGAGGGAATGGGATTTTGCAGTAATCTTCCCCCTGGAGTGGGAAGGGAATGGAGATTTTATGGTATCCTTCCCCTGCCATGTTCACCAAGCCACGCCCACCAAGCAACACCCACCCACACCATGCCCACAGAACCAGTAATAAAATAACAATAATTGTTTGGTTCAGTCCTAAAGCTAAAATATACGTAATCCTGAACACTACATGGTTAAAATTTGGAGATTTTCAGTCTTATGTGTTGCTTTTCTCCTATATTCCTCTCTAGCAGTGCTACAAAGTAACATTAAAATCATGTACATTGAAATTATTTAAGATCCTCTGGAGCAGCTAGACTTTGAGAACAGTGGTTAGTCTAAACTGAGGTTTGGTTACAGCTTCCATAATTATTTATGACTCATGATTATTTAGTTAAAACTTTCCAATTCCAGATGTAACAAGGCACACCAGTTTGTGACAAAGTGTCTACAGCCATGTCAGAAGAAAATGAACCAAGGCAGTCTGTGACTCATTAAATCAGAGCTAAATTAAATTATGGTTTAAAAGTGTTTTGCCCATCTGGAACTCTTCAGATATTGAGCCCAGAAAGTCCATGAGGACCAATCATTATGACCAGTGATCGGGGATGAAAGAGTTGCTGTTCAAAACATTCCCAGAACATTGGTTTGAGGGAGAGTTGGTGTAAGATTTATATTCAGACAATCTGTATTTTCTACATGTGCAAAAATTGCAAAGAGTAAGGAAGAAAAAAATTCAGAGAAGGTGATGGCAGAACATGAAACTTGAATTCAGAAGGAATTTCCAATGTAATATTAAACATAATAACATGCATTCAAAGTGTGTGTTGAGATTTTAATCACCCAATGGGAAATTTTATTGTACTTTTAGAATTGTCTCTCAATAGCGAAGTCAGTACCTGTTATAAACATGTTCTATGCAACAGTTAAATAGCTACATTATTTTAATCAGACTAAGTTATTCTGGAATGTGTTAGCCGCAACTTTATACTGTATACCCAAGATTAAATTCTCAACATATGAAGCATTTTAATGGATGGCATTGCTACTGGACTTCTGAAATTACATATGACACGATCATAGTTACTGGTTGCTTTACTTCAATGAATGATTTTTTTTCCAGTTGCATCTGTCACTATTTTCCTTTCCTTGAGTTCTTTCATGTTCCTGTTTATTTGCTCAAGCTTTGAATGGATGCTTTCTGTTATGAACTAATAAAACACTTAAATAAAGTTTTATCAAACCTTTAGAAAATAGCAGGGTTCCAGTCCTGCACTTCTGATTGGCCGATAATAGCGATATTGGATTGGTCCATTCAGGAGAATCTGATTGGCTGTTGACGAGCCACTCTCATTGGTTAAGGGGGTTAACACTCCATGTTTCTCATTGGTTACTAGATCAGCAGCTTGCCTATAAAAGGGCTGCTGCTGCCCTAGGTTTTTGCTCTGTTCAGAATGATTAATAAAGAGTTGAAGTTTACTGTTTACCGTCTCGTCTCCATTCCTTGTGCCCTGCACAGAACTTAACACTGGTGACGAAGGTGGGATATGGAGATATCAGAGCTGACTGAACACTACAGAGCACTAAACAGAGCATGTGGCTGAAGGCGCATCAACGGCAGAAACCATGACCGGCAGCACCATACCATCCGCTCCATTTGACCAGGCACAAGAAGACTGGGATTCATACATGGACTGGTTCCAGATGTTTCTGGAGACCAACAACTTAAAGGATGCCATTACTGGAAAAAAGCGAGCGGTATTCCTGACTCACTGTGGACCTGCCATTTTTAAGATGGCTAAGGCACTGTCAAAACTGGCTGAGGTGAAATCCATGGACTGGGACGTCCTCGAGCCCCTCCTATGGGCCCACTATGCACCTACCGTACCAACGCTTGTCCGAAGACATGAATTTTACCAGAGAGACCAGCGGAAAGGAGAAAGCGTTGCAGATTTCATCATGGATCTCCGGAACCTGGGAGGCCTCTGCGGGTTCGCTGACCTCGAAGAAGCTCTAAGAGACCGAATAGTTCTGGGTTTAGATGCACCTCATGTGCAAAGTAAGCTGATGGCAAAAGGCGACATCAGCCTTGCAGATACCATCGCTGACGCTACTGCAGCAGAAGCAACCAGGAAGTCGGCTGCCCGAATGGGCCACACCAACGCTCCGCTCTGCCAACTCGCCGGCGAAACCTCACCTCGCCTAGAGGAACATACGACAGCAACCCACCACGAGGACCTCAAATCGTCATCAGAAAGTGATGAGGAAGAGGTCAACCGGCTCCGGTCTGAACGAGACCAACACCACCAGCATAACCAGAGACTGCAGTATCAATGCGCAGGTTGTGGGGCACACCACCCATGATCAGACTACAAATTCCTCGACGCGCTCTGCCATGTTTGTGGGAAGAGAGGCCACATCGGAAAGGTCTGTAGAAGCAAGCAAGGATCCTTGGGAAACCCCAATTGTAACACCCATCAAACCGGATGGATCGTTAAGGATTTGTGCGGACTACCGTGCCACCCTGAATCACGCCCTTCAACAGAACGCTTACCCGGTGCTGGTGGTACAACACCTCCTCCATTCCCTGGGGGGCAGAAAAGTCTTCGCTAAATTGGATTTAGCACAGGCGTACCAACAACTGCCTGTAGATAAAAAAAAACAGCAGAGGCACAAACGATCATTATGCACCTAGGCGCCTTTAAGTGCAACCGACTCCAATTCGGAGTTAGCGTAGCCCCAGGGATTTTTCAGAGTTTGATGGAGAGACTCTTACAGGGGATAAAAGGGGTCGTACCATACTTTGATGATGTTTTGATTGCTGCCCCAAATAGAGAAATACTAAAGGAGCGTCTTAAACTGGTTCTCCAGAAATTTTAAGACTCCAGTCTTAAGGTTAAAAAAAATAAATGTCAACTGTGTACAGATAAAGTAGAGTTCCTGGGGTACCGAATCAATAGACAAGGCATTCACCCCACAAATAGCAAGCTAAGAGCAATCAAGAACGCCCCAAGACCCAGAAATAAGACTGATCTCCAAGCTTTCCTGGGGCTCATTAATTTTTACAACATCTTCCTGTCCCACAAAGCGACCATAGCTGAACCCCTACATAGGCTTCTCGACAAAAAAGCAACCTGGGTCTGGGGGCACCAAGAGGAGCACGCGTTCTGACAAGTGAAAAACCTATTAACTTCAGATGCTGTTTTAATGCAGTATAACGAGACTTTGCCTTTAACCGTTACATCTGACGCGTCACCATTTGGAGTAGGAGCCATTTTGAGTCATGTGTTACCAAATGGTAGCTATTGCCTATTTTTCAAGGACTCTATCAAAGGCTGAACGTAACTATAGTCAAATCTATAAAGAGGCTCTTGCTGTTGTATCTGCTGTAAAACGGTTTCATGATTATGTATATGGATGAGTTTTTACTATTGTTACCGACCACAAACCTTTGCTGGGGATTATAGCAGGAGACAAGCCAACCCCCTATATATTATCACCTAGAATGACTCGCAAGTCAGAGTTTTTGGCTGCGTACAATTATAGGCTGCAACACTGCACGGGGAAAGCCATTCCCCACGCTGACGCACTGAGCCGTGCACCACTTCCGGAAACCATCGACGACCCAGCTCCAACCCTTACAATATTCCAGATTGAAACGCTACATTCACCGCCACTAACAGCTAGAGATATCGCGATTGAAACAAAACGCGATCCTATCTTAAAGCGAGTTCTTAGCTGGGTCGAACGGGGATGGCCAGTAGATCAAACCCCTGATGATTTCACCCCCTTCAAGAACCGGCAAACAGAACTTTTTTCGCAAAAAGGCTGCATCCTATGGGGGATAGAGTTGTCATCCCAGAGCGGTTATAATGAGCAGTATTAAAGACACTGCATGAGGGTCACCCCGGCATCGTGCATATGAAAGCGCTCGCACGAAACTACGCGTGGTGGCTGGGCATCGACAAACAGATCGAAGCCTGGGTAAAAACTTGTTTAAAGTGTCAGGAAGTTGGCAATGCCCCACCTAAAGCAACTTCAACAGAATGGGAAACACCCCGGGGACCGTGGTCCCGCATCCACATTGACTTTGTGGGATCTACTAAGGGACATACGTTCCTCCTAACAGTGGATGCCTATTCAAACTGGCTCGAGATCCATGAAATGAAGAGCACCACAACCGAGTTCTTCATCCGGAAGTTGAACAGGTTATTCACGACGCATGGACTGCCAGACGTTCTGGTATCCGACAACGGACCCCAGTTTACCGCTCTACCCTTTGAACAATACTTAGCGGACCGGGGTATTCGCCATGCGCTAACTTCGCCAGCACACCCTGTGGCTAACAGAAAAGCCGAGCGCATGGTACAATTTGTTAAAAAAACCCTCTACAAAATGGACTATGGGGACATTGAAGATAAGATAAACAGAATACTCCTTCTCCAACACATCACTCCACACACATCACCAACAAGACTCCAGCTGAACTATTGATGGGATGCAAACTCCGTTCCCACCTCGACCGGCTTCACCCGTCTTACGAGCCAGAGAAACCCTGCGGATCTAGTGGAAAATGCCATGAGTTCAAGATAGGCGACTTAGTTTTTGCCAGAAACCTTTCTGGTGAACCGTTGTGGATCGAGGCAACTGTAATTCAAGCCACTGGACCAGGTCGTACCGGGTGAAAACCCGCAATGGAAAAATATGGAAACGCCATATAGATCAGCTTCAATCGAGGCTACAACCTAGTTTCCGCGACTCCGGTAACTCCCAAACTGAGGGGGGAGGGGATGTTGAAGAAACCAAATTCGAGATGGCAGAAAGCAGGAACGAAAGAAGTCAGCAATCGGGCATAATGAATGAAGTCCTCGCCACAGAGGAACACCTCAACAGAGGCAAGCCCGCAAAGGTCAGAGGACAATGACGAGAACATTAGCGGCACCGAGTCATCAATGAGGAACTACCGGCACCTGACTTGCCCGAAAACATCCCGCCGAAACAGGGTTACAGACAAGAACCGGTGGGACTGCGTAAATCCAATAGACAGTCAAAACAACCTGTATACCTCAGAGATTACGTCACCGCACCCCCTAAACGGAACCTGGGGGGAAGGGGTGTTATGAACTAATAAAACGCTTAAATAAAGTTTTATCAAACCTTTAGAAAATAGCAGGGTTCTAGTCCTGCACTTCTGATTGGCCGATAATAGCGATATCGGATGGTCCATTCAGGAGAATCTGACTGGCTGTTGACGAGCCACTCTCATTGGTTAAGGGGGTTAACACTCCACGTTTCTCATTGGTTACTAGATCAGCAGCTTGCCTATAAAAGGGCTGCTGCTGCCCTAGGTTTTTGCTTTGTTCAGAATGATTAATAAAGAGTTGAAGTTCACTGTTCACTGTCTCGTCTCCGTTCCTTGCGCCCATGCGCAGAACTTAACACTTTCTTTATCAGATAATCAACACAAAGATGCTTTTTGATGTTGTTTAGCAAACAACAGAGTCCCCTCACTTCTAAAAGCAAAGTGCCCTTGTGCTTCATTTCACCTTGTTTTTGTCACCTTTTTGTACAATGAGAAGTGCTTCATCAAAGGAAATTATGTTGATTGCCAACCTTGTTAAGAAGGAGAATTTCATTGATTGTGTGTCCCAAAGTACTTTTGCAGGGTGAAGCCATGCCACATCAGCTGAGCTTAGAAATTATATATATGCAAAATAGACAGCCCATGCCCTATTGGGTTATATCATTTTAGAGATATAAACAGAGAAATAGAATGACCATGAGAGGGGAAAGAAAAAAACAACAGTTCTGTGAAAGATGGGTGCCAATATAAATATTTCAAATAAATAAGTAAACAAATAGAAACAAGTTAATTTTAGTCTAGAAACTTGCACCTTTTGTAAGTATCTAATGAAGCTCAAGATCTCATCTTTTTATTTACCTACTTAGCAATTTTGACATAACAATTTATATTATTTGTGAATCACATTAGATTTTATGATAATTAAATGTTGTATGTTAAACTGAGATCTTGATGTAAATTGACAAATTGTGCTGCTAATTCATTGCTGCTCTTCTAGCAAAACAAATAATGCATTTTTCCCCTAATGGAAATGAAGTGGCAGAAGCATTTGGTTCATCAATGCAACATGTTTTGCCATGCTTTCATCCTGCCTTGGAGTAAGGAGACGTCCCCACCACAAAATTTAGCAATAACAATAGCAGTAGCAGTTAGACTTATATCTTACCCCATAGTTCTTTATAGCACTCTCTGGGTGGTTTACAATGTCAACATGTAGCTCCCAACAACTGGGGTCCTAATTTTACAATCTTGGAAGGATGGAAAGATGAGTCAACCTGGAGCCCATCGGGATCGAACTCCAGGATGTGGGCAGACTTAGCCTGCAATGCTGCATTCTAACCACTGTACCACTATGGCTCTTAAAAAAATTATTGTGCATCTGGAATAAAACTATGTAGTGCAGTTGTTGCCAATAGAGTTGTACCATTTGAGATAATGGTGATTACTGGTAGTTTTCCCTGACTGATATTGGAATGTCATGCAAAACGCCATGACTAAATAATAAATAGATTGTGTGCTGGGTTGATCTTGTATAGTGGATTACTTTTCCATTCCTTGCTATAAAACACTGTTGAATTCTCATCTAATTCTCTGTCACTGTTTTAATCCAGGATTAAATCCAGGAGTAGATGTTTTCTTAGCAACTAAATAGATGTTTAAAACAGATCCCACAAGTAGTTTGGTCCGTCTTCATATTTATCTTCATACCTTAGAAAAGATTGCAGCCTAAGAAGAAAGTAGGGCAGACACTGAAATCTAGAGTGGCATGGAGCAGGAAGCATTAGAATTAAAATACTACCATATATGGAATTAGCAATAGCAATAGCACTTAGATGATATACTGCTTCACAGTGCCTTACAGCCCTCTCTAAGCAGTTTACAGAGTCAGCATATTGTCCCCAACAATCTGGGTCCTCCTTTTACCAACTTTGGAAAGATGGAAGGCTCAGTCAACCTTGGGCCTGGTCAGATTCAAACTGCCCAATTGTAGGTCACAATCAGTCAGCAGAATTAGTCTGCAGTACTGCACTCTAACCACTGCGCCACCTCGGAGGTGCATAAGAAGCTACCTTTTCATATTAAAATACCATTTACACATTATACTGCTGAGCCATAAGGCAATTTATTTGTTTTTAGTTTGCCAAGTTGTGTGAGCTCAGTTATTGTGGTCCATTAATAGTATTCATAGCATAGTATGTTGTGTAAATGCAGACATTTACAGTTTATATTCTACCATTATGTAAATCATGCCAGAAAAAAGAGAGTGTTAACCTCTTCTCCAAAGCACCTGAAGGAAGGATAGAACCAATGGATGGAAACTAATCAAGGAGAGGACCAATTTAGAAATGAGAAATTTCCTGACAATGAAAATAATTAGTCAGCGGAATAGCGGAATAGCTTATCTTCAGAAAGTGTGGATGCTCCATCAGTAGAGGATTTTAAAAGAAATTGGACAATGATTTGTTTTAAATGGTGTAGGGCAGGGGTGTCAAACACGTAGCATCACAGTGGCATCACTTGACATATCGCAACTTTTTTCCTCATCACTAACTTGAGCTAGTCAGCTTTACATTGCCATCAATTGCCGTCAGTTTCTCTTTTAATCTAAATTTACCTTTGGAAACATTTATAATTCTATGCCTTTTGTGTTAGAGATTATAGGATAACTGTTAAGTACTGAGCGTGGGCGCGAAGAACGGAGACGAGCTGGTAAAATAGTGAACTTCAAAACTCTTTATTAACATGGAGTGACAGCTCAGCTCAATGGCTGTAATGGGCCTCCTTAGATAGGCAACTTATTAACTATTCAACCAATGAAAACTTGGGAGCACTAACTCCGTTAACCAATGGGAGAGGCTCGTTAGTGGCCAATCAGATTCACCTGAACGGACCAATCTGATGTTGCCATTAACGGCCAATCAGAAGTGCAGGGCCAGAACCCTGCACTTGACTTCAAGCTCTTGATAACTTTATTAACACATTTATTCATTCACAACAATAACTATTGATAACCACTAGCAACTGAGGTAAAGTACTTCTTGGACAACAATACAATTTTGCTAAAGATAAGGACTTAATAGATTTAATTCCAGGATATCAAGGAAAGAGAAGCAAAAACAATAAAGGGTAGGATTAAAACTACTAGCATATCACTATCTTCCCAATGGCTGTCCTGGACAACATGAAGTTTTGCTCTAGAAAGTAAATATTTTTTTCTCACACAGATTCTCCTGTACAGGCGGTAGCCAAGTTTCTCAAAGCTAGGCCTTAGGCCATGCATTTGGTTTTTTGCAATGCAAACAAAAGAAGAAGAAAAGTAGCTTACAAAGTAAGAAGCCACCTTTTTCTTTCTTTCTTTCTTTTTCTAAAAAAGATGCATTTATTGTTTTTAAGGATTGTTGATTTAATTGGGATAATTTTATTTAAATTCCTCCTTCCTTCTGCCTGGGAAAAAAATCTCTGGATTCCTCTGGGAGGAAAAGCAATATAGAAAATGAATGAAATAATTAATTCATAATACCTGTTTTTGGTTTCTGGCTCATTACTCGAGGGCATTAGTGTTATATTTTGAGCATGGGCGAGGAAGAATGGAGATAAGCTTCTGAACAGTGAACTTCAGCTCTTTATTTACATCATATCTTGCTCAACTGAACAGCAGTAAAACCTGCCTTATATAGGCAAACCTTGTAACGATTAACCAATAACGAGCTAGGAACATTAGCTCTTAAACCAATAAGACATTTCTGTTAAGGGCCAATCGGATTCCCCAGAACGGGCTAATCCAGTCCGGCCGCTTAACAGCCAATTAGAAGTGCAGGGCCAGAACCCTGCACTTGACTCCAAGCTTATACTTTATTAGTTATAGTGCATACACAACACCCCTTCCCCCTGGCTTCTTAGTTCAGGGCGTGGTTACATAGTCCTTTAAATAGGACGGTTGTCTTTTTAGTCTCTTTGACTTTCGCTGTATTGGTTGGTTGCAGTCCTGCTGAGGCAGATTGATGTTTGGTAGTGGGGATGCCTCCGGTTCAGAGTTCACTTCTGCGTCATTACCCGCATTTTCCGCAATTTCTTGAGGTGCAAATGTTTCTCCCTCCGGCTCCGCAGCCTGGGTTTCTGTTAAATCGTCATTCCCTTCAAATGGGTTTCCTAAGGCTTCATTTTCTTCCGTACCTCCCCCCCCCCTTTGGTCATAGGGGAGTTGCGGACTGGCTGCTGCAAGCTGCAACCGTAACTGGTCGATATGCCGTTTCCAGAGTTTATTGTCACGGCCTTGCACAAGGTAGGATCTGGGGCCGGTTACACGTACTACCATCACTTCCACCCACAACGGGTCGCCCGATAGGTTTTTTGCATAAACCAGGTCTCCTACCTGGAAGGTGCGACAGCGACTGCTGGATCCTTGTGGTTTCTCTGGTTCATAGGCAGGGTGCAACCGGTCGAGGTGGGAGCGGAGCTTTCGTCCCATTAACAGTTCAGCGGGAGTTTTGTTGGTGACGCTATGTGGGGTGATGTGTTGCAAGAAGAGGATTTGATTGACCTTTTCGTCAATGTTATCATAGTTTACCTTCTGTAAGGTTTTCCTTACAAATTGGACCATGCGTTCTGCTCTGCCATTGGTCACAGGGTGCGCAGGCGAGGTGAGCGCATGGCGGATGCCGCGGTCGGCGAGGTACTGCTCGAACGCTAGTGCAGTAAATTGTGGGCTGTTATAGGATACCAGGACGTCTGGTAATCCGTGGGTTGCAAAGAGTCTGTTTAAAATCTTGATGACTGCCTCAGAGGTTCTGGTAATCATGCGATGAATCTTGAGCCAATTTGAGTAGGCATCGACGGTAAGCAGGAAGGTGTGGCCCTTGGTTGGCCCCGCGAAGTCCAGGTGAATTTGGGACCAGGGTCCACGTGGTGTCTCCCATTCAATAGGCATGACTTTTGGTGGAGCGTTGCTGACTTCTTGGCATTTGTGACAAGCTTTAACCCACTGTTCGATTTGCTTGTCAATGCCCGGCCACCATGCGTAGCTTCATGCAAGGGCTTTCATTCGCATGATGCCGGGGTGGCCATCGTGCAAGGTTCTCAGCAGCGCTTTTCGGAGCCGTTCTGGGATAACGACTCTATCGCCCCAGATGACACAGCCTTTCTGGGAGAAGAGCTCGGTCTGTCGAGACTTTAATGGTGTGAAGTCATCAGACAATTGGTCCAATGGCCATCTGCGTTCTACCCAGCCTAGGACTCGTGCTAGGGTGTGGTCGCATTTGGTTTCTCTCGCGATGTCTCGAGCGGTCAGTGGCGGCAAGTTGAGTGCCTCGATTTGCAACGAGGTTACCGTTGGTGCCGGATCGTCGAGAGTTTCTGGAAGCGGTGCTCGGCTCAATGCGTTGGCATGGGGAATGGCTTTCCCCGGGTGGTATTGCAGCCGATAGTTATAAGCAGCTAAGAACTCTGACCATTGGGTCATCCTAGGGGATAATATGTAGGGAGTCAGCTTATCTCCGGCTATTATCCCTAACAAAGGGCTTCAAGCGAATGGGGGCTACATTGGGATCTAGGCTGAATGAGATCGGGGTCCCCTTGTACTCACCTAAGCTGTCCGCGAAGATGTCCCTGAACTCAGAGGTAAGGTCTTCCTCCCAGTCACAGCCACCGACTTGGTTTACGCCGGCCACTTCAATGCCGAGTGGCGCGAACCATTGGAGGCCCAGTAGGCTAGGCCTATCACTATCGATGACTGTCAAAGGTAAGTATGCTGTGTGCTTCTTGAAGTAGACTCGGACTCGGCAGGACCCGACGACGGGGATTCGATTCCCCTGGTAGTCCTTGAGGATGAGGTGTTGGAACCATAGATCTTGGTGTTGAATTGTGGGGATGAGTTGCTTGAGTGTTCTCCATGACACCATCGAGAGAGACGATCCTGAGTCAACCTCCATGTGGCAAGGCTGGTTTTCAATGGCTACTGTTACTCAGATTTTCTTAGTGTCCAAGGTTGAGGCGTGACCGATAGTGATAGTATGGTGAGCCTCTTCTCTCTGCAAAGGTCGATTTCTGTAGGATTGGTTTACTGGCGCTCGCCTTATAGGACAGTTTCCTGTTGATTGGCGATAGTTGGTTCCTTTTGTGGTCTGGCTGGGTCCTGGCAACCTGCAGCAGACCTGTCCGATGTGGCCTTGTTTCCCGTACTCATGGCAGAGTGCGTCGTGCAACTTGCATTCGGACCTGGTATGGTTGGCTCCACATCCAGCGCAAAGGCGTACAGGCTTCGGGTAGTGGTCTTGGTTGGACCGCAGTCGATGGACCCCTTCTTCGTTGCTATCTGACGATGAAGAGAGGTCCTCAGGGTGTGTTGTCGCGAACTGCCCCTCTGCACTAGGTGAGATTTCGCTGGCCGGTGGTGGTACCAGAGTGCGGTTTCGGCGTAGTTGTGCAGCTGACTTTTTGGTTGCCTCTGCCGCGGTAGCATCAGCAATGGCATCGGCAAGGCCGATGTTGCCCTTTGCCATCAGCTTGCTTTGGACGCCAGGATCATCTAATCCAAGAACTATGCGATCTCTTAGTGCTTCTTCGAGATCGGTGAATCCGCAGAGGCCTCCCAAGTTACGGAGGTCTGCTATGAAGTCGGCCACGCTTTCTCCTTTTCGCTGGTTTCTTTGATAAAACTCATGGCGTCTCACGAGCGTAGGCATGGTAGGAGCGTAGTGGGCTCGCAGAATAGGTTCGAGGTCATCCCAATCCATGGCCTTCACTTCTCGGGGTTTGGCTAGTGCTTTAGCCATCTTAAATACAGTTGGACTGCAATGCATTAGGAACACCGCCCGTTTCTTTCCTGGTGTGGCGTCCTTTAAGTTGTTCATCTCAAGGAACATTTGGAAGTGATCCATGTAGGACTCCCAGTCCTCTTGTGTCAGATCGAACGGAGCGGGTGGTACGATGCCGCCGGACATGGTTCCGTTGTTGGCGCCATCTGTCACGTGCTTGGTGTTGCTTCTTGGTTCTGTTGGTTCAGATGTCTCCATATCCCATCCTCATTGCCAGTGTTATATTTTGAGCATGGGCGAGGAAGAATGGAGACAAGCTTCTGAACGGTGAACTTCAGCTCTTTATTTACATCATATCTTGCTAAATTGAACAGCAGTAAAACCTGCCTTATATAGGCAAACCTTGTAATGATTAACCAATAACGAGCTAGGAACGTTAGCTCTTAAACCAATAAGACATTTCTGTTAAGGGCCAATCGGATTCCCCAGAACGGGCCAATCCGGTCCGGCCGCTTTACAGCCAATTAGAAGTGCAGGGCCAGAACCCTGCACTTGACTCCAAGCTTATACTTTATTAGTTATAGTGCATGCACAATAATTCGCCCCAGCCAAGAACAGATAGAAACAGAGGGAAAACTTAAACATCGAAGCCAATGTCCTCATTTTCCGATTGTGAATTTAATATATGGCAGTCCAATATGTCAAAGGTATAAGAAAACAAACTTGCAATACTCAACAATTTTCTTCCAATATGTTAATTAGATGTGGTTCGGTGACTGCTGGAATCATTAAGTTTATATGTAATTGAAACCAAATAGAGATCGCGAACCTTGAAAGTTCTCTCTCAATTAAGGAGTAGCCATCAATTGTGAAAGCAAGCTCTGTCCTTTTTGCTGGGGAAAGTTATTGTTCATGTTAGTCTCAGGGAATGGGAAATGCCCTCCAGCACCCAATAAGCGTCCTCTTTCTTTCTGTTTCAGAATAAAATTCAACCCTGCAGGATTGGGCAGCCAGGAGGCTTGGAGGGAGAGATAGAAATTGCTTCTCTTCCAGAACACGAGCTGTTTTCAGATCTAATTTTCTATTGATACAATCAGATTGAGTTCCTGAACAGTGTGGGAACAAGGAAAATATATTATAAAAAGTCATCATTTTCCATGTTTTTTTTTGTTTTTTTTTGCTGAAAATAAAGGCCAAACTGAAGGAACAAGGAAAAGGAAGGTGGTTCACTGTAACTATCCCACTTCTATTCATATCTTTCTTCTTTTCCAAAATAGCTGTGCCTATTATCGAACTCTTATTTTAAAATTAATTTCTGCTTGATCAGGTTGTCACTTGTTTCCCTTAAAAGCTGAGCCTATTGTTAATCAGCTGTATAGTGCTGTTAAATTTATTTAAATAAAACAAATAAGGCTCCCCTATTAATGAGATAACTTCATTAAAGCTCAAAGACAGAGTGCAGCAATGTGCATTCTCTAGATCAGGAGTGTCAAACTTGATTTCATTGAGGGCCGCATCAGGGTTTTGTTTGACCTCAGGTGGCTGAGTGGACATGGCCAGTTCGGCATAACTCATCATAGCTCAGTTTTTGGTTGTGATGGCCCACCCGGGCTCCATTACAGCAGCAACAGCCTCTGGCAGCCATTTGCCAGCAAAAATGGAGCTCAAGGAGGCTGCGTGCTCCTGCCCAGGCTTTGTTTTCACTGGCAGAGGGTTTACAGGAGGCTGTCATGGCCAAAAATGGAGCCCAGGGGGGCCACATGGATTTTGCTGGCAGAGGCACTGCAGGTTGGTCCTTCGCTGTTTCCAGGGCAGGCCCATGGGCCAGATCTAAGCACCCCATGGACTGGATCCAGCTCATGGGCTTTAGTTTGACACCCCTGTTCTAGATCCATTAATCTAGGAGTCCCACCATCCTTGACTGAATTAACTAAGATGATGGTACCAGGAGTTCAGGAAAGTAATTGGGTGAGTACATGTCAGCCATTTTTGCTGCATTAGACATTGTAGATTTCATTCTTCTTTACTCTTGCTCCCCTTTTTTCATGTGTTGTTCGGGATATGTCACATGAATGAAATCTTCAAGTGTTTCATTAATACTTTCAGCAATATTTATTAACCATGATACTCAGTCATATATTCCTGAAGTATCTTACAACAAATCTGCTGCAACATCTAATTGTATAACTATGCTTTTATGAGCTTCCTTATTTTATTCATTTGTGACAAGATGTCTTAGCAGATCACTGTACAAAGAAGGATTTGGAATCATTGTAGCTTAGCCGTAAGACTGTCAGCTCAACACAAGTGAGGCTGTCAGGGGCAAGGATATTCAAAACTTCAGTAATTGCATTACAAATGTCAGAAACTTCAAAATATATAACTTTCCCATTAGCAATGCAACTTTCCTATCAAACACCTGAAGGCAATTTCACTTCATGTAGTCACAAAATTCCATATTTTAGCTGAAGAAGCAAAGCAATGGTAAACTCTGTATCAATTTCTAAAATAAGTTGATTTAGCTATATTACATAAAACCAAGTTTTAAGTCACAGCATCCACTGGGAATATAAATGATTAGGATTTATAAAAGTCTGTGGAGTCCTTGATGCTCTCTGAGCTTGATTGTTTCATTGCAGAAGTTTCATTAACAAACTAGTAACTTTATCAGGGAGTAGAGTTTCATTTTATATATTAGTGGCTTGTCAGTATTGGTGAGAGTAATCTTGGCAGTTCCTTTATTGTGCTGTTGTTTACTGTTAGCTTGTTTGTCTGAGTTTTGAATCCTTTGTAAAAGTCTCTTTGCACACCAATATGCTTTTTGTTCATTATGAACTGCTACCCTGTCTTTGACTCATAAAAATAACTATTTTGTTAATATAGCACCACTAGAAGTTCTTGTATTTATATATCCTACAAAATAAGAATGGTGATGTAGTGGTTATATGCAGTGGTTATGGCAGGCAAACTCTGCCCACAGCCTGCAGTTTGATCCTGATGGGGCTCAAGGTTGACTCAGCCCTTCTGTCCTTCTGAGGTCAGTAAAATAAGGATCCAGATTATTGGGGGCAATATGCAAATAATGCTGATGTTGTAAATCACCTAGGTAAGGGATGTCAAATTCAAAGCCCGTGGGCCAGATGTGTCACACTCGGGCCACCCCTGCCCTGGTTTAGTGAAGGAGAAAAAAGTCACGATAGGTCATATGAGAATAACATGATGCCACGAGTTTGATGCCCCTGACCTAGCGAATGCTGTAAAGTACTATGGTATGGTATATACACGTAAATACTATTACTATTGCTACAAAGTGCTCTTTGGCCACAAGCTCAGTGTCTTCAGCTTTGACTTAGTAAAAGATAAATGTCATCTGCCTTTCTGATTTCAGTCTGGGAGCAGAATTCTCGAAAGTGGTCAATATCAAATCTGAGAAGTCAATGGAACTATCCATTATTGGTGGTTTTTATTATTATTATTCATAAAACATTATTTGAAACAATAGTCATTAAATTGTTTTCATATAATAAAGGTTGAACAATTAGTCTGAAATTTTAAGAAGGGGGCAATGAGCTTGGGGACTCCAGATTTAGCTACAAATATGCTGAACTTTTTCCTGAATAACAAATAATTACATTTATAAATGTCTTCATTTTGATATGCCTGATATTTCTTGTTCTAAGCACCAAAATGTTCATACTAGATTTCCTTTTTTGTTTGGGGAAATTCTGCCAAAATTGGAAGCCTCGTCAGATGCAGAATTCTGGGCTAGTGCTTGTTAGGAATTGATAGTCACCTAACAGTTGGGTTGGAAATATATAAACCAGGATAGATATTTAATACTGTCTCTTTAAGAGAATGCTAAAATTGTAATTGGGTGTGGTTCCTCAAACAGCCATAAGATGGAGCCAGAAACCTGAGTTGTTAGTTCTGTTCTGTTGTTGGTAGTTGCTAGTTGCTAGATGTTCTGATGGTCGCTGTTTCTGGTTCCTGCATTTTTCCCTATTGACTGTTGCTGATCGTCGTTCTTCTTGGATTGTTGTAAGTCTGTTACTGAACTGTGTATGATACTAGACTTTGTTATTTAGATTATCCCTGGACTGAAAACTAACTGCTTTAACCGTGTATGACTTGGACTGCTTGTTTTGGACTTTGCTTAACCGTTTACTGGAAGTAAAAACTTACATTTTACTATTCAGTGTATCTGTGTGCTGGTCGTGTGTTATTCAACATCACTCTCACTACATCTCCCTGTGTGCACTCATTCTCCTAACGGGGAATTACCTCAACAGTGCTCAATTGGCCATTCTTATAGCCATCACTATTTGCAAACTGTTTGAAAGAATAAACTTACTCAGAACTAACTACATTGAAAAATGATATTATATGCCTCTTAATTTGCTAGCTCTTGTAAGTAAATCTCTCGTACACATTTTGTAAATGGAATACTATGCCAGTGTTGATTGCTAAAATATGTAATATGTATTCCAAAAATTACTGTCAATGTAATAATCAGTTTGGGTCATTTTTTTCACATTTAATGTCAATGTAATAAATCCGAAATTTGGGAAGATGATGTGTCATAGAATGAAATAGATTTTAAATGTTGACTTTCCCTTTCTGCCAACATTTTCTGAATGAAATATCACTAAGCCTTATATTTCTGCCAAGTATTGTAGTTTATTTTGTTCACAATAATATCTGCTAGGACACTTTGTGCTTAGAAAAATGGGAATCTCAGAACATGTCTTTCCTCATAAGAAATTTATATACATGACAGGAAGCCATTATATGAACAGAACTAGGCAAAGCAACTGGCTCCAGGTTGGCAAAGCACTGTGACAAGACTTATTTCTTTCACCTATATGCTAAATATATATTGAATATGCTGAATATATATTAGGAGAAGCTGGATTGGAAAAAAGTGAGCATACTTTAAAATGGGAGGAATTCTGCTATAGATTTCTGCTAGATATTTGTGTTTATTTTAACAAATCAAAATTTAAAGCACTGAATTATGTCTTATTGAACATAAATTTAAGGATGAATTATTTCAGATTATTATCTATTCTTATTTTATGTTGTTGTTAATGTGCTGAATTAATAGGGAGAGTGTGAATTCTAGTTTTTCTTTAGTGGTAAAAGCCAGTGTGTAACTCCAGATAATAATTGTCTTTTAACTCAATCTATTTTTTGTTGTGATAAATTATATACATCACCTCAAGTTGTTTGAAAATAAATATGGACAATAATCTAATAATAATCTTGCAATTATTTTTGATTGATATGGTTTTAGACTGTTGTATCTGTTTTTATTATTTTTAATATTGTGAGCCATCCAGAGTCTCGTATATGAGATAGATAAACAACCCAACCCAATTCAATTCAACCCAACCCAACCCAACCCAACCTAACCCAACCCAACCCATCCCATCCCATCCCATCCCATCCCAACCAACCAACCCAACATTTTGAAAATCATCTAATTTTTACTCTTTGTAAATCTCACTATTTCTTTTTTTATTCTTTTTCATGTTTGCTTCTAGTTTTAGATATCTTTAATAATAAATAAAATGGGTTTGGTTTTTTTTTAAGAGGGAGGGCCCCAAAGTTTTAAGATCATTACTTTCAGCAAATATCTCTACAACTCATATAAAAGGAATGGTGGTAATTGTCAACTCTGGACAGAAAGGCCAATTTCATTCTCTGACTTTATTAATATTGAAAATAAACTCTGGACAAGACCAAATAATTGTGAAAAATAAACACAGAAAAAAACCAGTAGACACATTTTTATTAGATGAGGCAAACCAAACAGTGAGACAATGTGTGAGATATGTCAAGGCCTTTGTATATTTTTATGCCATTGTAATTGAAAAGGTTTATAAAAATGAAATGAGAACAGGATTTTATGAAAACTGGATTCAGAAGTGATTGATCCAATTTCTGAGTTGAATTGACAATCCAAACGGAACTTGCAATTTGGGTTGAGTGAACAAATCGGACAGCTTGGACGGGGGTTGTGCATGGGATTCAAAGCAAAGCATGGAAGTTAATCAATTAAATGTAACAAGTTGATTTAAATAATTGAATAATGGTGTATTGAAAAACCAAAATGAACTGACAGTTTGAAATGGTTTGGAGCCAATCTGTACCCTCTAATAATGCATCTGCATTATTGACTTTGGAAAAGTTTTTACATGCAGAAGAGCAGAATTTCAGCCTTTATTACTAGGTGGACTGCAGTCAGTACACTAGTCGCTTCATCATTGGGAATGTGACAGATTTGAAGTAAATGTGTTTTCCAAAGGAAGATGTAAAATATTACAATTGGAAAATTACAAAATATTGCACATCCAATTGATAACAATCTTAAATGTCCTTTCAGACTGAGATGGGTCAGCCACATAATGAAATGTGAAGGATCATTCAAGAAATGATGGAAACAATCTCCTCCCAAACTGTCACTTACTCTGACAATTATCCCTCATGCTCTCTGATGGAAAGTATGATATGCAAACAGTATTTGAATTCGTGAGGGACACAATTTCTATCCCAGATGAAAGAAGGGATGGATGGGCTTTGTTGGCCAGAACAACTCCCAAGCTGAAAAAATAATATTTGATTTAAATTATATGTTGGTGAGGACCATATAATTGATATATAACCTCTAATTGCCCTTCATTTTTGTGTGTCAGTTCTTCCAACATTGTCCATGGATTTGCTTTGGTTGACGAGTTTTGCACTTGCTGTTATTTATTTATTTGTATTCTGCCTTCATTATTTTTTACAAATAACTCAAGATGGTGAACATATCCAACACAAATTCCTCCTCCTATTTTCCCCACAACAATGACCATGTGACATGGATTGGGCTGAGAGAGAATGACTGGTCCAAAGTTACCTATTTGGTTTCCATGGCTAAGGTGGGACTTGAATTTAAGGTATCCCATTTTCTAGCCTGGTGCTTTAATCACTAGATCAAACTGGCTCTCATGCGGATGTAGTTTTCTCCTGGGGTAAAGGAATAATTCCCTGAATGGCACATGCAGTTTACCTTCTCTTAAGCTCTCAGACCAGAGATATACATATTTTATAAGTGGATAGGTTGATAAACTCACAGTCTACAGCAGTGACTTTGCCAGGATGGGTTTATTCATTGCTGCAAGTGTAAGCCATGCACAATCACGGAAGCCTTCTAAGAATATACACCTAATTTAGCAGCTCTTATTTCCATATTGCTGATGTGAAGGAAGGAAAAGCTAGCATGGTCATGCTGACTATAATATACAATCATAGGCTAAACTGAGTTCATGCATAAAAGTTTGCAAGGATTTGTTTAAACCATGTTTTGTTAGATAACCAGAGGATCCTGTTCACATGCTATAATGATTTACAATGTTTGATTTCACATATGGCTTGTGGGTTTTTACCCAGTCTATCATGATCTTTCTAAAGAAACTATCCCCTTTGCTTTGATCCTTTTTGGGCAGTTTTCTTTTAAAGCAGGTAACATCTCCCAAAAGATTAGATCATTGAATTCATGGCTATTATTTCTGACACCCTGATAATTGGATTGGATTTTTGCCATAACTAGAGCTGGATTGTTAAAACTAAAGCTTCTGAAAAGGACTATTTTTCTTTTATTTCTCCCACAGTCAAAAGAGACTTTGATTTCTAGGGGTGGTTTGAAAGTGAGACCAATTTCTTGTGGACAGCAGAGAATCAAAGCAGCATTGAGACACAAAGAGAATATTTTTTTTTTTCTGATATAATTCACAGTGCTTATGAAAAAGCAGCCAGCCATTTCTGAAATATTAACAAGGTGTTAACAACCTGGAAGATGTTAAAAGCCTTTCTATTTGTTTTGTTGTGGGAGTGAAGTGAAAAGAAGAGCTCTTGCTAACAGTCCATGAAAAGTGGCAGGAGAGATTTGCTAGATTGACTGTTGCTTCAAGTCAAGAAGCTAGTAATCATATCTGCTCAGTGGAGGGATTCAGATTTTTTTTCTACTGGTTCTGTGGGCATGGCTTGGTGGGTGTGGCATGGCTTGGTGGGCGTGACAGGGGAATGATACTGTAAAATCTCCATCCCCTCTCCACCTGGGAGAAAGTTACTGCAAAATCCCCTTCCTTCCCCACCCCACTAACTTGCTTTCCAGCTTCATTCTCCTGTGCAGGGCAACAAAAGAAGACTCAGCCAATCAGCTGGGACTCGGGAGGCAGAGAATAGATGGGGGCAGGGCCAGTCAGAGGTGGGATTTGCCAGTTCCCCAAACTACACAAAATTTCCGCTACCAGTTCTCCAGAACTGGTCAGAACCTGCTGAATACCACCTCTGTATCTTCTGCTAATCATCTTGCATGACTTTTGAAGATTACACAATCCATTCTTGAAGGAAAATAATATCAGTGCTTACATAAGCCGCTGGTTTTTTCCTCGGAGCCAGATCGGTTCCGGGGACCAAATAAAGAGCTGAAACCTAGTCACTGCCTCCTGGTCTCTTTACTGATGGACACGACACTGGTGACGAGGATGGGATCCCAAGTCTGAACCCCATCGAGCACATGTCCGACGGAAGCAAGACCGACAAGATGGCCAGCATCGCTCCGCCCGCGCCCTTCAACCCCGCTAGCGAGGACTGGGAATCCTACATGGACAGATTCCGCATGTTCCTCGAATGCAGCGACATGAAGGACGCCACCGGGCCGAAAAAATGAGCCATCTTCCTGACACACTGCGGGCCCGCAGTGTTCAAGATGGTGAAATCCCTAGCGAAACCCGCTGACATCACAGGGATGGACTGGGCCAACCTCAAACCTTTACTCCGCAAACACTACGCTCCCGCCATGCCCACCCTCATCAAGCGGCACGAGTTCTACCAACGGGACCAGAGATCAGGCGAAAGCCTCAGCGACTTTGTTGCGGAGCTGCGGAACCTAGGAGGACTGCGGATTCTCCGACATGGATGAGGCTCTATGGGACCGAGTCGTGCTCGGGCTTCGGGATCCAGTCCTACAGAGTCAGCTGATGGCCAAAGGCGACATCGCCCTCACCGATGCCATCGCTGAAGCCACCGCAGCCAAGGCCACCTGGCAGTCGGCGAACCGCATGCGGAGACCGGACACAGGGGACCGCACCGTGACCAACAACCCTGGATGGGCGACCGAAGCCCAACTGGAAGCAAGTCACCGCGAGACCACCATCCACCATGGCGAATTCCACTCCACCTCCGACACTTCGGACGAGGAGGAGGAAATCCACCAGCTCCAGGCAGGACGTGACCAGCGCAGTTGGTGGGTCGTAAGTCGGGGACCGCGTGTGCCGGTTGCAGAGGTGACCACCCTAGATCCGAGTGCCGTTTCTTCAATGCGGTCTGCCGGCACTGCGACAAAAAGGGTCACATCGCCCGTGTGTGCCGATTAAAGAAAGCCTACAGCCCCAGATGACGGGACCACAGTGAGAGGAGACGAGACAGTACACCCCCCAGAACCAGAGATCGCCCAGCCGTAAGCCGTTGGGACCGGAGTGGGCGAGCCCGATGAGGTGGCGAGACCCGGTGGAAGGAGGAAACCCACCAGATGGTCATCATCGTCCACGCATCAACCACCGATGCCCGAAAATTCTACATGGAGGTAGGCATCGAAGGCAAGCCATGCAAAATGGAGGTAGACTCTGGGTCCTACCTCTCCATGGTCGCCTGGCAAGAGATCAAACGTTTGGTGCCTACCATCCAAAAGAAGGGACTGGAGAACCAGAGACTAATCATTAAAGACTACCAGGGAAACTGCATCCTGGTAGTCGGAACCGGACAATTCAGAGTGACATTTAAGGGCCGCACTGCAAAACTTCCCCTGACGATTGTGGACCGAGATCGACCCAGCCTTTTGGGACTGCAATGGTTCGCACCGCTCAGCATCGAAGTTACGGGCATCAACCACATCGCTGAGACCGATTGGGAGCAGCAACTGGCACGGGACTTCCAGGAAGTGTTCGACGGCACCCTAGGCAAGTTCTGAGGGCCCCTTATTTCTTTCAGCCTAGACCCTAACATTCCCCCAAGACGCCTAAAACCAAGGTGGGTACCTTTCGCACTCAGGCCAAAAATTGACGAGCAAATTGACAAACTCGTCAAGCAAGGCGTCCTACAACCAATAGACCATGCCTGGTGGGAGACTCCAATAGTCACCCCAGTCAAACCCAATGGGTCGGTGAGAATCTGCAGGGACTATAAGGCCACCCTTGCAACAAAGCGCCTACCCCGTCCAGTAGTGCAGCATCTTCTACACTCACTGGGGGGAGGCAAGGTTTTTGCGAAACTCGACCTGGCCCAAGCATACCAACAATTGCCGGTCGACGAAGAAACCGCGGAGGCGCAAACCATAGTCACCCACCGGGGAGCTTTCCGATGTAACCGACTCCAGTTCGGAGTCAGCGTGGCGCCTGGAATTTTCCAGAGCCTCATGGAGAGACTCTTACAAGGCATCAAGGGGGTGGTGCCCTATTTCGACGATGTGCTGGTATCGGCAGCCAACCAGCCAGAACTAGAGGGTCAACTTAGGGAGGTGCTAACCAAATTCAAAGAAACCAGGCTAAAGGTGAAGAGGGAAAAGTGCCAACTTTACACAGAGCAGGTCGAGTTCCTGGGGTACCTCCTAGACCGGCATGGCATCCACCCAACCGAAACCAAAATCAGAGCCATTAAGGAGGCCCCCACACCCAGGACTAAAACGGAACTGCAGGCATTTCTGGGACTGCTTAATTTTTACAATATTTTCCTGTCCCAAAAGGCGACCTCGGTGGAGCCTTTGCATAGGCTCTTGGACAAGGGGGAAACGTGAGGAAGCCGCCTTCAGGAAAACCAAGGACCTGCTCACTTCGGATGCCGTCCTCATCCAATACAACAAGACCCTACCACTAGCTATCACATGCGACACATCACCCTTCGACGTCGGTGCCATCCTCAGCCACACTCTCCCTGATGGAAAAGAAGCACCCATCACCTTCTTTTCAAGGACCCTCACCAAACCAGAGAGAAACTACAGTCAGCTGGACAAAGAGGCCCTGGCAATTGTCGCCGCAGTAAAGAGGTTCCACGAGTATCTCTATGGCCGGATGTTCACCATTATCACCGATCACAAGCCGCTGCTGGGAATCCTCGAAGGGAACAGGGCCACCCCGAACATTCTATCTCCTAGAATGACAAGGTGGTCCAAATTCCTTGCCGCCTACAGCTACCGGCTCACACACCGACCCGGTGAGACTATCACCCATGCAGACGCTTTGAGCCGCTCACCGCTACCCGAGTTAGACACCGACCCAGCACCCATGATGACCACCCTCAGCATAGAGACTCTGCCCGATCTATCCATAACCGCATCAGACATTGCCCGAGAAACTAATAAAGACAAACGTCTGGCGCAGGTGTTACACTGGGTAGAGAAAGGGTGGCTGGAAAAGGACAATGACGAAACATTCAAAACATTCCGGAACCGGCAAACAGAACTCTCGCTACAAAAAGGGTGTGTACTGTGGGGGGATAGGGGGTTATCCCAGAAAAACTGCAAGGGAACGTATTGGAGTTGTTACACGAGGGGCACCCGGGCATAGTTAGAACGAAAGCCCTGGCCAGGAGTTACGCTTGGTGGCCAGGGATGGATAAACAAATCGAGGCCTGGGTGGCAAGGTGTCAACACTGTCAAGAAACCAGACCAAGCCCTCCCCCGGCACCGATCCTAGAATGGGAAACTCCCAGGGGACCTTGGTCTAGGATCCACATAGACTTTGCCGGGCCCACAAAGGGACATACATTCCTAATAACCGTAGATGCTTACTCCAATTGGCTGGAGGTAAGCAACATGAGAACAACCACCACAGAGGCACAGAAGAACAGACGATTGTTATGCACCAAGGCGCTTTTAAATGGAACCGACTCCAATTCGGAGTGAGCATAGCCCCAGGGATTTTTCAAAGTCTGATGGAGAGACTTTTGCAAGGGATCAAGGGGGTCGTGCCATATTTTGATGACATTTTAATTGTGGCCCCGAATAGAGAAGTACTAGAGAGGCGTCTTAGAATGGTTCTCCAGAAATTTAAAGACTCTGGCCTAAAGGTTAAAAAAAAAAAAAATGTCAACTGTGTACAGAGAAAGTAGAGTTCCTGGGGTACCTAATCGATAAGCAAGGAATTCACCCCACTAATAGCAAACTAAGAGCGATCAAAAATGCCCCAAGACCTAAGAATAGGACAGACCTCCAAGCTTTCCTTTCATTAACTTTTACAACATCTTCTTGCCCCAGAAGGCAACCGTAGTTGAGCCCCTACATAGACTTCTCGACAAAAAAGCCACCTGGGTCTGGGGACACCGAGAGGAGCATGCATTCCGACAAGTGAAAAACTTACTAACCTCCGATGCTGTTTTAATGCAGTATAACAAGACTTTGCCTTTAACCATTACATGTGACACGTCACTGTTTGGAGTAGGAGCCATTTTTAGTCATGTGTTACCTCATGGTAGTGAGGTCCCTATTGCCTATTTTTCAAGGACCTTATCGAGGGTTGAACGCAACTATAGCCAAATTGACAAAGAGGCTCTTGCTGTTGTATCTGCTATAAAACGGTTTCATGAATATGTGTATGGACGAGCTTTTACTATTATTACCAATTACAAGCCTTTGCTGGGGATTATTGCGGGACACAAGCCAACCCCCTATATATTGTCACCAAGAATGACTCATTGGTCAGAGTTCTTAGCTGCGTACAATTATAAATTGCAACACCGCCTGGGGAAAGCCATTCCCCACACTGATGCATTGAGCCATGCCCCAATTCCGGAAACCGTCAATGACCCAGCTCCAACCCTCACGACACTCCAGATTGAAACACTACATTCACCACCGCTAACATCCAGAGACATCGCTATCGAAACAAAACGAGATCCTGTCCTGACGCGAGTTCTCAGCTGGGTTGAATGAAGATGGCCAGTAGAACAAACCCCTGATGACTTCACCCCTTTCAGAAACCGGCAAACAGAACTTTTCTCGCAGAAAGGCTGCATCCTATGGGGAGACAGAGTCATCATCCCAGAGCGGTTACAACGAGCAGTTTTGAAAGCATTGCATGATGGTCACTCTGGCATCGTGCATATGAAAGCGCTCGCACGAAGCTACGGGTGGTGGCCGGGCATCGATAAGCAGATCGAAGCCTGGGTGAAGACTTGTCTAAAGTGCCAAGAAGTCAGCATTGCCCCACCTAGAGCAACTCCAACGGAGTGGGAAACCCCCCGGGGGCCATGGTCCCGCATCCACATTGACTTTGCGGGACCTACTAAGGGACAGACATTCCTCCTAACAGTGGATGCCTATTCCAACTGGCTCGAAATCCGCAAGATGAAGACTACTACAACCGATTCAGTCATCTGCAAATTAAATAAACTATTTGCAACATATGGCCTGCAAGATGTCCTACTCTCCGACAACGGACCCCAGTTCACTGCCCTGGCGTTTGAACAATACTTAGCTGATTGGGGCATCTGCCATGTGCTAACCTCGCCGGGTCACCCTGCGGCCAATGGCAGGGCTGAGCGCATAGTCCAATTTGTTAAAAAAAACTCTCCACAAGATGGACTATGGGGACATTGATGACAAACTAAACAGAATATTCCTACTCCAACACATCACCCCGCACAACATCACCAACAAGACTCCAGCTGAACTGTTGATGGGACGCAAGATCTGCTCCCACCTCAACCATCTCCACCCGTCCTACACGCCAGAGAAACCCTGTGGAACTAGCAGAAAATGCCGTGAGTTCAAGGTAGGCGACTTAGTCTTCGCTAAAAACCTTTCCGGCAAACCATTATGGGTCGAAGCAACCGTAACCCAAATCACCGGGCCCAGATGCTACCACGTGCAAACATTGGACGGAAAGATATGGAAACGCCATATAGATCAGCTTCGCTCTAGGTTGCAACCCAGTTCCCGTGACTCCTGTGACTCTCAAACTGAGGAGGCAGGGGATGTCGAGGGAACCGAATTTGAGATGGTGGAAGGCGAAATCGAAGGAAGTCAGCAGCCCGGTGTGTTACCTGAAGAAGAATCAGATTGGGGGTTGCCTCGCCACAGAGAAATACCTCAACGGAGGCGAGCCCGCAGAGACCGGAGGACAACAACAACAGAATCAGTGGTGCCAAGTCGTCCTGTGAAGATGTACCAGATAAATCAAAAAACATGCCACCGGAACCGGATTACAGACAGGAACCGGTGGGACAGCGCAAATCTAATAGACAGTTGAAACAACCTGCATATCTACGGGATTACGTCACCGCACCCCTCAAACGGAACCTAGGGGGAAGGGGTGTTATGAACTAATAAAGGCATTTATTAAAGTTTTAACAACTTAAGTAAAAAGCAGGGTTCTAATCCTGCACTTCTGATTGGCCGATAATAGCAACATCGGATTGGTCCTCTCTGGGAAATCTGATTGGCTGTTAATGGGCCAACTCTCATTGGTTCAAGGGTTAACACTTCCATGTTTTTCATTGGCTAATAGGACACCAGCCAACCCTCTAAAAGGGCTGCTGCTGCCCGAGGTGATTGCTCTGTTCAGTATACTTAATAAAGAGTTGAAGTTCACTGTTCACTGCCTTGTCTCCACTCCTTGCACCCATGCGCAGAATATAACACATTGTATATAATCTCATATATTCAATCAATATATTAAATACATTAATATCCTTATTAATCAATCATTTGACTATACTTTTATTCATTCATGTTTCACAAAATAACCATATTTTACTTAATTTGTTTTATGACAGTTCATATTATCATCTCAAATCTATCCTACAATCATTTTGTAGATATAATAAAAAAAGAAGACATCTTTATATATTTATTATTTTCTAAGAATCTACATATTTCATTACCATGTTTTATTGTCTAACCATTGATAGAATAGATCCCAAATTTTATAAAATTGTTTATCATCTTGTTCTTGATTTCAAATGTCCGTCTACTCATTTCAGCACATTCCAATATTTTCTTAATGATTTCCTCCTGTGATGGTATTTTCTCATTTTTCCAGTTTTTAGCAACTACAATCCTAGCCGCTGTTAATACATTTACAATCAGGTATTTCAAGTCTTTACTATATATTTCAGGTGAAATTCCCAATAAAAATATTTCTGGTTTCAAATCTATATGCTTTTTGACATTTTTTCCAATCACGTGTGGATTTTAGTCCAGTATTTTTTAGCATCCGCACAAATCCACCACATATGGTAATATAAGCCAGGTATCTGATGACATTTCCAACATTTTTCGGATTTATTCTTGAACATTGTTGCTATTCTTGTCGGGGGAAAGTACCACCTGTAAAACATCTTATACAAATTTTCTTTATATGATGTTGACATTTTCATTGTATAATTTTGAGACCACAATTTTTGCCATTTCCCTAAATCAATCCCATATCCAAAATTTTCCCCCAAGCAATCATAATTTCTTTGACTTGTTCTTCTTCTAGTTTAATTTCTAGTAAATATCCATACAATTTTTTAATCACCTTTTCATCAGTACTTATCAAAATCTTATCTAAATCAGTCAGTTTATCATAGAAACCTTCTGTTTTAGAATCTTTATCATACCTTGAATGTATTTGCATATATGAAAACCAATTCATCCTTATACCTTGTTCCTCTAAGTTTTGGATCAATTTAAGTTCACCCTTTTCATCCAATAGTTCCCCATATCGAACAGTTTGTTCCTTTTTGTATATTATAGGATAAGAAAATGCTTCAATAGTCGATAGCCAGACTGGAATTTTCAAGTAACATGGTCTTTTAATCTTCTCCTAGTTTAACCACAGGGACTCCCGTATATAATGTCTGCTAAAGTACCCCTGTGTTTTAGTTCCTTTATACCATAAAAAGCATGCCACCCCAACAGCAGGTCATGTCCTTCTAATGTCAACAATCTAGTATTTCTTAATATTATCCATTCCTTAACCCATATCAAATTTGTAGCTTGGTAATACAACTCCCAATTAGGCAAACCAAATCCTCCTCTTATTCTAGCATCTTGCAAAAGTTTTAACTTTATTCTCGCTTTCTTACCTTGCCATATATATTTCAATACAATGTTATTTAAATCTTCAAAGTAGTCTTTTCCAAGCCTAATTGGAATTGTTTAAAACAAATATAAAATTCTGGGCAATATATTCATCTTGATTGTTGATATTCTCCCTATTAAAGACAGTTGTAAATTTTCCCATTTCGCCAAATCTAGCACTATCTGCTGTTTAAGTTTGATATAATTATTCTCTTTGAGTGTACTGCAACTTGCTGTCAAATATATCCCCAAGTACTTGATCTTATTCATGACCTGAATTTTCAGTAGGTCTACCAATTCTTCCTTTTGTTTTGATAGCATATTCTTTGTCAAGATTTTTGTCTTATCTTTATTTATTTTCAAACCAGCCACCTTTCCATATGTCTGTATCCTTTCTATCAATTTTGATGCTGTTTCTAGTGGGTCTTCTAAAATAAAAACCAGATCATCTGCAAATGCTTGCAACTTAAATTCTTCCTTTTTAATTTTCATCCCTTTTATATTCTTTTCATCTCTAATATTTCTGTTTAGCACTTCCAAAGTTAACACAAACAACAAAGGTGGTAGTGGGCACTCTTGTCTTGTTCCTTTTCTTATATCAATAAATTCTGTCAGTTCTCCCTCTATCATTACCTTGGCCATCTGCTTATGATATACAGCTTCTATTGCTTGAATAAATTTTCTAGCAAAGCCCATCTGTTCGAGAAGTAATAACATGAATCACCAATTCACATTATCAAATGCCTTCTGTGCATCTAGAAATATCAAAGCCATTTGTTTTTCGGGATGTGCCTCGTAGTATTCCAAAGTGTCCAAGATTACTCTCATATTGTCTTTGATTTGTCTCTTTGGTAGAAATCAATTTTGGTCAGGAAGGATAAAATTATTTAAATATTTTTTAAGTCTTTCTGCCAATATTGAAGAAAATATTTTATAATCTGTGTTGAGTAGGGAGATAGGTCTATAGTTCTTGATTTGTAATGGATCGGTCTCCTCTTTTGGAACTAGTGTGATATAAGCTTCTGACCATGATTTAGGTATCCTCTTCTTCAACATAACTTCATTCATAACTTCTAGCAATGGAAAATTCAATGATTCTTGTAATGTTTTGTAAAATTCTTCCAGAAGTCCATCTGGGCCTGGTGCCTTTCCATTATTTTGTTTCTTAAGTGCTTCAGTTAACTCCATCATCGTTATATTGCTTTCTAACATTGTTTCAATCTCTTGAGGTATCTGGGGTAAATTAGCATTCTGTAAATACTATTTAACTCTTTCCTTATCAATATTCTCTTGTGTGTATAGTTTCCAATAGAAGTCTCGAAGAATTTCCTTCTTCTCTTTACTACCATAGCAAACTTGGCCTTGGTCATCTCTTAATTGCAATATTTTCCTTGATTCTTTCTCCTTTCTCAATTTATATGATAACCATCTACCTGGTTTATTTGCATCTTCAAAATAGTTCTGTTTGGCACCTCTAATTTTTTGTGCTAATTCTTCTTTTTCTATTAGACCTATTCTATTATTATGTTTGGTTATATCTGTTAGGGATAACATTGTTTACCCTAACTGGTTTAGGTAAAATAATAAATATGTTATTATGGTTTGTTAGTTAAAGTGTCTTTAATTTTAACTGTAAGAATGTAATTAAGGGAGTGGTTGTAAAAGCACCATAAAACAAGCAAGGCACAGTAGCTTGCTCTCTCTGGCTTTATGATCCTTAATAACTGGATAGACTGAAGACTGCATTTTTCCCCTACTGGAACGGGAGAGAGAAAGGACTGTTGATTTATCAACGGTGAGAGGACTGATTTATTGTAAGTGAGCTGACATTGGATATTCTACACGGACTTTGCTTATTGAATATCCTTGAATGGACTGACTAAAATGATACATGACTAATGGACTGTTATTTTGACTATGCTATAAAACTCTAAGTGGAATAAACTATATTTTTGATAACACAAGCATATCTGTTATTTTTACTGTATGTTAACTAACATACAAACTTATCTCACACATTTATCTGTGTGCCTATCTGACTAATGCTGCACATTCTGTTTAGCTTGTCTCCTTAACCCTGGTTGGGGAACCCAGGCTTAACAATATCCATTTTTAACAATGTCCTTTTTCTGTGGCATTTTCTGTAGCTCTTTTTCAAGTCCTGTATACTCATCCTCTAATGCCTTAGAGGCTAATCTTTTCATGGTATTTCTTTTCCTTGTATAGTCTATTAATAAGCCTCTGGCATATGCCTTCACTGTATCCCATACATTCTGGATTGCTGTATCTTCTTTTTTGTTTTCTCTAGAGAAAAAATCCAGTTCTTTCTCCATCCACTGTGTGAAATCTTTTTCCTTTAAAATAGTATTATTTAACGTCCATCTAGATCTTCTTCTTTGTCCTTTCCATTTAATTGTAATTGGATTGTGATCTGCCCAAGTACTTGTTTCAATATTTATTTCTTGAATATTAGTTAACAATTCTGTTGACATCCATATCATATCTATTCTGGACCATGATAAGTGTCTATTTGAGTAGAAGGTGTATTGTTTAGTTTTAGCATTTCTTTCTCTCCATGTATCTTTTAAGTTTATTTCATCTACCATTTAAAAAAAAAAGATTTAGGGAGGGTCTTTCTGTTTTGCTTTATTGATTTCTGTGCTGTATAGTCCAGTTTATTGTCTACAATTCCATTAAAATCTCCTATCATAATTATATTAGCATAGTCCAGTTCAATTATTTTCATATGTAATTTTTTATAAAATTCTTCTTGATTGTCATTCAGGGCATAGATTGCAATCAGGAGTGTTTTTGTATTGTTGTCCATTATTTCCACCATTAGTATTCTTCCGTCATCATCAGTATAAATCAGTTTCGCTGGGATGGTTTCTTTAATGAATAAAACCACTCCTCTTTTCTTACATTGTGTCAAGGAAGTAAATATTTTCCCTAGTTTTGGCTGTATCAACAATTGTTCATATTGTTTTTTAATATGTACTTCTTGTAGACAGATTATATCAAATTTTAATTTCTCTAATTTATGGAAAGTTTTCTTTCTTTTAACAGCTGAATTAAGTCCATTTATATTAATTGTAATCAATTCTTTCTCTTCCATGGTTATATTTTGTAGTTAGGTTTGACAGCTCTCATGGATCTTGGTTCACATTGTTCTTTGGCTTCCTCTTTTCCACCTACTGCACCTTCTTCTTTTTCAGTCATCATTTGTCAGTCCTCTTGGAGTTCAATTAGTGAAATTTCTTTTTCTGCCTCTTCCTCTTTCCCTCTGAAAAATTCTGTATAAAATGATTCAGCTTTCTCAATTGAGTCAATTCTATATCTCTGTTCTTGCCATGTGAACATTAAACCTTCTGGAATCAGCCATCTATAATTCACCTCTTTTTTAAGTAGCAATTTGGTCAAGAATTGGTATTCTGTTCTCATCTCTCTCACTTTTCTGAGTATTTGTTTAAAGACCACAATCTCCTTATCTTTGTATTTCAATGTTTTCTCTCTTGTCACTTGCAAAATTTGCATTTTAATGGCTTTCTTTGTAAATCTGATGTGAACTTCTCTTGGTAAGCTATTTCTCATTGCACATCTTGTGAAGACTTGATAGACCTCATCTATTCCATCCATCATCTTCTCTTCAGTTATTTCCAAAGCTTCAGCCAATATTTCTATCATTATCTCAGCTAGATTTTGTCCTTTTTTCTTCCTCTATGTTTTGGAATCTAAGATAAAATTCTGATCTGTCCATCTCCCATCTTAGCATACCACTTTTATCTTGTTCAACCACAGTTAATCTGTTATTGATGTCTCCAATCTTCTTGTCTCTTTGTTTATTTTCTTCTTCAATTTTTTGGAGTCTCTCATCATACTTCATCATCATTTGTTGGATGTTCTCCACTTTTTCATTGGTTTTCCCTGTTCTTTGTTCAATGTTCTCTATTCTCTTTTCAATATTCTCTGATCTTGTTTGAATATTTTGAATTCCTTGCATAATCATCTGCAGGGTCACTTTTTCTTTTTCTTGCCTTAATATTGTCTGTATTGAACGTTGTTCTCCAGATGGTGGAGAGGAAGAAGTGGAAGTTGAAGAACCAGGAGCTGTTAATTTCCTACTCATTTTGAGGAGTTCAAGATTCTCAGGCTCTTCTAGACCTTAATCCAGTTGTAAAATAACCAATTGCAGTTCCAAATAAAAATAGTAGGAAAAAAGTAGGAGAATAGTAAGAAAAGATAAGCCAAATAGTAATAATAATAGAAAAAGAAGAAAAAATTTCTTCAGGTTCTTATATACCTTAATCCAATCAGTTGGTTAGATAACAGTAAAAATTCAAAAATGATGGAAAAGACCATAAACACGCCATGAACACACACACAAAAAGAAAAAGTTGTAAAATCCTAAAAAAGGCGAAAAAGTGAAGAAAAAGACTACAAAAGAAAGGAAAAATTCTTCAGGTTCTTCAACACCTTCATCCAATTAAGAGGTCTCAAATATAAAAGTATACATAAAAATAAACCAAAAGAAAAAAAAAGAAAAGAAACCAATATGGAAGGTAGATGGAAAGACAAAAATACCAAGAAGGGATAGAGAAGAAAAAGGATACTCCCTTAAAAAGAAAAGGAAGGGAAGCAATAACACTAAAGCTTTTCCTTTAAATTAAAAAGCAGACATAGAAATTTAACTTCCAAAGACAAGAAAAAAAATAAAAAACAAAGACAAATTCCAGAGAGCCAAAAATCCAAATAGCTATTGCAAAAAAAAAAAGTAAACTGATGAGGAGGGGTAGCACAGCTTAAAAAGAATAAAAAGAGCACACTGCACTTTGTTTAATTATCCAAGGCTCTTGCTATAACTCTCTTCTCCAAAGACTTATCACCTTTTTTCTCTAAGCTTCAACACCAGACTCCAGCTGTTGATAGAAACCCAGAAGATCACCTGTAATAATACTCTCCTGTGCTCTTCCCTCTATCTTATCAAACAGGCAATGTCCTTGAAACAAAGTCTCAGTTCTTTCTCAGCTTTGTCTGGTCAAAAGAAAAATAGAATATTTCCAAGCCTCTAGTTGGCAGTGTTACAAAGTTTCTTTAGCTTTCACTTTCCCCCTCCTTTTGCAAGCAAAATATAATAAGAATTAATTAAAAAAAAGAAAAAGATATTTAAAAAATAACTAAAAGGGAGTCTCTGGCTTAGAATATTATAAAATCAAAAAGGAGAGAAGAAGAATGTATAAAAAGAAAAAAAAACCCAGTCCAGTTTCAAAATATAAGATCATGTGTAGAAAATCCAGCAATGAGAAAAAAAAATTACTTTGACATTCCTGTTTAAAATCGCCACTTAATCACTTCTGTCAAAACTTTTATAGATTCTTTCTTTCCCTTAGGGTATCCTTTCAAGTCTTAAAATAAAGAAAAAGTTATCACCAAACTGGCATACTCTCTCTTTCCGTTCTCTTTCGTTTCGGAGCTGTCTCAACTTCAGCAGCTTTAATGGCTGCCTCTTTGCCGCTGGCAAAAAGAGCTTCTCCTGGATCTACCAGGGATTTTGCGATATCCCTTGGATCAACAGGATGCACTCTTTACATTCACCGTATCTTCGGGATGGTTTAGATCCACTTGGACCATCCAGGAGCAAAGATATCAGCTGCGATCTCAGATCTCCAAGATCGCATGCCATATCGTTGCGACGCCAGCTCCTGCCTCCCATGGCTTGCAATTTCTTTACTAACAGAGAAAATATTCGTCACATCTTTGGTATCCCCCACAATCCTCTAAAATATAGTGATTGCATCTGAATGAGGCAAGATTTATCTTTTGCTTGTTTAGTTGGCCTTACTGATTGTGTTAAAAATTGTTCTCATTTCACGATAGAAAAGAGATTAATCTAATCACAACCATAAGGATTGTATAACTCTCATTCCTTGCCTTTCTTGTTTCCATATTGTACATAAGATTTCTCTTTGTTGATAGCAATAGCAATATCAGTTAGACTTATATACTGCTTCATATGCTTTACAGACCTCTTGTCAAGGCTCTGACTAATGAACTCAAGCAAATCAGAATTCTGAGATTTGGCTCCTTCTCAAAGCTCCTCTTTATTGAGTGCATCATATTGGCACAGCTTCAAAGGAAAACCAATTCTAAATCTTTCCCGTGGTTTCAATATAATTAAACTAGGAAATAACCCCATCCCCAAGTGTCACAGGTCATGTTGACCAATTAGGTTAATTGGCTTGCTCTTTAGACACTCCTTCCCCAACCTTATTGGTTGACAGTAGAGATGACCTTGGTTCTCATGAGAAAGCTCTCTGTTGTGTCTACAAATGCATTCCAACCTCCTCCTCCCCACTTCCCACTCTATGTAGCAACTGAGGAACAGAAAGATGGCTGTGGTGAGATTCAATTTGAAGTTGACACCTCTCTAAGTGTCAACTTATGTTATAGAGTCAGCATATTGCCCCTCAACAATCTGGGTCCTCATTTATCAACTTCAGAGGAATGGTAAGATGAGTCAACCCACGTGATGGTAGCATGCTTAAGAATCAATTGCCATTTTTCAGTAGTAAGTCACGGTATTCAGAAAATAATAGAATAGAATAGAATAAAATAGAATACTTTATTGGCCAAGTGTGATTGGACACACAAGGAATTTGTCTTGGTGTAAATATTCTCAGTATACATAAAGAAAAGGTACTTTCATTAAGAATCAAGAATCATAACGTACAACACTTAATGATAGTCATAATGTACAATCAACAATCAAATCATACTAGGAAACAGTCAAGTGGGAGGGGATGGGTGATAAGGAATGGTGAGAAGATTAACAGTAACAGTAGTGTATACTTTGTAAATAGTTGGACAGTGTTGAGGGAATTATTTATTTAGCAGAGTGATGGCTTTCGAGGAAAAACTGTTCTTGTGTCTAGTTATTCTGGTGTGTAGTGCTCTATAGCGTCGTTTTGAGGGAAGGAGTTGAAACAGTTTGTGTCCAGGATGTGAGGGGTCTGCAAATATTTTCACAGCCCTCTTTTTGATTTGTGCAGTATACAGATCCTCAATTGATGATAATTAATGAAAAATAGTAAAATCTAAAGAATATATAAGTAAGTGTACATATGATGCCTATGAATGCAAGGACTTATTGTCTTTTATGAAGACATTTTTCAATTTCCTAGTCGACTATATATCTATTTCTTGGTAGCTTTCCATGAAAATACTAGCTAGATTTGGACTTGCTTGGCCGTTTGAGATCAGTCAAGTTTCTTAAACTTTTAAAGGATGCCATACACAAACCAAATCACCTAATATATTTGTCCACAATTGTGAGGATAACATCCAAACCTCACAAGGGAAGAGTTTTGTACAGGTCTAAATATTCCTCTCTAAATTGTACAATTTTATTTTATGAGTGATCTTATAGCCCATGTGCTTGTTGAAATAATTTGTGTGGATGAAGCTTCTCAAAGGTAACCATGTAGACACAGGAAGTTCTACACCTCTTTACCTGAAATAAATACAACATTTAGGCAGCATGTACTTCATGTGGGTTTATGAGATTTCCAAAAACCACTGTATTTATGCACCAATGTTTAATGTTCATAGAGGTTTTAATCACCAAAATAAAGTGAGACTAAAAAGAGAATCATAAGTAACATGCTACAAGAATGCAATTTCTACTTCTGGTTCTTGGTTCTTTCATGTATTAAAACAAAGCAATATCACCCTTTCACAGGCACCCCAGCCAACATGTAACTATGTAGGAAATTGCTTGCAAAATATAACTAATAATAATTTTAAATAATTACATGAATAAATAAATACATGCTTTTTTAAAAAATAAAAGGTTTCCACTGTTAAGCCCTTTTCTATTTTGTAAGCTAATTTTCTCACAATGTATCAACAGCTAATGTCATCTTGTGAAGTAGTTAAAGGTTAAAATGGAGTATTTCTTGGCTTTTATGTCTTGCCCTTTTGTCTGTGCTTTAATGATCCTTTATTTAGTCATTTAAAATATTTAGAGACTCCTAAGTTTCCAGAGGATGTTACCCTCCATAAAAGGGTAGAAAACTAAAATGGGAGGGGGAAAAAAAGATTAAAGCAGTGACAACCGTAATATTTATAATAAAGTGGCGCACATTTTCAGAAAGGACTACTCAGTGTGGTAAGATAGTATTTGTTAGGGTCCTGAATGCTAAATAAAATCCACAGTTTTATGTGGTGTTGAAAAAACAGCAAATGCTTCTCAAGGGAAGAGCATTCCAGTGCTGGATTTCATAACTGAGAAGTCCTCCCCATACAACACACCTGAAAAAGCCTGTTCTCAGTCTGATAAAGATTCAGGAGACTGTTATGTAAGCAGACAAGAACAAGCTTCTCCGTTATCAGTGAAGGGTTTTGCTGCCTCCTTGCTGGATCACAGGAAGGTGTAAGAAAGAGAATCAGAGAGTCTTCACCCTACCTGAGAGTTTGTGGCTTCTAAACAGGAAAATGTCAACTTGATAGAATTCTTGTAACCTCATTCTGTTCATGTCAATCAATCTTGCTAAAGAAAGCTCCATGAAAACTGTGCTTTTGGAAATAGCAATCTTTAGCTGTAGGCAGTAGGTGAAGCATTGAGCACCCTGTTCCAATCAATGGTTGGTAAGGAGCATCTATGCTACAAGTCCTAATATTTCATAGTTGAGTAATTCAAACAAATGTCTACAGCAGAGGTCTCCAAACTTAGCAACATCAGCTATGCTGGCTGGAGAATTCTGGGAGTTGAAATCCACAAGTCTTAAAGTTGCCAAATTTGGGGACCCCTGGACTACAGATTGATGCATGCAGGGAGAGGTTCTTCATATACCGAAGTCCTAAACAATTTAAGTGTCACTATAAATACTTGGTGCCAATGGCAGCTATATAGCCTCTTTGATATACAAATAATCACCTGTTTCTGTAGAAATGACATGGAAGATCCTGGAGGTGGGAGATTGCTGTTGCTCAAATAGTTATTGATAAAATGTCACAATAGTATTTTGGAAGTAAGCTAATCCCTTCACTTCTCTGAATGGAAATTTCAGGCCAAGATGAAGTTGGTTGGATAATTTGAATATGAATTTACTATAGTATACAATTATTATTTACTTTACTTTTTCTTACTTAAAAAAAAGCTTGGCACAGTCCATAGTTAGGGGGGGAAAGCTTTCTTTGGTGTGACAGGAATATATGTACAATCAAATGCAATCACAGCTCTGAATGAATGGGATGAGTCCAAACTTGAACTGCTACTGTTAAGTGAAAGACAAAACAATAGTCCTTAAATGCTTACACTAACAGTCTATGGAGATTCTCAGTCATTGAGGTCATGATTGTCCCAAAGGTGGCTTTTTCAACTGGACTTTCTTTGTTTTTCCTTGAAGACATTTTGGTTCTCATCCAAGAAGCTTCTTCAGAACTTAACTTTTGCTTACACCAACATTACAGAAGAGTAATGGACCTTGCTTCTTGAAACATGAAGTGGGGGCATGGTATGATGATGGATGTTTCCAAACAAATATTTCTATTAAGAATACAAAAGTTGGAGCTTAGGGAATAGGGAAGAATGGCTTGGCTAATGGCATGATGGATCATGAATGGATTTGCCTCAGAAGTTTGTTTCACTCCTTCAAGAATTCGGAGCATTTCCATCATTAAGCCAGCCTCCAGACAGAGGTGGTATTCAGCAGGTTCTGACCAGTTCTGGAGAACCAGTTGTGGAAATTTTGAGTAGTTCAGAATACCACCTCTGACTGGCCCCATCCCCATCTATTCTTTGCATCCTGAGTCCCAGCTGATCAGCTGGGTCTTCTTTTGTTGCCCTGGACAGGAGAACAGAGCTAGAAAGCAGGTTAGTGGAATGGGGAGGGAATGGAGATTTTACAGTATCCTTCCCCTGCCATATCCACCAAGCCATGCCAAGCCCACCAAGCCATGCCCACAGAACCGGTAGTAAAATTTTTTGAATCCCACTACTGGCTCCAGATGTTTGTTTATGCTTTTTAGTATTAATAGGGCATAGTTTACATAACTCAAACCTGCCATAGTGCAGATTATATATTCACAACAGCACTGATTTAATAGGCAGGAGTACATGTTTATCAGGCTTTTGAATAGGTGATATAACTAATGAATGTCTGGAAACTGAATCAGATCAAACTGAATTTTAGTTCAGTGTTAATAGGGGTCAGGGCAAGAAAGAGGTAAACAAAGAGGTCAAGATCACAGCCACAATATATGATCCAAATTTTGCCTTTTAATGTGGTTTATAATGCATATAAAAAAGGAGCAGAACTTTGATTGCATACCTGTCCTGCCTTTTTGACTCCTTCGTTGAAAAAAACCTTACTCTGCACCACATGTAGCAAGTAATTTCAGGTAAGGATTGAGTTTTACAACATGCAGAGCTCAGTCTAACTATTTCCAGCATTTCTCATTTGCAGTAATCACCTTACTTTTCTTAATAATAGAGCCAGCTCTGTCCATTTATACAATATTCAAATTGTGTGTGATTTTTAAAATGTAAACATCCTTCAAGTCAAACTTGATTCTCTTTGATCTTATGGATCTGTTCTTTTATTCTTCCAGGAGTTAGCTATCTATATCTTGGCTTTTCAATCTACTCTACAGTTCTGGATTTCCCATGTAGTCACTGATCACAAGTTCTAAATGGGTACGATCCTGCTTAGCTTTTGAAAGTCAGCTAATACTGGATAATATCTAGATTCACATTCCTCCTTTTAAATCAAGAAAAACTGGACTAATAACATGGCATGCAAGATCAAACTGAAAGCAGACTGAGATTTGTTGGGATCCTATTGGGAACTTGAAATAAATGTATGACTGTTATTTGCAATGTACATTACAAGGAAGGACCCTTTCATGCATATGAGATAAAAGGGGTAAGGGAAAACAATTCAGCTTTATGTTCTTATATCTTACAGCACAAATTTGTATTATAGACTCTGGAAGAGGAAGAGGGAGCTCTTGTACCTACTGTCTAAGCTACATATTTAGTCTGCAACTCAAACTTTCATTCTTGTAGTTGGCATTTTGCCAGGATTCTCTGTCAATGATTGTTTGAATTCTTGTAAGCTCTTTCTTGGGCAATCAATGAGAGTCTCTCACCTTCTTGTCTTCCATTGGCCTTCAATTTTTTCAAGGTTTTCTCCAATGATCCTTGCCTTTGCATTATTTGTCCAAATGAGTTAATGTTTAGTTTGATTATCAGGGTTTCAAGTGAACAATCTGATTTTACCTCATCCATTATTGAATATTTTGTTCTTCTTGCAGTTCAAAGTGTTCTCGACATTTTTTCTTTAGCACTATAATTCAGAGACAGCAACCTTTCTTTGTTCAGCCTTTCTGATGATCCAGATTTCACAGCCAGTACAGCTAGTGGAAAGAAATATGTCCAGGAATTGACTCCACTAAAAAAATTGAGAAGCAGAGTTTGCAACTGAAATACCCATTACATGGTTTATTAACTTCAAGAAAACAGGCACTAAAAGTACCATATTAACATATGGACAAACCTGTTTTGAAGAATATTTGTATAATACTATTTTTAATGGCCTTGTGTCAGGCTCAATGAAATTGGGACTGTACATTAAGTCCCAGTTAAGATGATTTATTGATCAGAAGAGGGTAAATTTCAACTCCTCCCTTGAATGCTGCTGAATCTTATTTAGTCTGGCCCAGGTGCAAATTGCCAGTCTGGGAAGATTTCTATGCAATAGGCATGGGCAATAAAGTAGCTAATTGAACTCTTCACATGTGGATCTGGTTGTTCATGCCTGAAATTCCAGTAATGAAAATTAAGAAGCATAGTGGGAAAAAATGATACTGAGATTAAAAAAAAATTAAAAAGACCAAAATAAGGACCAGAGCTTTAGAGTTTACAAATAAGATACTGAAGTTGGTGAATAGCATCTGCTTTTTAGGATCAAATATCAACAGTAAAGGAACCAATAGTCAATTGGATAATGTTAGACCTTTGAGGTACTCCAGAGAGGAAGAACAACTAAGTGTACTAGCTCTATCTTCATTAAGATTACAGTAATACAGGAATGTCAAACTCGTGGCATCACGGCAGCATCACATGACATATTGGGACTGCCCTCCCCCGTGGGGCAGAGCTAGCACATGACACATCCAGCCCATGGCCCACAAATTTGATGCCCCTGCAGTAACAGAATCTTACAAGACTGAATGTATTTCTCCTTTCCATTGTCAACTAGATTGGGTCTCTTTTGAAAGGTATCCCATGCCCTCCATCCTTCTGTGGCCTGAGATATCTTTTACATGCCAATAGTCTAGTTGTGGCTCTCCTTTCTGTCTCCCAATATCATTTCCAAATAGAATTACAGATAAATGACTTGGTAAAGTAGTTGTGAAAGCATCAGAAGACATTAGATATCACAATGTTTTTAGGTCTACAAAGATCAGAATTGTGAAAAGAGTGGTTTTCCTGTATGGAAAAGTTTGACTTTGAAGTACAGAAAGTGCATTGATACTTTTGAAAGTTGATATTTGAGAAAGCTCCTGAGAATATGATGGTTAGCCAAGTAAACAAGCAAAGGATTATTGAACAAATCAACCCAGAGTTCTTGCTTGAGGCAAAAATTACCTGACTAAAATTCTTTCAGATACATTGTTCAAAGACCTAGCTCCCTGGAGAAAGCTCTAACTATAGGAGAGGTAAAAAGAAAAAGAAGAAAACAACCAGAAGTAAAGTAGATGGACTCATTTGCAGCATGTCCACCATTATAAGTCCTGAAGAGCTAGGTGATCACTAGGAGTTGATGACTTGATGGCATATAATCAATCAATAAATCAATCAAGTCTCATGTTCCTACAACTAAATGGAAAATTGAACCATGAGAGGGGATATTAATATTGGTTCATGCATATCAGCATTTCTTAACTAGTATAAGCAAGTAGCAAGTCATCTTTGTCAAGCTGACAAGTTAAGCAGTGTTGAGATGGGAAACTTCCACAGAATGCCAGAGCTGCAGGCTAGAATGGAAAGTCAAAATGACACACCAGAGCGGGGTGTCAAACTCACGACATCATGGTGGCATCACATGACATTTTTCCCCTTCACTAAACTGGGAGTTTGACAGCCCTGCTCCAGAGGAAGGGCAAAACAGATTGTTTGCATATTGCTGTTAAGAAAGCTACATAGATATCTCTGTCAAGTCAAATGTTGACCCTGTCTTGAAAGAGTATTCACATTTTAATTGAACTAGGAGACAGTTAATGATGGGAGAAGATCTTGCCTTTTGTAGGAATTGTACATGCTTTCATTTAAGCTAATTTCTTAGCTCCCAGTGTTACCTTCTTCAAATTACTCCAGCAATGCAGCACCACAAACCCAAGGAGGAAAACTGTCAGAGTGTGCATAGTGTAATTAGGTGAGACAATCCAGGAACAAATACAACACACAGATTTGTATTTACTGTTCCATTGGTTATCACTCAAGTGATTATTCCACCTATTCCACTCAGCTGACTATCAAAACACAATGGTGTTAGTGCAGGAAGTCATAAACAGAACCACTGGTTCAATTAGCATAGTTAGAAATGCTCTTAGTTTCATTTCTTAGTACAATGAGTTGTTAGAAAAATTAAGATAATTAGTAACCAGAAGCTATTTTTGTCTTAATTTCTGAAAGGGCAGACATCACATTTAAACAATTAGCCTGGGCCTATGGAGAGGGAATAAACCGTAAAAAACATAATTATATATACACGATAGTGAAGCCTGAATGTATATGGCATTTTGGGAACATAATAATAAGAAACTAATGTTATGATAGCATTTCCAATGTTCTTTAAAGTTACCATTGAAATCATTGAATTCCTGCTTTCCGCTGCAGACAAATGTTAGAAGATGCTCAGTGAATTAGCATTTTTAAGAAGAGACTTCAGAAATAATTGACTTTGAAAATTCAAGCTACCTTTTCATTTTTTATATATAATTCATTTAAAATTGTCTTTAAAATAATTGTCAGAAGAAGCAGGCTTACTCTGGTACAAAGGAAGGTCTGAGACATAAAAGCTTCAGAAATCTGTTTGGCTCCATCACTCCTGATCTTTAGAGAAGCCTTAAAAAACTGAACTATTCAGAACAGCATTTGTTAAAATATCTGTCATCAACACACCTGTCATTGTTATAATGATGAAGTCTGGGTATAATTTATGAACTATGTTAAAATTTTAAGAATTGTTGTTGTATGATCATTTTAATTTATTACTGTCACAATTATCTTGTGATATTAACTATCATTGGAGGCCTTTTAGTCCAACCTCCTGCCCAAGGCAGGAAACATTATACCATCCCAGACAAATGGTTGTCCAATTTTTTCTTGAAAACCTCCAACAATGGAGCACCCAACAAATCTATGAGACAAACTATTGCATTGATTAATTGTTTTTACTGTCAAGAAATTCTTCCTTATTTCTAGGTTGGATCTTCCTCTGATCAAACTTCCACTCATTGCTTCTTCTGGTGCTATGGGGAATAAATTGGCACACTCTTTCCTGTCACAACTCTTCAAATATTAGAAGACTGCTTTCCTGTTGCCCGAGGCTTCTCTTTATTAGGCTAAACTTACCGAGCTCCTTAGCCATTCATCATATGATTTAGTGTCCACATTCCTTATCAACTTTGTTGCTGTTTTTGCACTCTTTCAAGGGCCTCAGCATTGTTTTTAACTGTGTGACCAGAATTGGATGCATAATCCAAATGTGTTCTCAGGTATTTCAAATGTAATATAAATAAATACATAATTTGGAATGATGCTATCAAACTGAACAATGCAGAACATTTTTGGCCTTAACTGTCTTATGAAAAGATACACTATAAAATGGTAAATACATTAGCTAAAAAACTGATGGGACCTAAACACAAAAAATGTTAAAAAACAGTATTTTGGGGCAGGCCAGGTTCTATATTTGAGAGAACAACAGCCCTCTGTCTTTGCCTGGGCTTTATTACCCAATGGTGGCATGGGATAACAGCAACATGTCTCCAACCAGCATTGGATGGTAAAGTCTAGTCATCATTTTATTTCCCACAGTGATCTGGAGAACTGCTAAACTGAAGTTACTAGAGTTGCTAACTAGTATTTTGAGTTCCAGCCCAAAACAAACTGGTTGATTGACAGAATGGAAAACATGGGATGATAGATAAACGGGAAGGATCCATGGTGTGTCCTGCCACAGACCTAAGAAAGATTTCAAAAAACTTAATTTCTTCGAGGACAAAGCTATTGGTGCATAGCAACATCAGACCAAGCACAGCAGTACAAAGATTTATGGGGAACAGGAATAAATGACCCTCAGAAAATCAGGGAATTTGTGCCAAAGGAAGTCAAAGGAAAGGTCAAGGTAAAAAAGATCATGTCCAGAATACTCAAATGTTTTTCTATAAAAAACAGCAAAAACTATTACTGTACATCAAGAGAATTATATTTCACTGATTTTTTTTAAATTCCCATTTTGCAATGATTCTCATAGGACACATTTAAATATTGATTTGTGATAATGCAATTTGATTTTTTTCCTGGTTTACAATTTGCATTTCTTTCATTTTACCTTTCATTGCTTTTTTTATTATAACTGAGTCTGAATGCAATATTAATAAGACCTGTATGTTTGGTGCATTGATAATGGCCTTCTTAAACTCTTTCCTTCCTGCCTTGTTTTCTTTCTCTTATCACACTGATTTCTAAACAGTAAAATTGAAATTAGAAATTATTTCTCTTTTGGTTTATATAAACCTGCAATGCACATAGGTACTATTGTAGCATATCTTGCATCTTGCATATTCTATTCAGCAACTCTCCATAGTCTTCACCCTCTTCTAAATCCAGAATCACTCTGGAATTGGGTGGCACTAAAATAAAAATTGAATCAAATCAATCATATTCATATCAGGATGGTGTTGGAAGAAAAATCCATCTGGTTCAGTTCTGAGGATATAGATAAATCCCCAAATGGCCTCAATGGCTCTCAGAAAGAGTGCTAATGACCAGATGAGTGCAAAGTATATAATCCTTCCATTCCCCACCATTCAATCAGAATGGAATAAGCTTTTTGTCTGGTTACAACAAACAAACACAAAATTCCAGTTGCCTTTTGGAGAAGCACCTTTGGGACAATCATGATCTGGATGATTGAGAATATCCAAATATAGCATGTGGGCCATTGATATTGAATTAAGAGAAATGTTTTCTCTTTTATAAATGCATTCATTATTAAAACATTGATATTCAAATAATACATAAAAAGCAAATATTGGAATGCAAAAAAAGTAGAAAAAAGGAAGATGATGCAAAGGGAGGTTGGGAGAGAGAGAGAAAGAGAGAGAGAAAGAAAGGAAGAAAGAAAGAAAAAAGAAGGAAAGAAAGAAAGAAAGAAAGAAAGAAAGAAAGAAAGAAAGAAAGAAAGAAAGAAAGAAAGAAAGAAAAGACAATTATATTTACATTAAACAAACCAGAAAAGAAAACCATAATGAAAAAAAGAAAAAGTAGATTACATTCTATCCTTCCCTTCCATTTGTATCCCCAACCACTGCCTATAATTCCTTCTTACTTCCATGTTTATGATTTGTAATTTTCTAATAAGAAATAAACAAGACTGCCATGGTATTGAAGTAACAGAAATGTCTTCCTATGAAATGGGAAGGATATATGTAAACGAGCAATGAGTATTCACCTAAGAATGAAATAAAATCATAGCAGCAATAAGACTTAATGACTGTACTTAAACATGATTGGATTTTCTACCGCACAGTCATTTCCAGCTGCAAAATATCAAAAATGCTAGACAATAGGCAGAAAAGGGGTATTGCATGAAACTATACTATGAGGTATCTATTCAGTGTCCTGCTGGATTGCACAGTAAGTATAGAAATGACAATAAAGAAAATTTCAAAAATGTATTTGAAAACAAGAAAAATAAATGATACCAGTTCAAAAATAGATGCCACCAATTTGATTAAATAAATAAACAAATGATAATAAAAAGAAAACAAAGGATAAAACAAAAGATAAAAAGTTGGAAGTATATCATTGAAATAGTTTTCATGCCATTCTACTTTTTTCTTTCATGTCTCCTAGTCTCCTAAATTATGTTTAAATGCCCTTCCTTCCTTCCTTCCTTCCTTCCTTCCTTCCTTCCTTCCTTCCTTCCTTCCTTCCTTCCTTCCTTCCTTCCTTCCTTCCTTCCTTCCTTCCTTGAACAACAGCTACTTGTGACTTCCTGCTGGCTTCTTCATTGAATTTCCTTATAGGGAGCTGGCAGAGAACAACATAAATCCTTCCTTCCTTCCATTCTCTTTCCTTCCTTCCTTCCTTCCCTCCCTCCCTCCTTCCTTCCTTGAACAAGAGCTATTTCCTACTTCCTGCTGGCTTCCCCATTGAATTTCCTTGTAGGGAGCTGGCAGAGAGCAACAGAAATCCTTCCTTCCTTTCATTCTCTTTCCCTCCCTCCCTCCCTCCCTCCCTCCTTCCTATCTTCCTTGAACAAGAGCTATTTCTGACTTCCTGCTGGCTTCCCCATTGAATTTCCTTGTAGTGAGCTGGCAGAGAGCAACAGAAATCCTTCCTTCCTTCCATTCTCTTTCCTTCCTTCCTTCCTTCCTTCCTAATTCCATTCTCTTCCCCCCCCCCCCCCCCCTGCAAATTGCAAACCAGAGTAGTGTGCATGTATATTTCTCAGAACTGCCAAAGGCCAGAAATTTACCGCCTCGAACCATTAATCGGCAAAGTATTCAGGCTATAGACAACACAGAATAAACAGGTAATAACATAAAGGATGGTTACTATTGAGAAAGCTAAGTGATGGGAAGGAAAGCTCCAGTTTGTAAGATGGCAGGCACAGTGTCACAATCAAACCAGTGGTGGTATTCAAAAACTTTTACTACTGGTTCTGTGGGCGTAGTTTGGTGGGCATGGCCATGTGACTGGGTGGGCATGCCTTTTTTTTTTGCAGCCCCCATCTGTTTTGAGGAGCTTCTTAGCCACAGAGGAGCCCCGGGGGGGGGGGGGTTTGCTTCCCTAAAGCTCCTCTGGGGCTCAGGAAGGAAAAAGAACAGAGTTTGGGAGGGGCATTCAACACTCCAAGCTCTGTTTTGGGAGCTTCCTAGCCTCAGAGAAGCCTCGGGGTGTGTGTGTGCATTTTTGCTCACTTAAGGCTCCTCTGGGGCTCTGGAAGGAAAAAAAATGGAGGGGGGGGCTGAGCTCCTCCCTCCATTTTTTGCCTTCCTGGGCCTCAGCAAGGGAAATCCTGGCACAGCTGATCTTATCTGCAGCTGATGATCGGGAGGGGAAAAAAGAAATACCTTAGGTGAATGTCAGGCAGGTGGGCGGGTGAGCGAGCATCGGGCGGGAGGGCGACCGGGTGGGGGTGTGTGGCCAGGCAGAACTTACTACCAGTTCAGCGACCCACACCAAATTCTTGCTACCGGTTAACCCGATCCGTTGCAAACCTGCTGAATACCACCACTGAATCAAATCTCTGCCCTTTTTCTGAGTGCATAATCACCATTTTGCACAAACACCTGTGAATATCCCCAGAGGGTAGTTTTACCCATTTTGTAAGTCACTCTGCCTTGTTGCCTCAATCTATAGGCAGCTCTACCAAATGTTGCTATAGCATGGATTGTTTAGAGGCTGCAACGTTTACTAACAGTGCTGTAATAAATTTACTGCACAGATTCCTACAATATTCGCAGTGTAAAATACACATTCAAGTGTTTGGACCCCTGAGACATAGCAGATAAGTTCTTCGTAGGGAGCCCTATTAAGTCTGTCTTCCAGCAGAGTGTATATAAGAATGTACATCAAATCCGAGAAGACACACTGTGGTGTTTAGGCTGTTCCAATGTAGTAAGATATTTCACGGACTACAAGTTTGGGATTCAAGCCTCCGACTGTCAGGAACTAGATTCAATTCATTTTTAATTCAGGATTCACTTTAGAAGAAGTGCCCTAAATGGAAGTGCCCTATGGACAACAAAAATTCTGAAGACAGTTTTCAATCCCCCTCCTCCCCCCAAAACAGCTGCCAGCTTAAATGGAATTTGTCAGAAATTATTAAGGGATCCAGGGCCATTGGATAAAAGTTAAGCTGTAACCTTGAATTAAACCTCACCAGCCAAATGAGTCTCTACTTTGGGTTGGACAACTGCCAGTGCAGTCTGACATTTGGGATATACTTGGAGATCCTCATGAATTTAGATTGAACAGTTTCCAGGGGCTAATTGTGTACTCCATTAAGTCAATGACTAAACTTTAAATGATTTGATAGCATCCAGCACAAAGCTGCTTTCCTTTTCATAGAAGTGTTGTCTCTTTACTGCATGTTCAACACTGACCTTCTTTCTTGCCTGAAGCATGGAATACTAACCTCAAATTTAATATTGTTGATCTTTGGTTGTATTAACAAATTTGATTTGATTTAACCTGTTTCAAGTATGCTTAACCTGTTCTGTGGTATGGTCTTTGTTATGTATGTAAATAGTTTAAATAAAAGCAAGCTTGGGGTAAAGTGCAGGGTTCTGGCCCTGCACTTCTGATTGGTTGTTAAGCGGCTCGATCGGATTGGTTGAGTTCAGAGAATCCGATTGGCCCTTAACGAAGGACTCTTATTGGTTCTGGAGCTAGCGTCTTACAGCTCCCTATTGGTTATTTCACATTAAGGTTACCTATATAAGGCAGAGTTGTTGTTGTTCAAGTTCTCAAGTCACTATGTAATAAAGAGCTGAAAGTTCACCAACTAAGATTGTCTCCAGTCATTTCACCCATGCCTGAAACTATATCACTGGCGACGAGGGTGGGATTTGGAGACATCTGATCTTAAGGAACCGGGAAGAAAAACAGAGCACGTGCCAAGACGACGCCACCAACGGAAACCATGTCCAGCGGCATCATACCACCCGCTCCGTTCGATCCGAACCAAGAGGATTGGGAATCCTACATGGATCGCTTCCAAATGTTCCTTGAAACAAACAACCTGAAGGACGCCACACCAGCCAAGAAGCGGGCGCTGTTCCTGACGTACTGTAGCCCGGCTGTCTTTAAAATGGCAAAGGTACTTGTGAAACCTCGAGAAGTTAAAGCAATGAGCTGGGACGACCTCGAACCTCTCCTGAGAGACCATTACGCGCCAACCGTACCTACACTCGTGAGATGTCACGAATTCTATCAAAGAAGCCAGCGAAAAGGAGAGAGTGTGGCTGACTTCGTGGCAAACCTCCGACACTTGGGAGGCCTCTGCGGATTCGCAGACTTAGATGAAGCACTGAGAGACCACTTAATTCTGGGATTAGATGCGCTGGGCGTGCAAAGCAAGCTGATGGCGAAAGGCAACATCGACCTTGCTGACGCTATCGCCGAAGCCACTGCTGCAGAGGCGACCAAAAAGTCCGCGGCACAACTACGACGAAGCCGAAACCCAACGACCCCACAGACAGGTGACCTTTTATCCAAGTCAGAAGAGCAGCTTGTTACGACGCACCACGAGGACCTCTCTTCGTCGTCAGACAGCGACGAAGAAGGGGTCCATCGACTGCGGTTCGACCTGGTCCCTCGCTCTAAACCCTCACGCCCTTGCGCTGGTTGCGGGGCAAACCACCCCAGGGCAGACTGCAAATTCCGTGATGCGATCTGTCATGAGTGCGGAAAACGAGGCCACATCAGTCGAGTCTGTCGCAGTTTACCGGGACCAAGTCAGGCCTCAAGGGGAACCAGCTCTCACCAATCAGCAGGAAACCGTCCTGTAAGGCGAGATCCAGCAAACCACTCCTACAGATATCGAGAGTTGCAGAAAGAAGAGACCCACCATACTATCACTATAGGTCACGCCTCAGCCATGGACGCTAAGAAGATTCGAGTCACAGTAGCCATAGAGAACCAACCTTGCCACATGGAGGTCGATTCCGGATCGTCCCTCTCGATGGTGTCGTGGAAGACATTAAAGCAACTCATTCCTACCATCCAATGACAAGACCTTCGAATGCAACATTGCATCCTTAAAGACTACCAAGGGAATCGGATCCCTGTGGTTGGGTCTTGTCGAGTCCGCGTTTCGTTTAAAAAACATACGGCATACTTACCTCTAATGATCATCGATAGGGACAGGCCAAGTTTGTTGGGCCTCCAATGGTTTGCACCACTCAGCATCGAAGTAGCCGGCGTGAACCGAGTCGGTGATTGCGAGTGGGAGGAGGACCTTATTACTGAATTCAGCAATGTCTTCGCAGATCATCTGGGCGAGTATAAGGGGACCCCAATTTCGTTTAGCCTTGACCCTAAGGTTTCCCCGATCTGTTTAAAGCCCCGTCGAGTTCTGTTCGCCCTTAAGGCCAAGATAGATGAACAACTTGACAAACTAATTAAACAAGGGGTACTGCAACCCATTGATCATTCTCCATGGGAAACTCCTATTGTAACCCCCATTCAACCAGATGGGTCAATCCGAATCTGTGGGGACTACCGGGCCACTCTAAACCACGCCCTCCAGCAGAACGCGTATCCAGTGCCGGTGGTACAGCACCTCCTTCATTCCCTGGGAGGCGGAAAGGTTTTTGCTAAGTTAGATTTAGCTCAAGCCTATCAACAATTGCCCGTGGACGATAAAACAGCCCAAGCTCAAATGATAGTAACGCACAGAGGTGCTTTTAAATGTACCCGATTGCAATTCGGGATAAGTGTAGCCCTGGGAATATTCCAAAGTTGAATGGAACGATTATTGCAGAGAATCAAGGGCGTGGTTCCGTATTTTGATGACGTGTTAATTGCAGCTCCTAGTAAAAATATTCTACAGAATCGTTTAAAATGTGTTCTTAAGAAATTCCAAGAAGCGGGATTGAAAGTAAAAAAGGATAAATGTCATCTGTATACAGACAGTGTTGAATTTCTAGGTTATCGCATTGATAGTCAAGGTATCCACCCTACTGAGAGTAAATTAAGGGCGATAAAAAATGCTCCCAGATCCCGTAACAAAACAGATCTCCAGGCATTTTTAGGCCTTATCAATTTCTATAATGTGTTTTTACCACATAAGGCGACTGTGGCTAAACCATTACACCGGTTATTAGATAAGAAAGCATTGTGGGTTTGGGGTTACCGGGAGGAAAAAGCGTTTCGAAATGTAAAAGATTTACTTACATCTGATTTTGTACTTATGCAATATAATGAAACATTACCATTGGTTATAACTTGTGATGCCTCACCATTTGGGGTGGGCGCTATTTTGAGCCATGTGCTGCCTAATGGAAATGAGGCCCCTGTTGCATACTTTTCGAAGACTCTTTCTCAGGCAGAATGTAACTATGGACAAATAGATAAGGAAGCTCTTGCAATTGTGGCAGCCGTAAAAAAATTCCATGAGTATGTATATGGAAGGACATTTACCATTGTAACTGACCACAAACCTTTACTGGGGATAATCACTGGGGACAAACCAACCCCCTATATATTGTCCCCAAGAATGACTCGATGTTCAGAGTTCCTAGCTGCTTATAATTATCGATTGTTACATCGCCCAGGGAAAGCCATTCCCCACGCTGACGCACTCAGCAGAGCACCGCTATCAGAGACTCTCAACGATCGGGCACCAACAGTATCGGCATTACAAATCGAGACGCTCAACTCGCCTCCTATGACCGCTCGAGATATCGCGAGAGAGACCAGACGAGATCACACCCTAGCTCGAGTCCTAGGCTGGGTAGAACGTGGATGGCCATTGGACCAGGTCCCAGATGACTTCGCACCATTTAAAACAAGACAGACTGAACTTTTTTTGCAAAAAAGGCTGTGTCATCTGGGGCGATAGAGTCGTCGTTCCAGAATGACTCCAAAACTCGCTGTTACAAATTTTGCACGAAGGACATCCGGGATCGTGCGGATGAAAGCACTTGCACAGAGCTACGCTTGGTGGCCAGGCATGGACCGACACATCGAACAATGGGTCAAGGCCTGCACCAAGTGCCAACAAAACAGCAACGCACCGCCAAAAGCTGCACCGACTGAATGGGAGATGCCATGCGGGCCCTGGTCCAGAATCCACCTGGATTTCCCAGGGCCGATTAAAGGACATACGTTACTATTGACTGTCGATGCATACTCTAATTGGTTGGAAATTCATCGAATGACCCATACAACCTCCGAAGCTGTCATTAAAGTCCTCAATAGACTCTTTGCAACTCATGGATTGCCGGACGTCCTGGTGTCCGACAATGGACCACAGTTTACAGCGCTGATATTTGAACAGTACCTTGCTGATAATGGCATCCGCCATGCGCTCACCTCGCCTGCGCATCCTGCTACCAATGGCCGAGCGGAACGCATGGTCCAATTTGTAAAAAAGACTTTGCAAAAAATGGACTATGATAATATAGATGAAAAAATAAACAGCATCCTACTTCTACAACACATCACTCCGCACAGTGTAACCGGCAGAACTCCCACAGAACTTCTCATGGGGCGAAAACTCCGTTCCCGCCTCGACCAACTGCACCCTGCTTACGAGCCAGAAAAGCCTGCAGGATCTAGCGGACGCTACTGTACTTTCAAGGTAGGTGACCCCGTTTATGCAAGAAATTTATCGGGCGACCCAGTTTGGATTGAAGCAACGATAATACGCAAGACTGGGCCCAAATCCTATATTGTAAGATGTATTGATGAAAGACTGTGGAAACGACATATTGACCAATTACGGTCACGGCTCCCTTCGGCCAGCCAGCAACTCCCCTGCGACCAAACTGAGGGGGGGGGGAGGAATGGAAGAAGACGACATTCCAGAGAACCTGTTCCAAGAGAGCGATGAATCTAGGGAAACTCAGGAAATGGAGCAGGAGGAAGAATCGTACACTCCAAGGGAAATCACACCAGAACAAGAAGCTGAGCCGCTGACAAACAATATTTTACCTCAACAGGACTGCACACAGCCAGTCCAAAGAAAATCTAATACACCCAAAAGACAACCGTCCTATTTGAAGGACTATATAACCACACCATAATTGAGGAGCCAGGGGGAAGGGGTGTTATGTATGTAAATAGTTTAAATAAAAGCAAGCTTGGGGTAAAGTGCAGGGTTCTGGCCCTGCACTTCTGATTGGTTGTTAAGCGGCTCGATCGGATTGGTTGAGTTCAGAGAATCCGATTGGCCCTTAACGAAGGACTCTTATTGGTTCTGGAGCTAGCGTCTTACAGCTCCCTATTGGTTATTTCACATTAAGGTTACCTATATAAGGCAAAGTTGTTGTTGTTCAAGTTCTCAAGTCACTATGTAATAAAGAGCTGAAAGTTCACCAACTAAGATTGTCTCCAGTCATTTTACCCATGCCTGAAACTATATCAGTCTTGGTTCTTCTAATTGGCAAACATGTACAAGCCTTGTCTTGTAAAAGATTATTATGAATGCAAAGAAAGATCCTCAAGGGTGTTTTGAAGCCATTTGGTGTCCAGGATGAGATCACAGCATTGTCTGTAGTTATAGATATTATCTCAGGATTTCCTCATGGCAGTGTGACAATGCAATTAATCTTGCTAGTTTTTGGGCAAGGTCTGTTTCATATGTACATTTTTTAAACTTGTGTTTTATATTTTAAGTTTTATGTCTTATAGTATGCCTTATTTTAATTGTGATGCTTCTGACACAAATAAACAAATATTCAAGGATTTTAAAAGCTGCATTGTGGAGAAAGTCATAATTATTAGAAACAGGGATGGGTTTGTTTGGGAATGTTCAAGGTTGACATCTTGACTTTTTTTTTTTTTTGCATGTTTGCAAATAAAAATATTTGGAAAAATTCCTTCCAAATATACCTAAGAACAAATGCAGCACCTCTTTATTATTTATGAAGGAAGCCCAATATTCTGAGGCTTCTAACCACGATTTTTCTTACTTTTAGAAGTTAATGCAACTTTTAAGTGCTGGGTTCATGGAAAGTCCAAAGCATTAATTTCAAATCACATTTGAAGCTTCCATAGCCTCAATTATCATCAACAGTTTTTTGATTGTGGCAGGTATAGATTGATTGAATGAATGAAAGAATGAATGAATTCAGAAATAAAATTTCATTCTATTTTTGGCTGACTAAATTTGTTAAGAGTCCTTTAGTTCAGCTATTGAAAGTGTTGCAGTTGAAATACGCCTTTTGATTTATGACTTAACCTATAGATATGTATGACTTTGGCTTAGGCAATGCCTTCATAAAGATTGACAAGTACAACTGAGTTCTGAAACTTCTGTGGCAAAAAAATAAATGATGGCAAATTTTGAGGAGTTGGCTACATATACCATTTATTGCATCTGGCAGCAATAAAATACTTGAAAACCAAAACAAACAAATAAAAACATACCATGTTTTTCAGAGGCGTGATTTTATTTTTTAATGAAATAGAAAAGTCCTCAAAGGAGCTGTGTGATGGCCTAGTAGTGAAGATGCTCGCTTTGAAAGACAAAATGCAGGAAAGGAAGGAAGGGAGAGAAGAAGGGAGGGGTTTTCATAAATTGAATGTCATATTGTAAAAATCAATTTCCAATTTCCGGACATGTTGGCAGATACAGTATGTGTTAATGATTTACATATGGGCAAATGATGGCCTTGAAGGAACAATTTGAATTTTCTATTTATATTCCTTTTTTGATTTCTTTAGAAGTCTATATGAAATTTTTATTATTCTAGTACACTTTAAAGCTACACACATGGGCAAATATTGTGATTACATATTCCTCATAGTAAGAAGTTGGGGAAGGCTTGCTTTGTTAAGTGTGCAGATGTCTGATTAATCATGCATCCAATTGTATTGGGAGTTTTTTCCCCCTGCGGCTGCTGCTTTACACATTATTTTCTTTCACTAAGTACTTGTACCCTGCTTCAGAAACTTGCATTTCCAAAGAACTGGCATCTAAAGGAACAATAAAGTACAGTATGAAAAATTAAATAAAGCATTAGATGGTATAAAACACAGTAGAAGCATAATGAAAAGAGCAGAGCACATCATAAAATGCTTTCTGGAATTAAAAAAAAATATATGTTCAAGCTGTTGTAGAGCAACAGAAAAACCTGAGGCAAAACTCGGAGCGAACTTCAGCTGTTACTTTATTGAAACAATAAAGGGTTGCTGCGGCTGCTGCGCTAACAAGGCAGCCAGCTGGCGGACAACAGCTGATGCTGTTTGACAGCCCCTTTTATAGCCAGCTGTCAAAAGGCATCAGCCAATAGGAATGGTCTGTGTTCTCGCTGGAAACACGGACCGGAGTGAAGACTTTGGCTTAGTCCATTGCGAACGCTACACTCCTTTCCCCCAGAACGGAGCATGTGTAGTCCTTGAGATAACTCGGGCGCTTGCGCAGGTGACTGGATCGTCTAAGTTCTGATGAAGCTGCTGCTCGAAGGAACTTCTCCACTTGCTGAGCAACTTCTGGTGCCGATGAAGCTGGCGTCTCGGTTTCAGGCGTCTCTGGGCGAGGGACCGATGGCAGTTCAGATAGGCTTGCGTGCTTGTTGGATCTGAGGGAAGTTTCTGTGGGCGCCGGCAGTTTCTTTGTTGCAGGGATGTCTTGAGGGCCATCTGCAACCCCACTCCAACACCTTCTAAGCTGGTCGATATGGCGGCACCAGATGCGCCTGTCTTGCAGTAAGACCCTGTAAGACTTAGGACCAGTTACTGCCACAATTTGTCCAGGCATCCACAAGGGGTGTCCCGCATAGTTCCGGGCATAGACCTGGTTAAATGCTACACAAGCATTGCCTAAAAATGAGAAGGAAGGAGAAGCAGATTTTACTGCAGTGCCATATTTTCTGGTATAACTCCACTGCCCAGCTTAATTGAATTTGTTTGTCTCTGGTGGCCAATGGTGCCTCAACTCACCACCACCAGAATAAAAGAAAAACAGAATTGGAAGGGACCTTGAACATCTTTGTTAGGGGTACACACCCTAGCAGAACGTGCAACGGCAGTCTAGCAGGCAGGCAAATGATGTGAGATAAACGTTGTTGTAGTTTACACTCAGTAAGACAGATACACTGTGCCAGTTAAACAGTTTTTTATTCCAGCAAGAGTTATAGCATAGTCAAAACAGTCCATATGTCATAAACTAGTTCAGTCCATCCAGGGGTTAATCAGTTGCAAAGTCCAGTGTCGAAAATAGAGGTCAGTAAACTTACAAATAATCAGTCCAGCAATATATCTCTTTTGCAGTCAGAGATATGAAGAAAATCAAACCCCTTTTCTTCTCTCAGCAACAGCAGGGAAACACACAGTTATCACCATCAATCCAACATTGTCAGCTACTACAGTAAAAGCCAGCAAACAGTGAGCTCTCTTGCTCCCTCTTATGGTGATTTTACAACCGCACCAAAATACGTGTTTTACAGTTAAAGTGATACATACACTTAAACTCACTAACATAGCTTATATATTATTTTTACCCAAACTAAGTTAGGTAACCAATGTTATCCCTAACAATCTTTTATAGTCCAACCTCCTGCTCAAGCACAAGAGCCTATGCCAATAGTGGGTAACCTTTTTGGGCTCCTGTACCAAAAATTGTGTGTGCATTAGGGTGCCAGCACCCATAATGTAATGTGGCCCCCCACATCCCCTGCGCATGCACACACAATCCACCCACCACCACCCCCTCACCTGCATTGTACCTCACAGCTGATTTTTCTGCTGGTTTTAGGCCTTTTTGGCCTCCCAGAAGCTTGGAAAAAGCCTCTGCAAGGCTTTTTAGGCCAAATTATAGGCCCGTTTTGTCACTTCCTGTAATACTGGAAGTGATGAAATAGGCATATTATTTGGCTTGAAAAGCCTTGCAGAAGCTTTTTCCAAGCCTCTGGGAGACAGAAAAAGGCCTCAAACCAGCAAAAAAAATAGCTGTGAGGCGCGCACATGTGTAGTGCGGTAAGTTTGCCTGCAGCTTGCGTGCTCTGTATGCCACTTGTTGCACGCGTACCATAGGTTCACCATCATGGCCCTATGCCATTTCACTCAAATGGTTGTCCACCTTCTTAAAAACATCCAGTGATGGAGCACCCACAACTTCTGGAGGCAACTTGTTCCACTGATTAATTGTTCTAACTGTCAGGAAATTTCTCCTTAGTTTTAGGCTGGTTCTCTCCATAATTAGTTTCCATCCATTGCTTCTTGTCCTGCCTTCAGGTGCTTTGGAGAAGAGGTTGACATCCCACCCCCTTCTCTTCTGCATGGCTGCCCCTTATATATTGTAACACAGTTATCATATCACCCTTGGTCCTTCTTTTCATTAAACTAGACATACCCAATTCCTGCAACTGTTCTTTGTTTTATCTTCCAGTCCCCTAATCATCTTTGTTGCTTTTCTCTGCACTCTTTCTAGAGTCTTAACATCATTTTTTATTTGATAGCAATCAAAATTGGATGCAATATTCAAAATGTAGTCCTACCCAAGCATTATAACATGATATTAATGTGCTCTTGATTCTATCCCTCTTTTAATGCAGCCTAGAACTGTGTTGGCTTTTTTTGGCAGCTGCAACACACTATTTAAGTGGTTGTCCACTTGTGTTTTTAAAGTTAAAAAATCTCCATTTTTGATAGACTATGCTCTTCCCTAGATGATGATCTTTCATAGACTATGCACTACAGAATTATTATTGTGATTGTCTAGAAGAAAACATAGAAGCCTTTTAAAATTAAGGACTCCTTGAAATATTAGCCTGGATTTGCAAGGACACTAGCCTGTCATTGTTCTGGTGCCCTCAATGTCTCTATACCCACATAGGTATTATCCAATTGTTCTGCTGAGATCTTTTTGAACTCCAATATTCTGACTAAAGCAAGTTGATCTGCTCTTCAGTGTTTCTCAACCTTGGGAAGTTGAAGAAGTGTATATTTTAATTCCCAGACTGGGGAATTCTGAGAGATAAAGTCAGCAGATCATCAAGTTGCCAAGGCTGAGAAATACTGCCTTAGATATTCCAGTGGAAAAGAGAGAACTTAAAGAGAGCAGCTGTCCTTTCAATCTTGATATATCACCACTGGCTAGAGCTAAAAAGACCCATGGATTTTGTAATTCATGGCAAAAATTAAAAGAAGGGATTTAAAAAAAAAAAAAAAAAAGCTTCCACCCTTTCATTTGTTTTCTATAATAGGAATAGCAATTTGCAGCTATTTCTGAATCCTGGGAATGGAAGATATTCCTTTCTACGCAAATTGCCTTGAGATGTCTTCATAGATTTTAAGGTAGATAGAAATGCTATTTTAGAAGCCACTTGAAGTACATTCAAATAGTTCTTATTTCAATTTGCAATACACTGTTTTTGAGTAGAGGAGTGGAGAACTCTTCTTCTAAAATATTTCTGGACTTTCTCATATGCTAATATCAGATAGGTAATGTGGGTTGCAGACTGATGACCTGTATTCGAGTATTGGTCTAGCAAATATATGCTAGATGTATCCTCCAGTTAGTAGTGTGATATTACCAGAGAAAAAGCTATGTAGGATTAGGTTAACAATTCTTAACAACTTTTTGGCAATGTAGTTACAGTGGCTCTAGCACTTAGATCATTTGAGACAAGTATTCCAAGGTCCTTTATAGAGCTTGGATCATCAACAAGGTCTTGTCTATTCAGCTTGAATTTTATTTTCTGATCTTTTTTGCCAATATGTAAGACAGAGCATTTATTTGTTGAGATTTGAAGATGCCATTTGTTTGACATAGTCAAAATTGATTTTGACATAATCAAAATCTTTTTGAAGGGTAGTACTCCTAACACAAAAATCGTATGGTATCTCTAGACAACTGCATAACTGGATAGAAGCATTCCTGTCAGACAACAAATGGTCAAAATTGGGAGCACCCTATCAAATTCTGTACCTGTCATTAGTGGTATCCCCCAAGGCAGTGTTCTAGGACCAACTCTCTTCATACTCTACATAAATGATCTCGGTGATCATATTAAGAGCAACTGCGTTCTCTTTGCTGATGATGTAAAGAGATACCATACGATTTTTGTGTTAGGAGTAATTTGTCATGTACCACTGAATCAAAGGCTTTACAGAAGTCTATGTGGATTGCATCTATTGTTTTTCCCTGATCGAGTTGTGTAAGTGCAAGAGTTGCAGATTACAGGATAGTTTATTTCTTAAACCAAATTGTTTATTAAGAGAGTAGATTGTTTGTCTCTAAGTGGAAGATAACGGATTGGGTAATAATTGATTCCATGACTTTACAGATGACGCAGCATAAGGAGATTGGTCTTTAATTTTCAACTAGGCTGGGGTCTCCCTTTTTGAAGATGGGGATGACCGTGGCTTGTGACCATAGTTTTGGCAAGGAGCTGGTCCTGAAAGATTTTTCAAAGATTATGCTTAGAGGTTCTGCTATGGCAGTGAATAGCTTTTTAAAGAAGTCCAATAGATAGAGATGGTTTTAGATTGCATAGTGCTTTTTCAACAATGTCTTCTGTAAAATCGATATGTATTAGATCATTGTAATTTTCTGTGGTTCGGCTCAGAAATACTGGGCATGTTTACATGCTGTTTACAAATACTGAGCCAAAGAATGTGTTAAAGATGTTGGTTTTAATGGTGTTGTTGTTGCAGTCTTTATCATTAGGTCCTATCAGGAGTGGGATGAACCTTGAGTCTTTTAGTTTGTTGTTTACAAAATTGTAAAAAGTGCGGGTGGAACTGGTGCGTAGAAGGTTTTCCTCTTGTTTAATGTGATCATTGATGCATTAGGTCTTTATCTGGTGGCATAAATTTTTGTATTGGCTTTTGAAGTTGGCAACGTGACCAGATTTGTTTTTCTGCCAGAGTGATCTCTTTTTGGATTGAAGTTTCCTTATTGTTATGGGTAATCTGGTTTTTGTTTTTGTTTTGGCAGGGGGGGAGTTGTTGTTAGTACATATACTTTTATGACTCTTTTGATTTCAAGTAAAAATATATTATAATGGTTTTAAACAGTATTGCATCCAGTGAATAGAGATTGCCAATCAAGGAATGAGATCTCATTGTCTATAAGATCATAGTTGCCTTTTTTGAAATTATAATTGGGGATTACATCATTGTGATGATCTTTGTGTAGGCATATGTTGAGACAAAAGTCAATCATATTGTGGACACTGTTGGAAAAGGGTTCTTTAGTTTGTATTCCATAAATTAAAATTCTTCCTGTAGTTTCTTCTTCCCAGTGTTAAGAATCTGAACTCAGAGATTTCTAACTTTAGTTTCCTTTTGTTGGGCTTTAGTTGCTAGATTAATCTATGCTTGGCCTTAAAAGACTTTTCTCTGTGAACTTGTATGTGTGACTACAAATATATTGTGGCTATGATAAAAGATTTAAGATTTCTCAAAGATATATTCAATAGATTTGAATTACCAACCTACTTATCCACCTTTCCTCCCCAGATATCTTTTTTATGTATTCATCTTCATAGGAAAAAAAAAAAAAAACAGTTGTTCCTATTCCAGATTTAGCGTTGCAATTTTGCAGAATATGGAAATATTACTAGTGCTTTTTAAGTAAGATTCTTTTTCAAGCTTTACTACACTGGCTGAAAAGGAATATTTCTAGTGCAACTTGGTGGTGTGGCATTTTTGCGGAAATTGTACCAATACCCCCTAATTCATGGATTGGTTCAAGTAATTGAGAAATCATAAAAATTTCCTAATATGTTCATGAACAGGTACCGATCAGATCAATCCCTATTTTTAACAAGATCAGCAGACTGAAGTTATTTTATGAGAATACTTTTACTAAGAAGACATTTAAGAGCTTTTAAAATCTAGTTCTTCAATCACAAAAACACTGGCATACTAAATCTTAACTTTAAGCTCAATATTTAATAATTCACTTATTCAGCCATTCCTCATTTGGTGACTATCTCAGTTGGTGAACATTTGCAAATAACACAGTAATAAACAGCAGTAAAAATATTTTCTGATCAATGTGTGTAATTTAGGCCAAATTTCATATTCCTGACAACAAAAATCTTCAGTGTATGGAACTGATTAGGGTCTGGTCAGCTTCAGGCAAAACTGCAGCTGGCAGGAGGGTTCTAATTAACTAAGGTCAAAGAGATTTGCTTGTTAACTTGTGATTAGCACTTTTTATGGAGCCAATTGCATTAAGAAGAAAAGCAGCTCAAGAAAAGATAACTTGTTAAGCAATTTCTGCATCCTGTGGAAGGAGAGGGAAAGGAGGGGAAAAATTGCACAGGACACTGTATAACTTTATAGTAGCAGCCAGAGATCTTTGCAACACCCCTCCCTCCCTCTCTCTCTCTCTCTCTCTCATCATCATCATCATCATTTAGTGACCATTTTGCCTAAGAACCAAGTCATTGCTAAATGTGGAGAGGGTGCATTTCAAGATAAATTTACCCATGCCAAAAGATGCATTTTAAAAATAGTACACTGCTCAAAAAAATAAAGGGAACACTTAAACAGCACAATGTAACTCCAAGTCAATCACACTTCTGTGAAATAAAACTGTCCACTTAGGTAGCAACACTGGTTGACAATCAATTTCACATGCTGTTGTGCAAATGGAATAGACAACAGATGGAAAGCAGAGGCAGTTAGCAAGACATCCCCAATAAAGGAGTGGTTCTGCAGATGGTGACCACAGACCACTTCTCAGTTCCTATGCTTTCTGGGTGATGGTTTGGTCACTTTTGCATGCTGGCAGTGCTTTCACTCTAGTGGTAGCATGAGATGGAGTCTACAACCCATACAAGTGGCTCAGGTAGTGCAGCTCATCCAGGATGGCACATCAATGCGAGCTGTGGCAAGAAAGTTTGCTGTGTCTGTCAGCGTAATGTCCAGAACATGGAGGTGCTACCAGGAGACAGGCCAGTACATCAGGAGACATGGAGGAGGCCGTAGGAGGGCAACAACCCAGCATCAGGACCGCTACCTCTGCCTTTGTGCAAGGAGGGACAGGAGGGGCACTTCCAGAGCCCTGCAAAATGACCTCCAGCGCCACAAATGTGCATGTGGTTGCTCAAACGGTCAGAAACAGACTCCATGAGGGTGGTATGAGGGCCCAACATCCACAGATGGGGGTTGTACTTACAGCCCAACACTGTGCAGGATGTTTGGCATTTTCCAGAGAACACCAAGAGTGGCAAATTCCCCACTAGTGCCCTGTGTTCTTCACAGATGAAAGCAGGTTCATACTAAGCACATGTGACAGATGTGACAGGGTCTGGAGTTGCCATGGAGAATGTTCTACTGCCTGCAATGTCCTCTAGCATGACCAGTTTGGCAGTGAGTCAGTAATGGTGTGGGGTGGCATTTCTTTAGGGGGCCACACAGCCCTCCATGTGCTCACCAGAGGTAGCCTGACTGCCATTAGGTGCTGAGATGAGATCCTCAGACTTCTTGTGAGACCATATGTAGGTGCAGTTGGCCCTGGGTTTCTCCTAATGCACAACAATGCTAGACCTCATGTGGCTGGAGTATGTCAGGAGTTCCTGCAGGATGAAGGCATTGATGCTATGGACTGGCCCGCCCGTTCCCAGACCTGATTCCAATTGGGCACATCTGGGACATCATGTCTCGCTCCATCCACCAATGCCACGTTGCACCACAGACTGTCCAGGAGTTGGGGGATGCTTTAGTCTAGATGTGGGAGGAGATTCCACAGGAGACCATCCGCCACCTCATCAGGAGCATGCCCAGGCATTGTAGGGAGGTCATACAGGCATGTGGAGGCCACACACACTACTGAGCCTCATTTTGACTTTTTTTAAGGACATTACATCAAAGTTGGATCAGCTTGTAGTGTTTTTTTCCACTTTAATTTTGAGTGTAACTCCAAATCCAGACTTCCATGGGTTGCTAAATTTGATTTCCATTGATAATTTTGTGTGATTTTGTTGTCAGCACATTCAACTATGTAATGAACAAAGTATGTAATAAAAATATTTCATTTATTCAGATCTAGGATGTCTTATTTTTGTGTTCCCTTTATTTTTTTGAGCAATGTATATCTGTCTAGTAATATAACAGTATGGATACCTATTTGCACTAATAGGTTCAATTTACTTCTGTGTAAGCATAAAGGAAACCAGCCTTGATCTCACTGGGCCTGTAGGGTTATTTTATTTGAATATTTTTACAATTTATTCTCCAGTTGTCTTCCAAAAAATCAGAATTGAGTGTGGGGTTTTCCTGTTCCCACTCTTTTTAAACAAAATCCTTGTAAAGTTCATTAGTCTAGCACAGAGTGACTGGAAAGATGGGTAACTGTTCTATCTGGAGATCAGATTCAAAAGCCATTCAATTAAATCCTTGAACTGTCTGAATTGAACTTGAATCACTGAGTTGAACGGATTTTCTCCACACTGATTTAGATACTGGCTCAGAAACAGCTGTTACCTGGTAAATTCAGACATACAAGACAAATCCACTTAATTTGGTCCTTTGATTCTGGGTCAATTTTCTGACTTGAAGCAAGGATTTAAATTGGATTTTGAATGACAGACTAAAGTTTTAGAATTGTTAAACATGTATCTGTTCCTTTATAAGCTGTTTAGATAAGTAGGGCAAATACACTTTCAATTTTATTCAGACATGTTCATAAACTCATCTTATAGAAACCTCAACAAAGGCAGAGAAGGAACTTGACTATTTATTATTATTATTATTGCTGTTGTTGTTGTTGTTGTTGTTGTTGTTGTATGGTGTTGTTACAATAGCCAGGAGATCATCATGCTATTGCACAGTAGTAGTTTGGCTTGCCAAGGTACCAGCCCCATTGTAGGAAAAGCTTGTGCACTTCCCAAGGTGTGCTGCAGAAGGGACTTTGCATCAGATAGAAAGATGACCAGCTCTTCCTGCAGCATCACCCAAGGCTCTCTCCCTACCTGAAGTTGCCTACCTGAAGCAGGTGTTGCAACTGAGAAGGTTCAGAGCTATCAGGAATCTGACTGCCTGAACAGAGCACCAGACCATCTCAACCCCAAAGTAGTACCTATTATATCTACTCGCACAGAACATGATTTCGAATTGCAAGGTGAATAGAAGCTAAGGCAAGTGATGGGAGCTCACTCCACCATGCAGAGTTTGGATTTGAACCATCAGAACTGAGTCCATCTCTGGCATCATTAAGCCACTGACCCACAGTGCCTCTTTTGACTATTGTGATTTTATGGATAAACCCATGTAATTATATTTGCAGCACTGTGGAGATAGGTTGCTGAAGTCTTCTGCACCATTTATTTTCTTTTCATTTCCCACCAAACATTTCCTGTGCAGGGAACTAGGTTCCTGATAGTCTCTCATATAAGTTCAAGCCAGGTCTGATCCTGTTAACCTTTTTTAGATTAAACAAAATCATGTCATAATTTAGCATTAAATTAAATGATATAAAATGTGCAATGTGCTATCCCAGATCTGGATACTATTTACTTTTAATCAGAGGTGCTATTCGACCGGTTCACACCTATTCGAGCGAACCGGAAGCGGTTATTTGGCATGAGTCGCCAAACTGGTGGCAATCCCTGGCTGGCCATGTCCCCAGCCCGGTCACCCGGTCATTCACTTGCGATCGCTCTCCTAGCTTTCCATTCCCCACGTCCTCTTTCTCCCCAGGGAAAAGAAAGAAAGGCATGGACGCTGCAAATATCGCTTTCCCCTTGTGAGTTAAAGTGCTGGAGTGAGAAGGAGTGTGGTCTGACAGAGGGGGTGGGGGTGAATCGAGCCTTGGAGCACTTTTGAAACGTAAAAGAATCCACTCAAGCCTTGGAGAAATTTAAAGGAGCTGCTTCCAAAATGCTTGTCTGTTAAGTGCTCTCTCTCTCTCTCTCTCTCTCTGTGTATGCGTGTATGAGAGAAAGAAAGAAAGAAAGAAAGAAAGAAAGAAAGAAAGAAAGAAAGAAAGAAAGAAAGAAAGAAAGAAAGAGGAAGGTAGAGAAAGCAAGAAAAAAATAGGAACAGAGAGAGATAAAATTCTGTGCTATTATTTTTAATTATTCCATTATTTATCATGTGTTAATATTTTACACTGTCCCTACACCTAGAGTGATTTTTCTGCCTTTCTTTTGCCCAGGGCTACTACATATTTTCCAGGGTTTACATGCATTCAATGTCAATAGTCCAAAGCATAAAATGCACATATGTTTAACAAGAGTTGAAAGGGACCTTGGAGGTCTTCTAGTCCAACCCCCAGTTCAGGCAAGAAAACTGAGGATGCCAAACTCTGAGTAGAAATCCTGGGAAAGGTGTCAGAATAATACTTAGAAGGGACCTTGGGGTGAACCCTATACCATTTCAGAGAAATGGCTGTCCAGTCTTTTCTTAAAAACTTCCAGTGATTGAGCACCCAGAACTTCTGGAGACAGGCAGTTCCACTGGTTAATTGTTCTCACTCACTCAGGAAGTTTCTCCTTAGTTTTAGGTTGCTTCTCTCTGTTCACTTTCCATCCATTGCTTCTTGTTTGCATTCTGCTTTTTTGGAAAACATTGTCCCCCTTTCTTTGTGGCAGCCCCTTAAAAGCTTGTTGCCTATCATACTGTTGTATGTATAAAGCATGTGAGCCATTTCCTCCTTTCAGTGGTCCATGAAAGTACATCTATGATATGCAGATAATAAAGTCAAAAAAGGTGAACAACATTTTTGCAGAACTATAGATAAGTTGAGGGTGGGTGACAAGGAATGGCTGGGGGGGGGGCAGGTAAGGCACACCTTGATGTGAGTGACATTGAGTTGGCCATGCCCACCCAGTCACATGACCACCAAGCACGCCCACCCAGTCACATGACCACTAAGCCACACCCACCCAGCCACAAGACCACAAGCCATGCCCACCAAATAAGCCATGCCCACAGAACCGGTAGTAAAAAAAATTGAATTCCACCACTGCTTTTAATACATGAATTTTGGTTCAAATTGGAGCAACTGATGAGGAAGCCTAGCCCTTCACAGCACAAAGCAACACAGTTAAACATAAAAGCAAACAATGCAAAACAATCAAGTAGGTGCAGCGGTGTTGAACTTTCTAAACAAAGGGAAAGAGAGGAAGGATTATTAAATTCAGAGCAAATTCTGCTACAATGTAATCTGTTAGTATTGAAATAATAGGTTTAACTAATGTTATTCTTTGCAATTTCTTTGTGGATGCAGTGAACCAATATGTCCATTTAGAGACCTGAAAAATCTGTGCAATACATGAACAGTTACTGTTCATATTAAAATGATGGGTTGTAAAGACTATATTCAGGAAAGATTATATCCTAAGCTTAGTCCTTTGATTGTTTGAGGATAGCATTAGCCATTCACTGTATTCATTCTTAACATTTGCTAATCACCTGAAAATAACATTGAACATCACAGTAAATGACATTGCATAGTAGAATATTTTAGAATTTTTCTTGCAGAAAATGTAGCTACTTTTTGTATGCCCTTTAAAGAAAACTCAGGCCTGAATAGAAGCTTTGATCATTGATGGTTGAATATTTATGGAGTTGAAACTCTTCCAATTATGCAACAAGTAGAAATGGCTCAAAACCAAGTGTTTAATCAATTAAGAATGAGTAAAAATATTATTTGTTACCACTTTCCTTCATAAATGTCTCCAAATTTGGAGATAGGACAAAAGAATTGGAGATTAAAAAATGAACAAAGCGATTAAAAACATAAAGGAGAGACATGAGAAAAGAAAGGTTTAGCATTTCATACAATACCCTTTCACATAAACACAAATACACAAACTCACAAAGCCCTACTATTAAGTGCCAAGGAAAACATGGAGTTCTGAAGTACCAAGCTGAAGACCTGAGGTAGCCAGCTGAGAAAGATAGATCTTCAAACTCCTCTTTATTCCACTCCATTTTATACAATAAAAGCTCTTTGTTTATTCCAAAGGAAAGGAAGTATTCATTTTGACCTCCCAGATATTTATAGAAGGGGAAACATCAGCTTTCTCTGATCTTAAGTGACAGGATGAAAGACAGAAGACATCTTCTCGATGAAATCTTGTCTAGATGAAATTATGGGTTCTTTCATCTAATAACTAGTTTGAATTTAGCAGGTTTAACTAACTTTTTTCCTTTACTGCTATCTTACATCAACAGTGTACTGTATCTTGTTTCCTGCTACCTTATGAATTTGTGCTCTAATTTTAAATTTGCAGTTTATTATGGAATCATAGAATCGTATAATATAGAATGATAGAATTTGATTAGAAAAACTTTAATTAGAAGTTCAAAAGGGCTATTTATATTGTCAATTTCATCCTTTTTCTCACTTCAATTCAAGGGAAGCTGGATCATTCATTGTATAGGAAGCTTCTTAGATTTTCTGTACATAAGTCTAGTGTTAGGGATACACCCTAGCAGAATCTGCACGGCAGTCAGGCAGGCAGGCAAATATATGAGATAAACTTTTTTGTAGCTTACATTCAGTAAAACAGATACACTGTGCTAGTTAAATAGTTTATTCCAGTAAGAGTTTTAGCATAGTCAAAACAGTCCATATATCATTCACTGGTTCAGTCCATCCATGGATTATTCTGTTGTAAAGTCCAGTGTCGAAAATGAAGTCAGTAAACTTACAAATATCAGTCCAGTAATATATCTCTTCACAGTAGAGATATGAAGATGTCAAACTTCCTTTCTCCCTTCAACAGTAGCAGCAGGGAACACGCAGTTATCAAGTCATCAATCCATCATAGTCAGCAAGCAATCCAGTAAGCCAGCAAAACAGCAGGTTCTCTTGCTCCCTCTTATGGCAGTTTTACAACCGCACCCAAAATTACATGCTTTGCTGTTTAAAGTGACACACACATAAACTTACTATCATAGTTTATATATATTATTTTACCCAAACTAAGTTAGGTAACCTTGTTATTCCTAACATACTCCCCTTTTGGGAAATATAATAATATATATATCTATTTACAACCTTAATCCATAGTCATCACAACTTTCTTTGTGTTTGACTGAACCTTGGGCTTTTGTAAACTGATCAGCAATATTTTCTTCAGTCATACAATATTCCAATTTTATTAAACCATTTTTTACAGATTGTCTTACATTCAGATATCTAAGATCTGTATGCTTAGATCTCGTTTTCACAGCAATATTTGTAGCCAACCGTATGGCTGCTTGATTGTCCTCATAAACTACAATGGAATCATTAACAGTTATTCCCATATCCAATAACAACTGTTTATCCAGAATTATAATAAAGATAATAAAGATAATAATAAAAATAGACATGAAAATTCTGCTTCCATTGTGGACATACTTATGTGTTGCTGTCTAATTGACCTCCAACCAATCAGTGCTTTTCCTAACAGTATAGCCATCCCTAAAGTTGATTTCCTAGTGTTTATGTCTGTTGCAAAACTTGCATCAGCATATGCACTTAAAATCAGATCATCTTTTGGCTCCAAATACAATGCATAGTGCATTGTCCTTTTAAGATATCTTAGGATACGTTTTGTTGCTTGCCAGTGTCGATCAGTGGGTTCAGCGTTGAATCTTGCCAATTGATTAACGCCATAGGCAATGTCTGGCCTTGACCAATTACTAATGTATGATAAACTACCAATTAATGATTGATAGATATTCTTATCGAATTTTGGACTTTGAACATCAGTGTGGCCAAATTCCTTACTCATTGGAGTTTTTGCCGGTTTACAAAGTTCCATCTTGTATGTTTTTAGTAATTGATAAATCTTATCCTCTTGAGATATCTTATAGCCACTTTTGGTTTTATTTATTGTCAATCCTAGAAACTGTTTTATCTCTCCTAATTGCTTTAATTTTATCCTCTGCGGTATCTGCTATCCCGCATCAGATGGGCGGCTCGTGATAGGGAGCGAAGGAGAGAGAAATGACAGGAAGCGAGGTTTCCTCAGGATGAGCGCGCCCCGAATGTCTTGGCACATGCTCTTTTATTGTGCTTTTTTACAAGAAAATGATTTAATCAAAGCTCAAGTCAAACATGATAATCTCATCAGGATGTGCATGTTTACAAAGCTGCATACCAGACAGATCATTTACAATGTGGATAAGCTTATTAACAACCGTCTAGCTCCTTGTCCCTTGTACGTGCTTTGCAAAGGTCACTGAAGAGACAGAAGTTAATGATTACACGTGAATGATACAATGCTGCAAACACATGAATGATACATAGTTGCAATGATACATAGTTGCAAACACATGAATGATACATAGTTGCAATGATACATAGTTACAACATCTCCTCTGTTTTTATTATTTATGACGAGTCTTCTTCCTCGTCCGAGAAGACAGGAAACATTTTTATAGAATGTTCGCCGTCCCCGTCATCTAGGCAAGAGTACGACCCGTCAGCGTCAGGGTTGTCCAAGGAGCGGTAACTCAGCAATGACATTTTTTTGTCTGGTGTTGAGGATATAACATGAGCTTGCAATAGCACATTAACATCAGCAGTTATGGAGGATAATTGATTTTTCAAAAATTGCAATATTCTATAAAAACAACAAGGTCCTATAATACATATCAATATAATGATTATTAATGATCCTGCCAATGCAGTTAAAAAGGTTGTAAACCATGGTGAAATAGAAAACAAACCCCCCTGCTATCGGCATAAAAACAACATTCTTCTTTAAGCGTAGCACACAATCCCCCTTGTTTTAAAAAATAACAGATCTAAATCTTTACGATTTTGCAAAAGGGGGTGTTCCATGGGTACCTGTAGGGATATAAAATCATCAGAGTTATATACACAAGCCATACTTGAATGCAAAATGATTTGGATTTAACAATTTCATCCCCGTGGACACATGCCATGAGACCGGTGGAACAAGTCCAAACAAAATTATCGCCAGGGATAAAATACATTCCTTTCAGGCGTGATGTTAAAGTTCCTCCTGAAGTGGTGTAGATTGCAGAATATCCCCTGGTTGTGTGGGTGCGTCTGCCAAATCGAATTGAAGTGGTGGGTAGAAGTCTTCTATGTGAGAAAAATTGGTTGTAGAACTTAAACAAATTCCTTGAAAGTCAGTTATAGTCCAAGCAATATTATCTCTTCTATGAGGCTTCTGCAAATCGTCATGGACAGTTCTTTTGAAGCGTCGTTTGTTGACAGGATCAGAGTTTGGGTATATAAAAACATCACAAGCAGGAGAGAGGGCTATGGACAAGTTAGTTGTAGAACATTTGCGAAATGAGGAGGGAATTCAATTAGTAGAAAAAGGATAATAATTACAATAATGACAATAAAGATTAATTTGGTAATTCATCAAGGATGTTAGTTGGGGTGGGGAAACCCATATTACAATAGAAGGACATCTAGGTCCCCCTATGTTTAGATTGAATAGAGGAAAAGATTTTAAGGTTCCTTTCCATAGGAAGAGTAAAGAAGGAACAAAAGAGCGAGTGGTAGAGTTTTCTTTAAATAAAACAGAAGTGACAGAGTGAAAACTACGGGTAGCATTTTCATGACGTACCCACATGGAGCAAGTATAATAGCCTTCTGTTAATGAAATGGTTTTAACACGAATAGTCTTTTGACAGGAAGCATAGATTTTGTTGAAGTAAGGTAGAAATTGCAAAGAAGATATAGGCAAGAATATCAGGAAGAGTTTTAAGATACAGATGTAGCGGAGGAATTCCCATGATAGGGTCTAACCGCCCTACCAGGGATCCAGCAAGTGGTTTTGTCTGGTAGTAAAATCACAGCGTAGCCTCGTCCCCAAGTAAGAAGCTCAGCGGGACCCTGCCAGGCGGGATCTGGCAATCTGCGATAATATACCAGAGGTCTGTTAGGCGGGGGTGAGGGGGAGGAAAAATGATGTGAAGCAGCAGAAGTGGGAGGAATGCCAGTCAGATTAAGAAAGTTTAAAGTGTAAAGACAAATGTTAAGAGAATTTTGCAATGCTGGGAGGTTCGGGGGTTTTTCCCGCAACGAATATCGATCAAGAGCACGTTTCAGAGATAAGTTCGCTCGTTCCACAATAGCCTGCCCCTGGCTGTTGTAGGGAATCCCAAACTTGTGGGTTACATCCCATCTGTTACAGAAGTCCTGGAAAGCAGAACTTGTATAGGCAGGTCCATTGTCAGTTTTGATTTATTTTGGATGTCCCAGTGAGGCAAAGGTACGAATTGAATGATTGATGACATGTTTTACAGTTTCTCCCCTTTGAGGAGTAGCCAGAATAAACCCTGAATATGTATCGATGGAAACGTGCAAATATTTCCAAGGGGCAAAAGGTGGATACTGAGTTACATCCATTTGCCAAATTTCACAAGCTTTTAATCCTCTAGGATTTACTCCTATGGGAATGGAATGTCCTTGCTTACTACATGTGGGGCATTGTTGAATAATGTCAGCAGCTTCTGCCTGAGTTAGAGCAAATTGAAAAGTTATCATAACTTGGCAGGGGAGATTCAAACACACTCCCTGCTTCTATTTTATAATGGACTTTTAAAGCCTCCATAATTTTCCTCCAAGTGACCAAAATGCCAATAGGTGCACGAGGAGGACTATGGAGATGTTCACCAATTTTTTGCCAATTGGAAATTTTTAAGGACCCTTCCTCTGAATAATTAGGACAATGTTGCCACACATAAGCCAATAATGTAGCAATAGGTTTCTTTTTTACAGGCGAGCCCTTTAAATTAGCAGAATATTTAGAAGAAGAAGCGACTAACTCCCTCAATTCCTTCAGATGCTGCGTCTGTTGTTGAGAAAAGTTTCCACCCATACTTATGAAAGTCGAGACCGTGTTTCAGATCCGATGATGTGCAATTCGCTTCAGGCCTGGCGATGCACAGCTCCCATCGAGCTGATAAGATATGGGCGCGTCGCAACGTATCCCCCTTAGGGAATCACGTCGGGGTCACCAGAATGCGGTATCTGCTATCCCGCATCAGATGGGCGGCTCATGATAGGGAGCGAAGGAGAGAGAAATGACAGGAAGCGAGTTTTCCTCGGGATGAGCGCACCCCGAATGTCTTGGCACACGCTCTTTTATTGTGCTTTTTTACAAGAAAATGATTTAATCAAAGCTCAAGTCAAACATGATAATCTCATCAGGATGTGCATGTTTACAAAGCTGCATACCAGACAGATCATTTATAATGTGGATAAGCTTATTAACAACCGTCTAGCTCCTTGTCCCTTGTACGTGCCTTGCAAAGGTCACTGAAGAGACAGAAGTTAATGATTACACGTGAATGATACAATATTGCAAACACATGAATGATACATAGTTGCAATGATACATAGTTGCAAACACATGAATGATACATAGTTGCAATGATACATAGTTACAACAATCCTCTTACCTAATAATGATATTATTTCAGTAGCTTCATGATTAGTTTTTGTAATTAAGGCAATATCATCTGTAAACAACAATAATGACACTATTCCATTTTTCTCTTTCTTAAATACACATGGATCAGCTAAACCTGCTTTAAATCCTATATTGTTTAACTCCTTAACAATATATTGGTTCCATTCATAACCAGATTATTTTAATCCATAGAGACTCTTTTTAAGTTTCCAACAGTCATTATTTGTTTTATCATCCTTAATTCCTACGGGTTTCTTTAGGTATATAGTGTGCTGCAATGGTGCATGCAGATAGGCAATTTCTACATCCAAGTGATTTATGATATAGTTCTTCTTAGCTGCCCATACTAAAGCTGCACTCAAGGTTGTTGCTTTTTGACTCGGTGCAAATACTTCATCATAATCACATGCAGTTTGATTAAATCCTTGAGCAACCAACCTAGCCTTATGGATAACAGTTCCATTTTTACCTGTTTTTAATTTAAATATCCATTTACAGCCAATGGACTTTTCACCTGGAGATAATTTAACATTTTCATAAACTTCCATTTGTTTCAATGAATTTAATTCTTTCTCCATTGCTCTATGCCAATTTTCTTGTTCTTTTGCTGGATACATTCTAAGTTCTTCAACAGTAGTTGGAACTTTACTAACTTGGCAAACTACACTTGCTTGGTACCTGTCAGATGGTCTGGTTTCATGTGTTGAACGTTTTGATATTACAGGGCTTACAGGTAGACTTTCATGTACTACCTGTTCCTGGTTATCTATTTCTTCCTGTTCACCTATTTCTTCCTGTTCTGGTCCTATGTGCTCTTCCTGTACTTGCTCTTTAATTGTATTCTTCTTATTAGTGATATATTGTTTTGGTCTTTTGTAGGTTTCTATGAGTACATCCTTACTTGAATCTTGCTCCAGTTTTTCCCATCCTACATGTTCAAGGAATTGTGCACTAGCACTGCAGTAAACTCTAGATGTACCTTTTTCCCAGAATCTGTATGATTTATGATTAGATTCATAACCTACAAAGAATAACTTTTTAGCCCTATGCTGCCTCTTATGTCTCAGTTGTGTAGGAATATGCACCCATGCTGGTGCTCCAAATGTGTGCATGTAACTTAGGTCAGGTTTTCTACCATGCCACCCCGTGAATGGTAATTCACCTGTTGTTGAGTTAACTACATTATTCAATATATGATTACCACACATTATTGCTTCTTCCCACAAAGTTTCAGGTAATCCTGAATCCGACAACATAGTACGAGCCATTGCCTGTCTTGTTTGGCCTCGTCTTTCTATAAAGGAATTATGTTGTGGCCTATATGGTGCAGACTTTTTATGTTCAACACCTGCCATCTTCAGTCTATTTTGGAATTTATTATTTATAAATTCCGTACCATTATCAGTTACAAGAGTTACTAGTTTCCTTTTAGTTTTTCTTTCTGCATACTTCAACCAATTAAAGAAATTTTGATATGTTTCTGTTTTATTCTTCATTAAATAACAGAAACCATATCTAGAATAATGGTCCATTATAACGAGCACCTCCCACACTTGGTTTTTTAGGACCTATAATATCAGCAAATATGACCTCTAGAGGCTCCTTAGTTTTAAATCCATTAATTCTATTTGCTGGTATTACCTTGCTTTTTTCTTGACTGCAAGCATTGCAGTGCAAATACTGCAAGGCTTCAGTTTTATACCTTTAGACAGTTCAACCGTTTTATTGAGCATTTTAAAATTTATATGCCCCAAACGTCTGTGTAACAAATGTATGCATTCATCATGAGGTTTAACGTTATTATACACTGTGTTAACTACCTCTAACTGATTATCATTTAACACATACAATTCACCTTTTAAAGTTGCAGTCACTTTTTTACCTTCCTTTTCTATTATGCAGTTTTCTCCCCTAAAGGTTACTACATAACCTAGTTTAATCAAAACTCTAACTGAAAGCAAATTAAACTTAAGTTGTGGTACATATAACATTTTTACATTTTCTTTTATGCAAGAACAATGTGCAATACCTTCACCTTTTGCTTTCATTTTCCAGCGATTAGCTAACGATATCTGTTGTGAACTCGTGGACATCTTAACAAATCTTTTCTTATCTTTCGTTATGCAGTGTGATCCTCCACTATCTACAACCCATAAATTATTATTCACAGTTTCGTTGCTATACATGGCTAACTCTAAGCATTTTTTATCCTTTTGATGCCTTTTAGCATTCTGGCTGGCATTGTGGCATTTTCCTTTCTTGCAGAATCTAGCCAAATGTCCTTTTCCTCCACAATTAAAACATTTTCTAATTGTATAGGCTGTCGAAGATTCTTTATCTTCTTGAGGTTGTTCCCTTCTGAGTTGATTCCTTTCAAGCCTTCTCCTGGCTTCTTCAATTGATCTGCCAGTAATGTCAGTTATTGTGAGGTTATCTTTTGGCAGTACTTCCAGTGAAGTTACATAGTCGTCATAGCTCTCATCTAACGAAGACAAAATTATATTAACCTGATGTAGTTCTGTGAAGATAAGTTCTTTTTCATGCAGTTCCTGAAAAATTCTCTTCATTATGTTTACATGAGTCAACATGTCTCCATTCTTTTGAAGATGTGTTCTGAACAGTTTCCGTGTAAGATTTATATGTGCACTGTCTCGAACATAAATCTTCTTTAAATTCTCCCAACATTTCACAGCTGTTTCTTCTCTATGAATATGGACAAGCTGCTGGTCACAGAGTGTCAGTCCTATTATACAGAGAGCTTGCTCATTCTTGAGTTTATATTCTTGTATTTTCTGGGCATCATCCTCATCCTCCATCTGCCTCTGGTGGGTTTTGAATTATACTCTACAAACCTTCTATGCGTAGAAGTAGATTGCATTTCATAGACCATGAAACATAGTTTGTTCCATCCAGTTTGGATATTAAAGACAAACTTGGTAAATTGACTTGTGCCATCTTTCTCTGGATATTAAACTATAAATAATAAAACACAGCTGTTTGTTTACAGTATTGTGTAACTACACTAACTCTCACTTTATATAAGCCTGTTATATCCTGGTTAGTCTGACTGTGCAGCTGGGCCCATAACCAGTGTTAGGGATACACCCTAACAGAATCTGCACGGCAGTCAGGAAGGCAGGCAAATATGTGAGATAAATGTTTTTGTAGCTTATACTCAGTAAAACAGATACACTGTACTAGTTAAATAGTTTATTCCAGTAAGAGTTTTAGCATAGTCAAAACAGTCCAGTGTCGAAAATGAGGTCAGTAAACTTACAAATATCAGTCCAGTAATATATCTCTTCACAGTAGAGATATGAAGATGTCAAACTTCCTTTCTCCCTTCAACAGCAGCAGCAGGGAACACTCAGTTATCAAATCATCAATCCATCATAGTCAGCAAGCAATCCAGTAAGCCAGCAATACAGCAGGTTCTCTTGCTCCCTCTTATGGCGGTTTTACAACTGCACCCAAAATTACATGCTTTGCTGTTTAAAGTGACACACACATAAACTTACTATCATAGTTTATATATATTATTTTACCCAAACTAAGTTAGGTAACCTTGTTATTCCTAACATCTATGCTGGAAACAAAGCAAAGAGCTAAACATGCTGTCATTGCCTACTTGTTTTAAAAGCATGTAACACAATTCTTATTTGAACTTATTTTGTTCATTATCTTTTCTCAAACTTTGTTAGCATTTCCTGAAAAATATTTATTGCAAAGAATTTTCCTATGGTGGACGCTTGTCTTTCACACTAGGTTCACTGAAAGTCCCTTTTTATTCATGCGTGCTTCCAGTATGTTTTAGAGTAGGAGCAGTTCAGTGGAAAATTTGCTTCCATTGTAAATATTTCAGTTGATTTACTCTCAGTCTTGTGATATAGCATATACAGGAATAATGAAAAGGTTTTCAGGAATGGTTACTTTACAAAGCCACAAGTGCTGAACAAAATAGCATATTAATTTTTTTTTTTTTTTTAATGCAATACATGTTTAAGCATGTAAGCCTTCATTCGGGCACAAGGGAAAAAAACAGATGGAAAACATGAAAACATTCTGAAAAATGAAACAACATCAATTGTCTGTCAAACCAGCCACTCACTTATGTGCAAAGGACATCAGTAAAATAGTAAAGGTAAAGGTTCCCCTCACACATACGTGCTAGTCATTTTCGGCTCTAGGGGGTAATGCTCATCTCTGTTACAAAGCTGAAGAGCCAGGGCTGTCCAAAGATGTCTCCGTGGTTATGTGACCAGCATGACTAAATGCCAAAGGCACATGGAACACTGTTATCTTCCCACCAAAGTGGTCCCTATTTTTCTACTTGCATTTTTACATGCTTTCGAACTGCTAGGTTGGCAGGACCTGGGACAAGTAATGGGAGCTTGCTCCATTATGCAGTGCTAGCTGTTATGGACTAAGCCAACACAGCAATACAACCCTCAACAGCTTCATCTTGCAGCAGGTTTATAATCCTGCACTTCTCATTGGTCCAAAGATAGCGAATCATGATTGGTTGTTTTTGGCCAGTCTGATTGGCTGTTAACGGGACCCCCTGATTGGACGCTTGTGAAAGCGGTAGACTCAGTTCATTGGTTGTTTGACGGCAGCCAGCTCTATAAAAGAGCTGCTGCTGCCCAGGTATTTTGCTCTGTTCTTTCCTGTTAAATAAAGAGTTGAAGTCACCGTTTGATGTCTCATCTCCGTTCTTTGCACCCATGCCCAGGACTTAACACTGGTGATGAAGGTGGGATGCGGAGACAATAGAGCTGACTAAGAACGCATCGAACAAGACAGAGCACGTGGCGAAAGAGTGCACGCAACAAACGGCAAGATGACCAGCGGTGCCTTACCACTCGCTCCATTCGACCCAGCAACTGAAGACTGGGACTCATATATAGATAGCTTCCAGATGTTCCTGGAAACCAACAACTTAAAAGATGCTATGACTGTCAAGAAACGAGCGATGTTCCTGACTCATTGTGGCCCCACCGTTTTCAAAATGGCTAAAGCACTAGCAAAACCAACGGAAGTGAAGACCATGGATTGGAATACCCTCGCTCCAATCCTCCAGGCCCATTACGCATCCTCAGTACCTACACTGATACGAAGACACAAATTTTACCAGAGGGACCAATGGAAGGACGAGAGCGTTGGTAATTTTGTAACCGACCTCCGGAACTTAGGAGGCCTTTGTGGTTTTGCAAACTTAGAGGAAGCCCTGAGAGACTGCATAGTTCTGGGCTTAAATGAACCACACGTGCAGAGTAAACTGATGGTGAAAGGCGACATCAGCCTTACAGATGTCATCGCCGACGCTACTGCTGCAGAAGCAACCAGGAAGTCAGCTGCTCGAATGCATCAAGCGAATGCACCGCTTCGCCAACTCGCCAATGAGACCCCACTTGCCACTGAGAAGCACGCTACACTACCCACCATGAAGACCTCGAGTCATCCTCAGACAGTGATGAAGAGGAGGTCCACCAGCTCTGCTCGGAACAAGAGCAAAGGAACCAGAGACATCCGTGCCAATGTGCTGGTTGCGGGGCAAACCACCTGCGATTGGATTGCAAATTCCTCAACGCACTCTGCTGTAACTGTGGGAAAAAAGGCCACATCGCGAAGGTCTGCAGAAGTAGATGAGAGTCCAGTCCCAACCGAAGGGAGAACAACCTCCGTCGGGAGATAAGCAAACCTCCTGAGAACTGGGACCGTCTGAACCACCAATGGAACAACCACTACTACTACAAAAACCAAGCACTTGCCTCTTCAACAAGACGAGAAGAGGCCCACCAAACCATTATCATCGGCCATGCTTCATCGTTCGATGCAAGAAAGATCCACGTAAGGGTTACTATTGAGAATCAACCGTGCATGATGGAAGTCGATTCGGGATCATCCCTATTGATGGTATCCTGGAAAACCCTCAAACAGCTGATCCCTGCCATTTGCCGCCAGGACCTCAGCATGCAACGAATCATCCTGAAAGACTACCAGGGAAACAGAATTCCAGTTGTCGGTTCCAGCAACGTCCAAGTATCCTTAAAGGACCGCACAGCAATGCTTCCCCTGACTGTTGTCGATCGTGACCGACCCAGCTTGTTAGGATTACAGTGGTTCTCCCCACTAGGGATTGAACTAGCCGGCATACACCAAACCAGAAGCGATGACTGGGAAGAGGCTCTCATCCAGGAATTCCAGGATGTGTTCACAGGAACATTAGGCAAGTACAAGGGGACTCCTATATCATTTAATTTCAGCCCCAATGTAGCTCCCATTTGACTTAAGCCTTGTCGAGCAGCATTTGCCTTAAAACCGAAGATCGACGAGCAGCTAGATAAACTGATAGCCCAGGGCATATTGGAACCGATTGACCACGCCCACTGGGAAACCCCGATAGTAACGCCCATGAAGCCAGATGGTTCGTTAAGAATTTGCGGGGATTACCGGGCCACCCTAAATCATGCTCTTCAACAGAGTGCTTATCCAGTACTGGTGGTTCAATACCTACTTCATTCCCTGGGTGGCGGAAAAATATTTGCGAAATTGGACTTAGCTCAGGCGTACCAGCAACTACCTGTAGACGCAGCAACTGCAGAAGCCCAGACAATAGTTACACATAGAGGCACTTTTAAGTGCAATAGACTCCAATTTGGAGTAAACGTGGCACCGGGCATTTTCCAAAGTTTAATGGAGAGACTATTACAAGGCATAAAAGGCATCGTGCTTATTTTGATGACGTCCTAATAGCTGCTCCCACTAAGGATTATTAGTACAACGACTCAGAAAAGTCCTACAGAAATTCAAAGACGCTGGTCTGCAAGTAAAAAGAGACAAGTGTCAACTTTGTATGGAGAGAGTGGAGTTCCTGGGATACCTTCTCAACAGACAGGGAATCCACCCCACCAAAAAAAACCTAACCGCAATCAAAAAAGCCCCGAGACCTAGGAATAAGACAGACCTCCAAGCCTTCCTGGGACCCATTAACTTTTATAACATTTTCTTGCCCCAGAAGGCAACCGTAGCCGAGCCCCTACATAGACTCCTCGATAAAAATGCTTCCTGGGTTTGGGGGCAGTGTGAAGAGAAAGCGTTCAAAGAGATAAAAGACCTTTTAACCTCCGATGCTGTATTAATGCAATACAACGAGACTCTACCTTTGACGGTTACCTGTGATGCCTCACCATTTGGAGTAGGAGCCATCTTAAGCCATATCCTACCAAATGGAAATGAGGTACCCATTGCGTTCTTTTCGAGAACTTTGTCTAAAACCGAAAGGAACTATAGTCAACTAAAGGCCCTTGCTATTGTATCCGCAATTCGTTTCCATGAATACGTATATGGGAGACCCTTTACCATAATTACAGACCACAAGCTGCTACTTGGTATTTTGGCGGGAAACAAACCAACTCCCCATATCTTATCACCAAGAATGACACGTTGGTCAGAATTTTTGGCTGCCTCCGATTACTGATTGCAACACCACCCAGGGAAAACCATCCCCCAGGCTGACGCTTTGAGCCGCTCTCCACTACCAGACATTATAGAGGACCCTGCTCCAACCGTAGCCGTATTACAAATCGAAACCCTCAAATCGCCGCCACTAACTGCTCGAGACATAGCCTTAGAGACAAAAAAGGACCCTGTTTTGGCACGAGTCCTCAGCTGGGTAGAACGGGGTTGGCCGGACGGTGCAACCAATGACACGTTCAAGCCATTTAGGCATCATCAAACAGAATTATTTTCCCAGAAATGCTGCATAGTGTGGGGAGACAGAGTCAAAGTCCCGGAGAAATTGCAATATAGGGTATTGAAAATGCTGCACGATGGACATCCAGGCATCGTGCAGATGAAGGCATTAGCCAGGAGTTACGCATGGTGGCCTGGTTTATATAAACAAATAGAAACTGGGTAGCAAAATGTAGTAAATGCCAGGAGACTTGCTCCACTCCTCCAAAGACTCCCCCAACTCAGTGGGAAATGCCTTGAGGTCCTTGGTCCTGCATCCACATCGATTTTGCAGGACGCACAAGAGGACACACTTTCCTCCTAACAGTGGATGCCTATTCAAATTGGCTTGAAGTCCACAAGATGAAAAGCACCACCACAGACGCAGTCACTAAAAAGCTGAATAAACTATTTGCTACCTATGGACTTTCTGATGTCCTCGTCTCAGATAATGGCCCCCAATTCACTGCCCTGCCATTCGAACAATACCTGGCAGATCGGGGCATCCACCATGCTTTAACATCGCCAGCTCACCCTGTGGCCAATGGTAGGGCTGAGCGAATGGTTCAATTTGTAAAACAGACCCTGCACAAAATGGACCACGGCGACATTGATGACAAAATAAACCAAATGCTTCTTCTCCAACATATAACCTCAAACAGCACCATGAACAAAACCCCAGCTGAACTCCTCATGGGCCGGAAACTTTGCTCGCATCTCGATCGCCTCCACCCAAACTACATGCCAGAACAACCCCCGGGATCCAGCAGCAAGTGTCGGGCATTCCAGGAAGGGCACCTTGTGTTTGCAAAAAACTTCTCGGGCGACCCATTGTGGGTCCCCACGACAATAACACAACTTACAGGACCCTGATCCTATCGCCTACAAACGGCAGACGGTAAGATGTGGAAACGCCACATAGACCAGCTCCGTTCCAGATTAGCACCGGAACCTCTAGCTGGGGGGGGGGGGAAGGAATGTGGAGGAGGATGAAGAAGAAATGATAATTGAAACCCAACAGCCCGCACAACCAACCAGGGGATACTCACCATCCGAAGGAGAACCGAGCCAGGGAGCAGCCTCGCCACGTGAAAGCACCGTGATGGAAGTGGATCCAGGGAACCCGGAAGACAGCGCTCACGTAAGCAGGGAAAGCAGCCCGGGACCACAATCTTCACCATCCAACCCAGCTAGCAGCCCACCAGAACCAGAACCAGAACAGAACCCGGTGGAATAGTGCAGGTCGAGCAGACAGGTGAAGCGACCTGCCTACTTGTGAGAATACGTTACCCCACCCCTCAGATGGAACCAAGGGGGGAGGGGTGTTATGGACTAAGCCAACACAGCAATACAACCCTCAACAGCTTCTTCTTGCAACAGGTTTATTGCGTTCAATCCTGCAATCCTGCACTTCTCATTGGTCCAAAGATAGCGAATCGTGATTGGTTGTTTTTGGCCAGTCTGATTGGCTGTTAATGGGACCCCCTGATTGGACGCTTATGAAAGCGGTAGACTCAGTTCATTGGTTGTTTGACGGCAGCCAGCTCTATAAAAGAGCTGCTGCTGCCCAGGTATTTTGCTCTGTTCTTTCCTGTTAAATAAAGAGTTGAAGTCACCGTTCGATGTCTCGTCTCTGTTCTTTGCGCCCATGCCCAGGACTTAACACTAGGGATTCAAACTGCTGAACTGCTGACCTTTCTGATCGACAAGCTCAGCATCTTAGCCACCGCATCCCTCATCAGTAATTTTTTTTTTAAAGGAAACCATTCTTGTTTTTAAAATACATTTGAGTGAGACTGAGAAAATACTTAAACAGAAGTAGATTTCCCACCTCATCAAGTAGGAGAAATCTTCATAGGCTGGTAGGGGGTGGATAAATATAAGAAATCAAACTATTACCATCTTTTGTGTGGACCAAAACAGACTAAAACATTTTTTTTTTCTAAAAAAAAGTCATTGGATCAAACACTGCGCTTCAACTAAAGCCTAATGGGCAAACTGTAGCAAACTGCCTGCTTTCTCAAACAAACCCAGTGGGCACTCCCTCCAGTGTTCACATTCTCACATAATAAAGGCAAGCAGAAACAACACTTCCAGACAGCTTGAAAAGAGCAGCATCTCCCACAGTTCCAAAAGTATTTCTGGGAGAAAACTCACTGATCAAAGCCAAAGCCAATGACCCTGGTAGCTCTCATAGTCTAACTTGTCTCTACTCAAGGTGAACAAGATGATCAGCAGCCACTGCTCCACTTTACATGAAAGGAAGAAGGATCAAATACTGGCTGCTGCTCATTCAGTATGAACTCATCAAAGGGAAGACTGGGTTAGAAAGTCTTCACTGCTCCTGCTGATTTAGCAGATGCAGATTTTTCTGAGTCCCCCCCCCTCCACCGTCCCTGTTTAATATAGTGCATAATCCAAGATGCACACTATTTGCATTTTTGAAAGAGATGAGAATGCTCTATTCTGTTTGAAAATACACTGAATTGAATATTAAAACTCTGGTCTCCTAATTGCAGCAGTGCAATTAGATTTTTAGGATTTAGGCTTTGGTCTCTATCCTTTTTAGATATTACATGTGCTGCCCTGTCTTCACAAAATAATACTCCAGTTGTATTTTGTGCCTGTGTCTGTGGCTGCCATGATGGGAAAAAGACATTGATTTCAGAGAAGAGCAACAAAATTGATTCGGGGTATGTCTCATGCACATTTGTAGCTGTGCAGATGCAGATAGATAAATTCCACAAAACATCCATAACAAAGTACGTCTATTGGTACATCAGGTATCTTCATAACTCACATTTGTGATGAAGTTCTTCTATAGTGACCAATCCTTTGTACATCAGCCTTGCAGCCAAAAGATGCAAGGGACAATATGCTGACTTTGTAAACCTTAGAGAGGGCTGTAAAGCACTGTGAAGCAGTATACATGGTAAGTCTAAATTCTAATGCTATTAAACACTGGTCAGAGGACTGTCCTTCTGCACTTTGAAAAGGCATCGTGGCTGCATAGACATTGAGAATAGTACCTTTTGGTAGGATTTGGTGTTTCAGTTCTTGTTCCACTCACAAGAATGAACAGAAGCATTGTTAAATATTGCAGAATTGCTATTCAATTGCCAAACACCATCGTGCATTGAAGCTAATGTAGCAATTGAAATGATCAAGGAAGGCTGAGAAAAGACCAGTGTTTCTAAACTTTTAAGAAATGTCAAAGTCAACTCCCAAAATTCTCTGGGTTCTCTGGTAACTGAAGTCTAAATATCTTAAAGTCAGGGATGGGCTGCTACTGGTTTGCAAAGGTTTGGGCAAACCAGATGTTAATTTTACATCTGGTTCACCGAACTGGTGGTTGCAATGACTGGCTGGCCCTGCTCACCCCACCCCTCCTCTCCCAGGAGTCTCCACACAGCCTGTTTTGGATCCCAGGTAAGTGCAGGGGCCATGTGGAGACTTGGGGAGGGCAGAAAATGGCCTCCTGGAGGCTCCAAAGGCCAGAAATGGCCCTGTTTCTGCCCTCCAGAGAGCCTCTGGAGCCCAGGGAAGATGTTTTTGCCCTCCCAGAGGCTTAGGGGAAAGCCTCCAGAGCCCAGGAAGGGTGAAAATGCTTCCTCATTGCCATGGTGCAGGAGGCCAACTAGGCCATGCCCATCATGGTCACGCCCACCCAGCAACCGGGCAAAGAACCAGTTGCTATATTTTTTGAAGCCCACCCCTGCTTAAAGTTGCCAAGTTTTAGAAACTGTATAAATCCACTAAGAAATCAGTGAATTTAGAGCATCACTAGCTTCTAAACAATCCCAGAACATCCTCTTTCTGTGGACATGAAGTATAATAGATGGGAACTAGTGTAAAAAACAAGTAATACAAAGCTGCATTCAGGTAGAATTAGAAAGCAATTTGGAGGTAGTGAAAAATACAGTAGGATTTTTTTTCCAGTTTGATGATGTATTACTCAGAGAACTCTGAGGCAACTTACGTTATAACTCAGAAGAAAACAAGTCTATTTTGGAAGATAGTTGTGGCTTTGCTTGAAGTTTGCTAGGAGACCATTCAAGGGGATAATTGAGGGGGCGGAAATTATCTCACCATTAGGGTGAGACACAAAGGTATAAGTGGGATTGCATAAAATCTGTCCAATTCATTCTGAACGTCAGATCTGGAGCTCCAGAAATAACTGCTTCAAGTCACTCATTTTAAACATGATTTGATTTAACCTGTCCTGGATCTAGTATGTCATTCAGAAAATGGCGTTCTGTTCCCTTGGAGAAATTTTGCCATTTTGGTTTCTAAAAGCTAAAATGATATCCCACCACAATCCAAAGTCTCTTGGTTAAGATTTTTTTAAAATAAAGTTTTATTGGGGTTTTCACACACAAAATACAATTACAACATCTTTTTTGAAAATAGCATGGTCCCGGGTTGAACTTCTTTATACAGACACAAAACTCAATTTCATGCTCCTTTTTGTGTTCTATTCCATATCTTATACTATTTTACATTTTCTATATAGTTTTTCCCCTCTTTTAATTTTCTCAATTTTATTTTGATTATCTCATCTCAATTCAAATCATTATACTTTTGTCTGTTCTGTTTCAATTTCATATTATCTTTTCTCATTAAACAAATTTTCTCCTGTAGTTACTAATTGGAGTATGACACCTTTATATCTTTTAATTACATCCATTCAACTCCTATTTAAATTTCAATATATACCTTAAGTTTATGGCCTTCAATATAATACAAAATACATAACTTCCAATCGAATTCTGCTTGGTACATTCTTATAATACACACTATATTCTTAAAAAAAAAAAAAAAGATTGCAAATATATGTAATTATAAACCCTCATTCCATTCCAGTTCAGTTCTATCATTAATAATCATTAAAATCTTAACATCTTTAACACTTATTTTCAATTAAATATCATACTTCCTTAAAAACACATATAATCTCCATAATTAATTTTTCCCTTATTTCTCTTCACATATGTTTTATAAATCATTAAATATACTTTTTGTTACATTTATTTATTGACAAGCATTCCACTGAATTACGATAGTTATTTTATCAGACATTTTAATCATACATTGTTTCATATTTTCTAAAATTATTTCTGCTTCTAATATAACCATACTATCTTATGTACCTTTGCAGAATCCCTTTTTCCATTAAGTTTTCACCCATTATCTCTAAATAGGCCCTGTTTCTCTATATTTTGCTTCTGTCCTTTATAACTTCTTTTCCTTTCTTTCTTCCCTCTCATCTTCTCCCTCCCCTTTTTACCCCCTTGTCTCTCTAGTTCTAATTCTCTCTTCTGCATTTCCCTCTTCTGTTGCTTTCCCTCTTCTGTTGCATTCTGATTTTATACTTATTTTTCACTCTGTTTTTGGGGGGAGTTGTTTTTCCCAATCTTAAACTTTCCATTCTCTTTCCCCCTTTCTTCCCCCCTGCATCTAAGATTACTTGTTCATTAAAGATGGCTTCTTCTTTGTCGCAATCTTCTTGTTCTGCAGGCATATCTTATTGTTTCTCATAATTCCAAATCTCCATTTCTAAAAACTGAAATACAAAGCCAAAAGGACCTCTTCCTTCTTATGCATCTTCTTTGTTCCTGCATTCCAAGCGCTCCCAGGCTGAGCTGCAGCTGTCTCACCAGTACCATCTTCAATAACAGCGGCAGCAGTAGTGGAAACCGTGGAAGTTACGGACGTGGCTCTCCCACCCAAAAAGCAGCTGAAATGCTTCCACGGTTCCCATCGCTGCTGCCGCTGTTATTGGAGACGGTGCTGGTGAGAGAGGGACAGCTTCAGCTCGGCCTGGGTGCTTGGAATGCAGGAACGGGCTGTGCACCAGGACTTTTGCAAACTTGCAGAGCCCAAGGCTGGAGCAGCAAGGATAGCAGCCACAGAGACACTTGCTTGGCTCTTCTCATGTCCACCCAGCTGCTCAGGATTAAACCAAAACGCAACGCGCAGAGCTCCCAGGTACCTCAACATCTTTTTTTCCCCTATTGTTACAGGGACGGGGGGAAAGCAGGAGCAACTCAGACACTGTGGTTGGAGACAGCGCTGGTGAGAGACGCACCAGCACTGGTGGGAACCGTGGAAGCTACAGAGGCTGAGAAGCGGCTGAAACGCTGCTGGACTTCCACACTGATGCCACCCACCTGCTGACCCGGGTAAGGGAGCCCTCTGTGCTCCACCATGATTGGCTGTTAGGAGCGACTGATGGTGAGGCATAGCTGCCCGTGGGGCACTCCTAATGGCAAGTTCCCCCTGCCTCCCCCCACAATTTCGCATGTTTTAAATGAGACTTAAATTTGGGGGGAGGGGCTTAATTTTATTTTATGCCTAGAAAACATGCTGGGTCTTCCTATTGGGGGGGTCGTGTTAGGGATATACCCTAGCAGAATCTGCACGGCAGTCAGGCAGGTAGGCAAAATATGTGAGATAAACATGTTTATAGCTTACACTCAGTAAAACAGATACACTGTGCCAGTTAAATAGTTTATTCCAGTAAGAGTTTTAGCATAGTCAAACAGTCCATATATCATTCACTAGTTCAGTCCGTTCCAGGGATTATTCATTTGCAAAGTCCAGTGTCGAAAAAGAGGTCAGTAAACTTATAAATATCAGTCCAGTAATATATCTCCTCACAGTAGAGATATGAAAAAGTTCAAAACCTCCTTTCTTCCTTCAGCAGCAGCAGCAGGGAACCATCAATCCATCATTGTCAGCAAGCAATTCAGTAGCGAGCAATACAGTAAGCCAGTAGGTTCTCTTGCTCCCTCTTATGGTGGTTTTACAACCGCACCCATAATTACATACTTTGCTGTTTAAAGTGACACACTTTAACTTACAATCATAGTTTATATATATTATTTTACCCAAACTAAGTTAGGTAACCTTGTTATTCCTAACAGGTCATATTGTTGGAGAAACATGGTAGTATTTGAGGGACTGCCACAAAGAAGAGTCAACTTATTTTCCAAAAGCATCAGAAGGCAAAACAAGAAGCAATGAATGGAAACTAATCAAAGAGAGAAGCAATTTGGAATTAAGGAGAAACTTCCTAACAGTGAGGACAATTAACCAGTGAAACCGCTTGCCTGTTGTAGGCTCTTTGTAGAAGTTGTAGGCTCTTCATCACAGGAGGTTTGCAAGAAAAGTCTGGACATCCACCCAACTGAAATGATATAGAGCAGGGGGTTGGATCCCTGAGGTCGATTCCAGATCTATTCTGATTGATTGATTGATCAACAATGGCTTCTTCAGCTTAAGTAATGCATGATAATGTTTTACCCACACTGCTATGGGAATAAGGTAGTTCAGTGATAAGGGAAAGCATGATAACCTAATGGTGAAGACGCTCATCTCCCACTTGGAAGGTTGAGAGTTTAATCCTAGGTAATGGCAGATATTTCTCTTGCAGGTACAAAAGTCCATGTAGGCATCTAGAAAGTCATCCAGCCAGTAAATGATAGAGGTGGTTTCAGACAGATGGTTATCCAATCTCTTCTTAAAAACTTCCAGTGTTGGAGCATTTCCAACTTCTGAAGGCAAGTTGTTCCACTGAGTAATTGTTCTAACTATCAGGAAATTTATCCTTGGTTCTAAGTTGCTTCTCTCCTTGATTAGTTCCCCCCCCCCCCCTTTGCTTCTTTGTCCTGCCTTCAGGTGCTTTGGAGAATAGCTTGACTCCCTCTTCTTTGTGGCAGCCCTGAAATATTGGAACACTGCTATCATGTCACCCCAGTCCTTCTTTTCATCAGACTAGACATACCCAGTTCCAGCAACCGTTCTTCATATGTTTTAACCTCCAGTCCCCTAATCATCTTTGTTGCTCTTCTCTACACTCTTTCTAGAGTCTCAATATCTTTTTTACATTGTGGCGACCAAAACTGGTTGCAGTATTCCAAGTGTGGCCTTACCAAGGCATTATAAAGTGGTATCAACACTTCACATGATCTTGATTCTACCCCTCTGTTTATGCAGCCTAGGACTGTGTTGGGTTTTTTTTGGCAGCTGCAGCACACTGCTGGCTCATATTTAAATGATTGATGACTAGGACTCCAAGATCCCTCTTACAGTCACCCCTATTGAGCAAGGTACTACATATACTGTACCTGGGCATTTTCTTGCCTAAATGTAGAACCTTACTTTTTTTTCACCATTGAATTTCCTTTTGTATAGTGCCCAATGTTCAAGTCTGTCAAGATCCTTCTGTATCTTCGCTCATTTCAGTCATGCCAACTCTGCTCCTAATTAAGGGATTATAAGGTCCTACAAAGAAAACTTTTGAGCATTTCTCTTTTTTGTCTCTCTCTAGTCCTTCTTTAATGTCTGCAATTGGTTCCAGTGACCCAGTCATTAAGCAAGGTGGTTTCTTAGTCAAACACATGACTTAGAGACACATGTAAAATCACTGTTTACTGCTGTCTCATTTAGATAAAGTTCTTTGTACAGTATCCTGTTGTCTGACCCATCTTTTCCTTTTGTTGCTAACTTACAGGGTGGAGAGATTGCTAAACCAAGCTCTCTCCTCCTGATCTGCTTTCTCTGTACTGTACTGTAGTGCCAACCACAAGTTAACAAGCTGAGCTCTTTGACCTTAATTAGTTGATTAAAAGCCTCCTGTGGACTGACATCTGCTGCCTGAAACTAATCAGACCTTAATTAGTTTCACATGGCTGGTTTTTGTTGTCTTAAATGTGTGCATTGGTCAGAAAATGATTTTTTATTACGGCTTATTGCCACTGTATTTGGGAACAGTCCCTATCTGAGGCAGTTGCTAAAATAAGGACTACCTATCCAATTTGTCTGTCTGTCTGTGTGGGTGGGTGAGTTAGTGACAAAGGTTAAGGTAGCCAGAACAACAGTCCTCCAATCTTCTGCTCATCAACCTTTTCATGACGTTTCAGATTGTTCTTCAACCCCCAAACATTTATTATGCAAAATAATTTAATATATAATACTGTCAGGATTCTGGCAGTTACCCCAATTAAATCATGACTCTCAAGCCAAACTTCAAAAACATCAAAGGATTTATTGGGTGTTAACATTGTTGGCAGTGCCTGGGTGTAGCCAATTCTGAGACATATAATTCATTGTCACCCTTGACCCTGGTTTCCCCCCACCCCCTGGGTGTATCATAATTCATATTCTCCAATGAGACACATCCATAGCCAAGAGTCATTAATCATGTTCTCCAGTTAGATTTTTGTGTGGCAGAAACTTCAGTCACCTAGTTACTATCTCTGAAAAACTATATAGAATGCACTTTTGATTTCCAAGCTGCTGCACTGCTCTTTCAAATCCCTTTCCCCCCTCCCTTTCTGTTGGCAACTCTAAAATGACCATAGAAATATTTTATGAGTTGACATTTACTTTAAATAATAGCGCTACAAATAAGAACAATATCAAACCCTTGAATGGTCCCACCAACACTTGGAAATTGATATTGATGACTTTGGGGGATCCTGAGATGGCAGAACCAATAAAGAGGATTTCAAGAAGAGATTTGCCAGTTGAGAACATACATAAAGTTTATTATATGAGTTCTTGATTGTGAGAGATTATCTACTGTAAGCTAGGGTGTAGTTAGTAAAATCTTATCTGAAGGAAAAACTATTGAGATAATTAGCTGAAGAAAATGCTCTTATGGTTTAGGAATTTGTTGTTAGTTGCGAAATTGCATCCAACCCATTGTGACCCCATGGACATAATTCCTTCAGGGCTTCCTGTTCTCTACCATCCCCCAAAGTCAATTTAAGCTCGTGCTGACTGCTTCAGTAACTGCATCCATCCACCTCATTCTCTGTCATCCCCTTCTTCTTTTGCCCTCAATCGTTCCTAGCATTTGGCTCTTCTCCAGTGAGTCCTTCCTTCTCAATAGGTGGCCAATGTATTTGAGTTTCATCTTCAGGATCTGGCCTTCTAAAGAATAGTCAGGGTTGATTTTCTCTAGGACTGACTGGTTTGATCGCCTTGCAGGAGAAGACTCACAGGAGTCTTCTCCAGCACCATAGTTCAAAGGCCTCAATTCTTTGGTGCTCAGCCTTCCTTATGGTCCATACATTGCAACTGGGAAAACCATAGCCTTGACTATACATATTTTTGTTGGCAGGATGATGTCTCTGCTTTTTAGTATGCTATCTAGATTTACCATAGCTTTTCTTCTCAGGAGCAAGCATCTTTTAATTTATTGGCTGTAGTCCCCATCTGTGATGATCTTGGAGTCCAGGAAAATAAAATCTGTCACTCCCTCCATTTCTTTCCCATCTATTTGCCAGGAATTGAGAGGGCCAGATGCCATGATCTTAGTTTTCTTAATATTGACTTTCAAGCCAACTTTTGCACTCTCCACCTTTTCCCGCATCAAGAGGCTCTTTAGCTCCTCTTCATTTTCTGCCATTAGAGTGGTATCATCTGCATATCTGAGGTTATCGATATTTCTCCCACAATCTTAATTCCAATTTGTGATTCATCTAGCCCCACCTTTCTCATGATGTGCTCTGCATATAAGTTGAATAGGTAGAGCGACAGTTTACAGACAGTTTTGCCAAACTCTTTTCTCAATTTTGAACCAATCATTGGTTCCATGTCCAGTTCTCACTGTTGCTTCTTGACCCACATATAGGTTTCTAAAGAGACAAATAAGATGGTCTGATACTCCCATCTCTTTCAGAACTTCCACAATCAAAGGCTTTAATATAGTCAATGAAGTAGATCTTTTTCTGGAACTCCCTAGCTTTCTCCATGATCCAGTGTATGTCGACAATTTGATCTCTAGTTCCTCTGCCACTTTAAAATCCTGCTTGTACTTCTGGTAGTTCTCGGACCACATACTGCTGGAACCTAGCTTGTAGGATTTTGAGCATCACTTTGCTAGGATGTGAAATGAGTGCAACGGTATGGTAGTTTGAACATTCTTTGGCATTACCCTTCTTTGGAATTGGAATGTAAACTGACCTTTTCCAATCCTTGGCCATTGTTGAGTTTTCCAAATTTGCTGGCAAATTGAGTGTAGCACTTTTACTGCATTATAGATTTTGAATAGCTTAGCTGAAATATGTTACCTCTACTAGCTTTGTTGTTGCTCAGACTTCCTAAGACCCATTTGACTTTACATTCCAGGATGTCTGGCTCAAAGTTTAGGAATTGGTTTAGAAATAGTAACCCCAAATAATCACTGTATGTATATATTTAAGCTGTCCCAAGTTCTTATTTGAAAAGAGACATTTTAATTCTGTAAAATTATACATCTCGTAAGATTGTCTCTAATAGTAACATCAATTCCATACTTACATAGTAACATCAATTCCATACTATAGAATTCTATAAGGTATAGAAATTGTTTTCATGATAATGATTTAGGATTTTGTAAACATGATATTTATTGGGAACTTTTTCGTTTCTTTTAAGAAAACCACCTTCAGTTTGAAATGTCTTAGTCTCAAATTTCAAGCATCTGATTATCTGGATGGCAGCCAGAGGTACAAATGATGGCATATACCTGCCAAAATAGGTGGATGTCTTTGAAGAATGACTTGAAGATAAACCTCTCCTTGTGAGAAATAATGGATGTTACTTGCCAATAGAGGCTCAATTAATTTGATAAAAGAGAACTTTATTTTACAGACAGTTACTTTCAATTCACAATTGTTAATTATCTCCCACCCCTACTTTTAATATGACAGATCTACATCCGCACACCTCTACAGGATATGTCAAAAGTCATGCCCCTTGGGGCAATCACAATATGTTTTATTATTTTTTTTTTAGAGAAAACTTAGTCAAAATCATGTGTCAAATGAGTAAGGAAATTGTTAGAAAAAAATGACAACCAATCCAAACATTCAATATAACTTGTATAATAAATTGGCTATGAGGCCTGATTTTTAGTACATATATTTATCAAAGAGCTGACATTTCTGCAAATCTAGGATACTATGTAGTGGTTTTCTAGATATCTACAGACCATATGTGATTTATTTTCGTTTCTAACTCTTGCTGATCAGATGGAGATCATTTCACTAGGATTGTTGCCAATAATTACTTTATTGAATTAGCCCTAGTGAATACAGTACTCTTAGGACCAACATTGTAGATTATAGCCAGTTACAGATTAGTTTTCCTTGATTCTGAAATATTGGGAAATGATCTATCATGATTCAGGTTGCCTAGTAACATTGGCTGAGCACAAGAAGCCTTTATCCATTATTCTAAGCTATTGTGAAGGTTGCTTCCAATTTCAGATGTTAAAGGAGTCTCAGTTCTAAGAGAATTTTAGCAATTACAGCAGAAGAAAACATGAAGCAGTAGTCTTATGTGGTGGGATTCAAATAATTTAACAACTGGTTCTCTGCCCTAATGACCAGCTGGGTAGGTGTGGCTAGGTGGTCATGTGACTGGGTGGATGTGGCCAACTCGATGTCACTTACCACACCTGGCACCACCTCTGCCCACTTGCTTCAAAGGCTTCAACAAGATACAATTTTCCTCTCTATTTATTTAATACTACTGAGCATTCAAAATATACTATTTAATCCTATGTATCAGAGGTGGTATTCAATAGGTTCTGACCAGTTCTGGAGAACCGGTAGTGGAAATTTTGAGCAGTTCAGAGAACCTGCACATACCACCTCTGACTGGAGATTTTATGGTATCCTTCCCCTGCCATGCCCACCAAGCCACGTCCATAGAACCGGCAGTAAAAAAATTTGAATCCCACCACTGCTATGTATATATGCCATATGTATATGTACATAGTATACATTACACTCTATTCTATGTAGTACATTAGGTACTATATATACTGTATGTGTGTGTACATAACACACACACAAAGAGAGAGAGAGAGAGAGCTCTTCTAAACCTATATACATTTAACCTCACTTACTTAGCTTGGAAAAACACATCCACAGAGTCCACATTACACATGCTTTCAAAATTACCAGCCAGTGGTGGGATCAGCCAGTCCTCCAAATTATGCAAAAAATAAATAACTGATTTGCTTGAACCAATGCGAACTGGCTGAATCCCATCTCTGCTTATGCCCATGAAGAGCCTCTTAATAAGGCAGATTGTACTCTATTTACTGTAGCTAACTGCTAATAGGACAGATTGTAAACAAAAACTACAAACAATGCTTGGCTTTTTCATGGAATAAAAAAAAAAAAAACAGAAGGAAAGAAACAGACAACTAACAATTAATGACTTAATGCACTTTTTGGAAAGAAGATTTCTGTTATGAACTAATAAAGGCATTTAATAAAGTTTTAACAACCTTAAGTAAAAAGCAGGGTTCTAATCCTGCACTTCTGATTGGCCGATAATAGCAACATCGGATTGGTCCTTTCTGGGACATCTGATTGGCTGTTAACGGGCCAACTCTCATTGGTTCAAGGGTTTAACACTTCCATGTTTTTCATTGGCTAATAGGACAGCAGCCAACCCTATAAAAGGGCTGCTGCTGCCCTAGGGTTTTTGCTCTATTCAGGATGATTAATAAAGAGTTGAAGTTCACTGTTCACTGCCTCGTCTTCGTTCCTTGCACCCATGCACAGAACATAACAATTTCAATTTTTAGATTTCATCAGAGATATTACCCAACATGATTTTGCCCTATCCTGTTAGGACCTCGAGAGGAAGCTTGTTTAAAGTCCCACTCTGGCAAGAGGAAAGGCAGATGTGGATCTCTGTAGATCAGGGCTGTCAAACTCAGACCCGAGGACATTACAATTGTCATAAACACATGCCAGTTGCCAAGAGTCAGAATTTTGATCACATGACCACAGGCATGTTGCAATGGTCATATGTGTGAAAAACAATCATAAGTCCCTTTTTAGTTCTGTGGTAACTTTGCTCACTAAATGAATAGTTATACATTGAGGACTACTTGTACTTAGATTTTTGCAGCTGAAGAAAACAGCAAATTATTTCAATTCATGTTTATTTAACAACTGCTATTAACATCCATGGTTTTAACAGAGCCTTCTCATGTCTCCTCACACCTACTTCCAACCTCTCTTTGTTTTTCAATAGAACCACCATTCTGGAAGCGCAATTGTTCCTTTTTCTTCTATCATGAATTTTCCATTCCAATAACATAGCTTAGTGACTGAGGGTATGCTTTGCAGATTTCACACCACATCCAGATGTTCAATCATTGTTAATCAGTAAGTTACATATATAAGTAATGCAACTTTGCAACATTTCCTCTCTTGAAGTTAAATGAGTGAAAATAAAGTTCATCCAATAGGGATGAACAGAATGGAGATGCAACCTCTGTGTCTCCAAGACAACTGTACAGTACTAGTGAGGGTCCAGAAGAATAGCTTTCATTGTTCCATATTCTTGTTTGTTCTTAATCCATTGAAATTGGAAAAAAAAAGTATTGAAACTCACCAACTTTTCATAGTTAAATATGTTCTACTTTTGTCTCTCTTTGTTCACTGACTCAGTGGGAATACTCACCACACTTTTGTACTCCCATCAGCCTTTCAGACCTGTTGGAAGTGCATACTGAGATGTGTATTGGAGACTGTTCTTTTCTCTTTGCATGTCTTTCCAAACTCCTCCATTGTCCTTAGTTTTTGCAATAAGGCAAGACAACTGGATACCTTCCCTTCCAGAAGCTATTATATTAGAGGAGCAGATATCTTTTGAACCAAGGACCATGTATCATGGCTATAGTAGCTAAGGAGAAATCCCAGGATTTCACAGGAAATGGAATAAGTTATGAATTCTGATTAACAAAGCATTGCCTAAGCCAGTTTTTGCAGTATTTCTTCTGCAAGAGGAAAAATCACTTCAGGGCTTATGAGAACAAGAATGAGTCTTAGGATGAAAGGAAAAAATATACTTTAAGAAACATTGGGTTAAATTTACTTACTTACTTTACTTTATTGATTAACCCTTGAGCCATATCAAAGTGCAGAGTTCCAGACACGAATTATTACTAAAATCTGACAGAAACAATTTAAAATGGAATTGGATAAAATACAGTTAAAAATGAAATTGGAATAAAATACAGTTGAAAATGAAATTGGAATAAAATACAATAATTTAATATATAAATAAAATATGATATATTTTGGTGTCACCCTTACAATCTATCCCAATCAGTCCCACATATGCAGATCTCAAGCAAACCATTTTGCTTAAACATTATTTTCAAATTCTAGCTGCACATAAGATAAGGGTTAAGTAAAACAGAAAAAAGAAAAAGAAAAGATTTCCAAGGTCTATTCCCCCACATAGATATTTGAATTTAAATATCTATATTTAAACTTAGATTTAAATTTAAATTTTGTATGTGACTCCAAATTTGGTGCTGCTCTGTTAAGTGAAGATTGCAGTTTTGGCTCAACTGGTACATTTCAAACCTTTGGATATTTATTGGTCCTTTCTCCCTCCCTCCCTCCCTCCCTCCCTTTACTAAGTCCTTGCATAATGTGTTTGTAGTTCAAGTGACAACTCTGGGTTGAGTTATTTAATGATCCATTTGCTTATATATTTTTTTTGGTCGCCCATGGTATTTTCAGAAGCCTCCTCCAACAAAAAGAAAGAAACGTTCAAAAGCCTTAATACTCTTTCAGCTTCTTCAGAATCCAGCTTTCATTCCCAGAGAAAGTGTCACAAAGAACAACCACTGTCTGCACAGTTCTGATCTTTGTAGATATAAATACATCACAGCATCTGAATTTCTTTCCCAAGGCCATCATTGGCAGCCTATCAAGTGTCCATCTGCAGCATATTTCTTGACTGCTGTTTCCTTTATTGTTAATAGTCAATCCTAAAAGGCAGAAACTATCCATGCTTTGGTGTCTTCACTGTCAGTTCTAAGGGTGGTTACTCCCTTTCGAATAATAGAAGTTGCTATCTTCATATTTAATTTTATTCCAGTTTTTTATTGTACCCCTTGACTTTCCTTACTAGAACTTCTAGATCATTCAAACTTTCAGGTATCAAGGGAGTGTCTATCAGATAATGATAGATATAATCTAACATACATTTCCCATAGTGATAAAAACATAACTGCCTACATTATATGGGTTAGTGGATGTGGGAAAAATTAACCACTTAAATTAAAACAAATTATTGTTGGATGCATACGGACCACATAACGTCACTTGAAAAAGCAAGGATCATTAGTGTATACTTATCAGGATTAAAAACTGGTTGGCTCTACTCTTTCCACGCTAAGTTGAAAAGCAGAGATTAATTAGCAACAGCAGCCTCTGCCAAGTTCCCAGTAGTATACTGAGCCATAAGATAAAAGATTTTAGAAATATTAGGAGCAGCAAATAGGTTGAAATTGCAGCCAGTACTGGATGAAAAATTGGGCAAATATAGAGAAGGTATTTGAGAACAAATTGCTTTCCACTGGCTATAACATATTCCTTGACACAGTTTCCATTTGAATATTTTTTTAAAAAAAACCAAAGATATAATGTCCTATATTTTACAAACTAAGGCAGGAAAAATTAATGTATATCCTGGAAACCATCTGCCCAAAATCCTGTATGTCTAGATATGCTGGGTTTTGTTACCAGGAATTCTGGGAGTTGTAATCCAATCCAATATCCTCAAGATGTGGGGATATTAAATCACACAAGAATGTTTCAAGTAAGGAGAGAAGGCGGAGCTTCGTTTCGGCGATACAGCTGCGATCTTGGGGCTCTGAGATCGCAGCCGATATTTTCGCCCCTGGTCGGTCCCAACGGACCTAAACCATCCCGTAGAGACAGGGATTGAGAAGGGTTAGGACAGTACCCTTTGTCCCAGAGATATCACAAAGTCTCTGGTTTGATCCGGGAGAAGCCCTTTTGCTGGCGGCGGAGAGGCAGCCCCCATAGCTGCTGAAGTCAGGACAGCTCTGGAAAGAAAGTGGCTGGAAAGAAGTGTGTCGGCTGGGTGAGAAATTTCTTTTGTGTTGTAAATTCGCTGAGGTTTGAAAGGGCATCCTGAACAAAGAAGAAACCTGTGAGACTTTTTTTTTTTTGACCAAAACTGTTTGAGCGGCGTTTTTTAAAGTGATGTCAAATTGAGGTTTGGATTTTTCATTCTTTTTCTTACTTTTTTTCTGGGGACTTAAGTGTGACTTTGTAGGTAACCGGAATGAATTTTCTCTTATATATATTTTTATGCTCCTTTTGATTTTTTAATTTTCTCTAGGATAGAGGCTCCCTTTAGTTATTTTCTTTTTTCTTTTTCTTTTTGTATACATTATTCATTTTTTCTGGCTGGGGGGGGAAGAGCATTAAGAAACATTGCAACACTGCCAACTAGAGGCTTGAAAATACTTTATTTGAATTGGAAAGAATTGTCAGAAGACTCCTTCCCAAGGACATTTCAACGTGATAAGATAGAGGGAGAGCACAGCAAAATATTATTACGGTGTTTTCCTGGACTCCTATCAATATTTCAACACTTGAGGCTTAGCTTTGAAGCTGCTGGAGAAGAGAGTCATAATAAGAGCCTTGGATAAATAAATAAAGTGCAGTGTGCTCATATATATATATATATATATATATATATATATATATATATATATATATATATATATTTTCTGAGGTTCTCAGAAATATATATATATATATATATCTGGCATTCAGCTTTGTTCGGGTATTTTCCCACGTGGTGCTTTTAAAGTTGTAGCAATGTTTTGGCAGAATCTCATCTGCCATCATCAGGCTTCTGTATAGTGTTCGTCTGTGAGTTAGACTTTTACAGTGGTTTCAGATTTAAATTTGGGGCAGCCTATTGCTGTGTCAGAATGGTTTTTTCTTCCTCCTGATTGGTTGACAGTCTTGGTCTGTGTTTATTGGTCTTGGAGTTTGCTGTGTTCTGCTACTAATATCTTCTGTCTTTTTTTTTGGGGGGGGGCTCTTTTTGTATCTTGATTGGCTGGCAACATTGTGTTACCTTATTGGAGGCCTTTAGCGCAGCTTGGCTTCGGGTAAATGGACGGCTATCATTAGTTAGGAAGCTGGGTTTCATCTGGGTGCCTGGTTGGGGTGTGTTTGAACTGGAGGTATCAGGGGGGATCTGTTTGTGCCCAGGTGTTTGCCTGGCTTGTGGTGTGGAGATTTTTTTGTTTGTGAGTGCAGGCTTCCAAATGATTGACAGCCTGGTGGAATCATCTCTTCTGTTCATGCTTTCTGGTCTTTTTTCAATCTCTATGGCTTCTCTGATGATTCTGTGGCTGGGATTTTCTATAGTGGCTAGGGTTTTGGTGCCATTGAAGTTGATGTTATGACCTGTGGCTTCCATGTATTGGACGAGTGAGGAAGTGTGTTCCAGCTTTTTGACTGCATTTTTGTGTTCATCCAGGCGGGTGCTTATTCTTCTATTGGTCTGTCCAATGTATGTGGCCGGGCATGATGCACAGGGGACTTCATATATGCCTTGGTTTTCCAGGTCAATTTTGTCTTTGGGGTTCCTGAGGATGGCTGCTATTTTTCTGTCTGTTTTGAAGGCAGTCTTGATGTGGTGTCTGTATAGAATCTTACTAATTTTGTCTGTAGTGCCTCTTATGTAGGGCAGGACAGCTGTTCCATAAGTCTGTTCATCTTCTGGGTCTCTATTATGTCTCAGTGTGTTTTTGTGGATCAAGTTGGTGATTTTGCTTTTGTGGAAGCCGTTGGCTGTCAATATTTTAGTCAGGGTGCATAGTTCAGTCTTAATGTGTGTCTTGTCTGACAGGCGTTTGGTTCTAGTAATTAGTGTTTTAGCCACGGAGTTTATCTGTGCTGGGTGGTGGTGGGATTGGGCGTTGAGGTAGCGGTTGGTGTGTGTTTTCTTCTGGTATATGGTGTGTCCTAGTGTGCCATCTGTTTTCTTGTAGATTAGTACATCTAGGAATGGTAGTTGTTTGTTTGTTTCTGTTTCCATGGTGAACTTGATTTTGGGGTGTGCGCTGTTTAGGTGTGTTAGGAAGTTGTTTAGGTTTTCTTGTCCATGGGGCCAAATCACGAATGTGTCATCGATATATCTTAACCATAGCTTGGGTTTGAGTATGGCATTAGCCAGGGCTCTGGATTCGAATTCTTCCATGAACAGGTTTGCAATGACAGGTGACAGTGGTGATCCCATGGGGGCTCCTTCAATTTGTTTGTATCTTTGTCCTTTGTATATGAAATATGTGTTGGTTAAGCAGTGTTCTGTTAGTTCCATGAGGTGTTTAGCTGGTTGGTATTTATTTTTGATGATTTCGAGGGTCTCTTTTATCGGGACTTGAGTGAATAGTGAAACCACGTCAAAACTTACGAGCAGATCTTCTTGCTCTACATGTAGATCTTTGATCATTTCCAAGAAGTGGTATGAGTTTTGTACATGAGAAGCTGCTGTTTCAGCATGGGGCTGTAGCTCTTTTACTAGGTGTTTAGCCAGGTTTTGTAGTGGTGCTCCTCTGGAGCTGACTATGGGTCTGAGAGGTATGCCTTCTTTGTGTATTTTTGGGAGGCCGTATAGTTATATATATATATATTCTTAAGTTTTCGCGGGTACTTACATGTCTGGCATTCAGCTTTGTTCGGGTATTTTCCCACGTCATAATAGTGGTGCTTTTAAAGTTGTAGCAACGTTTCAGCAGAGTCTCATCTGCCATCATCAGGCTTCTGTATGATGTTTGTCTGTGAGTCAGACTTTTACAGTGGTTTCAGATTTAAATTTGGGGCAGCCTATTGCTGTGTCAGAATGGCCTCCTGATTGGTTGAGAGTCTTGGTCTGTGTTTATTGGTCTTGGAGTTTGCTGTGTTCTGCTACTAATATCTTCTGTCTGTTTTTTGGGGGGGCGGGGGGGCTCTTTTTGTATCTTGATTGGCTGGCAACATTGTGTTATTTTATTGGAGGCCTTTAGTGCAGCTTGGCTTCGGGTAAATGGACGGCTATCATTAGTTAGGAAGCTGGGTTTCATCTGGGTGCCTGGTTGGGGTGTGTTTGAGCTGGAGGTATCAGGGGGGATCTGTTTGTGCCCAGGTGTTTGCCTGGCTTGTGGTGTGGAGATTTTTTTGTTTGTGAGTGCAGGCTTCCAAATGATTGACAGCCTGGTGGAATCATCTCTTCTGTTCATGCTTTCTGGTCTTTTTTCAATCTCTATGGCTTCTCTGATGATTCTGTGGCTAGGATTTTCTATGGTGGCTAGGGTTTTGGTGCCATTGAAGTTGATGTTATGACCTGTGGCTTCCATGTGTTGGACAAGTGAGGAAGTGTGTTGCCAGCCAATCAAGATACAAAAAGAGCCCCCCCCGCCCCCCAAAAAAACAGACAGAAGATATTAGTAGCAGAACACAGCAAACTCCAAGACCAATAAACACAGACCAAGACTCTCAACCAATCAGGAGGAAGAAAAAACCATTCTGACACAGCAATAGGCTGCCCCAAATTTAAATCTGAAACCACTGTAAAAGTCTGACTCACAGACAAACACCATACAGAAGCCTGATGATGGCAGATGAGACTCTGCTGAAACGTTGCTACAACTTTAAAAGCACCACTATTATGACGTGGGAAAATACCCGAACAAAGCTGAATGCCAGATAGATATATATATATATATATATATATATATATATATATATATATATATATATATATATATATATATATATATATATATATGGATCTTTGGTTATTTTATATATATATATATATATATATATATATATATATATATATATATATATATATATATATATATATATATATATATATATATTAATATAACAGACCAAGACTCTCAACCAATCAGGAGGAAGAAAAAACCATTCTGACACAGCAATAGGCTGCCCCAAATTTAAATCTGAAACCACTGTAAAAGTCTAACTCACAGACAAACACCATACAGAAGCCTGATGATGGCAGATGAGATTCTGCTGAAACGTTGCTACAACTTTAAAAGCACCACGTGGGAAAATACCCAAACAAAGCTGAATGCCAGACATGTAAGTACCCGCGAAAACTTAAGAAAACAAATATCAAACCTCTACGGGGAGGAAATAAACAACCAGATCAAAACCTACTCTCGTAGGTTTTTAACTGGAAATTAAAAGAGCAGTAATACTATGTGACCTCCAATTCCTACGCAGCTGCAGAGACAACAATACTACACCAACCTGCTTCAAATTAACATTTCATCAAAGCACAGCAGCCACTAAACGTATCCTGAAAAGAACTGAAATGGCTCTACTAAGGAACGAGCTCCACAGTAAGAGATTCCAATTAGATCAGTTAAACAAAGATTTGCTAGCACTACACCTGGAATTGAGCAGCAAAATCCACCCTCTACTTTGGGACAAGATAAAACAACTTACAACTTGGAGAGCTGAATCTGCAAACATTTACAAACAGGAAAAGCTCTTGAACAAATTAAAGAAATTAGAACATGACAAGAAAACCCCCAACAACTCACAACAACACCTGAAACAATTAGTGTACAATGTTTCCAACAGAGAACTCACCAAAACAGAAACAGAAGTCCTTACCAAAGGATTCAATTATGCTATAGCACCCAAAAAAATCCCCACAGAATCCATCATATGTGCAGTAGAATCCAGCCTAACTAAATTAAATACAGATGAAGCTGATAAAATAAGACACCAAGTTACTAACATTCTATGCACAAGCAAACCACCCAAAAGCAACTTACAGCAAAATGAAATTAAAGCGCTACAAACCCTGAAAAGAGACAGCAGCATAATCATCCTCCCAGCAGATAAAGGGAATGCCACTGTAGTAATGGACAGAAAAGACTATGAAACTAAATTGACAGACCTACTTCAAGACTCCACATACAAACCCATAAACACAGACCCAACCACATATCTGGAAAAATTAACCAAGAAGAAAATTATAACCAGCCACATAAGCAAAGAGATCCAACACACGATCATACCCAGAGAGAAATCTTCCAGATGCCCCAAACTATACGGCCTCCCAAAAATACACAAAGAAGGCATACCTCTCAGACCCATAGTCAGCTCCAGAGGAGCACCACTACAAAACCTGGCTAAACACCTAGCAAAAGAGCTACAGCCCCATGCTGAAACAGCAGCTTCTCATGTACAAACTCATACCACTTCTTGGAAATGATCAAAGATCTACACGTGGAGCAAGAAGATCTGCTTGTAAGTTTTGACGTGGTTTCACTATTCACTCAAGTCCCGATAAAAGAGACCCTCGAAATCATCAAAAATAAATACCAACCAGCTAAACACCTCATGGAACTAACAGAACACTGCTTAACCAACAAATATTTCATATACAAAGGACAAAGATACAAACAAATTGAAGGAGCCCCCATGGGATCACCACTGTCACCTGTCATTGCAAACCTGTTCATGGAAGAATTCGAATCCAGAGCCCTGGCTAATGCCATACACCCAGATGAAACCCAGCTTCCTAACTAATGATAGCCGTCCATTTACCCGAAGCCAAGCTGCACTAAAGGCCTCCAATAAAGTAACACAATGTTGCCAGCCAATCAAGATACAAAAAGAGCCCCCCCCCCAAAAAAAACAGACAGAAGATATTAGTAGCAGAACACAGCACACTCCAAGACCAATAAACACAGACCAAGACTCTCAACCAATCAGGAGAAAGAAAAAACCATTCTGACACAGCAATAGGCTGCCCCAAATTTAAATCTGAAACCACTGTAAAAGTCTGACTCAAGACAAACACCATACAGCAGCCTGATGATGGCAGATGAGATTCTGCTGAAACGTTGCTACAACTTTAAAAGCACCATGTGGGAAAATACCCGAACAAAGCTGAATGCCAGACATATATATATATATATATATATATATATATATATATATATATATATATATATATATATATATACACACACACACACACACACACACACACACACACACACACACACACACACACACATATATATATATATATATATATATATATATATATATATATATATATATATATATATATATATATGTGTATATATATATATGTATATGTATATGTATGTTTTCTGAGGTTCTCGCAGGTATTTGTATGTGGATCTTTGGTTATTCGGGTTTTCTCCCACGTAAGATTGGAAGTATCTAGGCAACGTTTCGATGAAGTCTCATTCATCATCTTCAGGCTTGGTCTTCAGCTCTGTGCTTCTCAGAGTGATGTGAGCTTGCAGCTGCTTCTTCCTTTTAACTGCTAGTGGGGGTGTGACTTGATTGGGTGGGGGCTTGGCTGTGTTCTGATTGGGTGGGGGTGTGTTCTCATTGGTTGGGGGTTTGGCTGTGTTCTGATTGGTTGGAGGATTGGCTGTGTTCTGATTGGCTGGAGGCGTGTTCTGTTCAGGTGGGGGCTTGATTGTGCTCAGGTTAGTCTTATTTGCTGGAGGGTTTGAGCTGGTGAGCTGTGATCTTGCTGTTTGGCTTTGAGTTCGTGGTCGTGCTGCATCTTCATGGTGGAGGTCAGTTCGCTTCATGTCTTACGTGGGAGAAAACCCGAATAACCAAAGATCCATATATATATATCCCATTCGCCAGCCTTTTTGTAAATTTCAATTCAATTATGGTAATATTCTTATTTTTGCCTTTTATTTTAAAGGGAAAGTCTCAGAGTTTTTTCTTTATTTTTCTTTTTTTTCTCTTTATTTTTATTGGGACTTCTTTGCTTTTTCTATCCATGTTTTTGGACCACTTTGTTTTTCTTTTTTGATTATTGAGATTGAGATGTGAAGAACCTGAAGGAATTTCTTTTTTTCTTTTGTTTGTTTTTTGCTCTTAATCAATAATATCATTTTTGGGTTTGTTTTTTTTCCTTTCTATTTTTCCTTTTTTATGGTGGACTACTTTGTAATTGGATTAGGGTCAAGAAGAACCTGAAGATTTTTCTTCTTTCTTTTTTCCTTTTTCTTCTTTGGTTTTGGGTCTTTTACTATTGGATTTTTCCATTTTGGATTATAATTGACTATTCTACTAGTTGGATTAAAAGTCAAAAAGAATTTGAAGCTTTGGAGGCATTAAAATGAGCAGGAAACCAATACCAGTTGGCATTTCTACTTCTACCTCTGCTTCCCCACCAACTGGAGGACAACATTTAATTCAGACAATGTTGAAGCAAAATAAAGAACAAGAAATAGTAACTTTACAGATGATTATGCAAGGAATCCAAGATCTCAAGATAAAATCAGACATCACTGAACAAAGAATAGAGAAGACTGATGAAAAAGTGGAAAATATTAAACAAATGATGGGGAAGTATGAGGAGAGATTCCAAAAAATTGAGGAAGAAGGTAAACAAAGAGAGAAGATTGCAAATATTGATAGTAGATTAACAGTGGTTGAACAAGAAAAAAATGGGATGTTGAGGTGGGAGATGGAAAGGTCAGAATTTTATCTCAGATTTCAAAATATAGAAGAGGAAAAAGGAGAAAATTTGGCTGCGATAATGATAGAAATTTTGGCAGATGCTTTGGAAATTACAGAGGAAAAGATGATGGATGGAGTAGATGAGGTATATCGAGTTTATACAAGATATGCGATGAGAAATAAATTACCCAAAGGAAGTCCAAATTAGATTTACCAAAAAATCCATCAAAACACAAATATTACAAGTGGTAAGAGAGAAAACATTGAAATACAAAGGTAAAGAGATTGTGGTTTTAAAACAAATACCCAGAAGAGTGAGAGAGATGAGAAGAGAATATCGATTTCTGACCAAAATGCTACTGGAAAATGAAGTGAATTATAGATGGCTGATTCCAGAAGGATTAATGTTTACGTGGCAAGAGCAGAGACATAGAATTGATTCAATTGAGAAAGCAGAACTTTTCCATGCAGAATTTTTTGGAAGAAGAAGAGAGGAGGCAGAGAAAGAGGTCTCATTAATTGAGTTTCAAGAGGAACAACTGGAGACTGAAAAAGAGAAAGGAGCTGTAGGTGGACAGGTGGACAGTAAAGAACAGCGTGAAGTGAGATCCATGATAGCTTAGACCTAAATATAAAGCATAATCATGGAAGAAAGAAAACTGATTACAATGAACATAAATGGACTTAATTCAGCTGTTAAAAGAAGGAAAACTTTTCATAAATTAGAGAAATTAAAATTTAATATAATTTGTCTACAAGAAGTTCATATTAAAAAACAACATGAACAATTGTTAGTACAACCAAAATTGGGGAAAATATTTACTTCTTTGACACAATGTAAGAAAAGAGGAGTGGTACTATACATTAAAGAGGCTCTCCCAGCAAAACTGATCTACACGGATGAAGATGGAAGAGTATTAATGGTGGAAATAATGGACAATAATATAAAAATACTCTTGATTGCAATTTATGCTCCGAATGATAAACAAGAAGAGTTTTATAAAAAACTACACATGAAAATAACTGGACTGAACAATGTTAATATAATTATGATGGGAGACTTTAATGGAATTGTGGACAATAAATTGGACTATATAGCAACAACAACCAAGCAAAATAGAAAGGCTCTCCCTAAATCTTTTTTTAAAATGACAGACGAACTATCTTTAAAAGATATTTGGAGAGAAAGAAATGTTAAAGCTAAACAATATACTTTTTATTCATATAGACATTTATCATGGTCCAGATTAGACATGATTTGGATATCAACAGAATTAATATCCAATATTCAAGAAACAAATATTGAAACAAGTACTTGGGCAGATCATAGCCCAATGACAATTAAATGGAAGGGACAAAAAAAAAGATCGAGATGGACATTAAATAATACTATTTTAAAGGAGAAAGATTTTATACAATGGATGGAGAAGGAATTGGCTTTTTTTTTCAGAGAAAATAAAAAAGAAGATACTTCAACGCAGAATGTTTGGGATACAATGAAGGCATATGCTAGAGGTCTGATAATAGATTATACAAGAAAAAAGAATATTAGGAAAAGGCAAGCTTCTAAGGCCTTGGAAGATGAGTATAAAAGACTTGAAAAAGAATTACAGAAAATGCCACAGAAAAAAGATAATAAATTGAAACTGGATGTAATTAAACATAAAATGGAATTAATAGAGAAAGAAGAATTGGCACAGAAAATCAGAAATTCTAAACAGAATTACTTTGAAGATGCGAATAAACCAGGTAGATGGCTAGCATATAAATTGAGAAAGGAGAAGAAATCAAGAAAAATATTGAAGTTAACAGATGATCAAGGCCAAGTTTGTTATGGTAATAAGGAGAAAAAGGAAATTATACGAGATTTTTATGGGCAACTATATAAACAAGAGAATATTGATGAGGAAAAAGTCAAACAATATTTACAGAATGCTAATTTACTGAAGACACCTAAAGAGACTGAAGAAATGTTAGAAAGCAATATAACAATGATGGAATTAAATGAAGTATTTAAGAGACAAAACAATGGGAAAGCACCGGGCCCAGATGGGCTTCTGGCAGAATTCTATAAAACATTTCAAGAATCATTGAGTATCCCATTGTTAGAGGTCATGAATGAAGTTATGTTAAAGAAGATGATACCCAAAACATGGTCAGCGGCTTATATCACACTTATTCCAAAAGAAGAGGCTGACCCACTGCAAATTAAGAACTATAGACCTATCTCCTTATTGAATGCAGACTATAAAATCTTTGCTTCAATTTTAGCAGAAAGACTTAAAACATATTTAAATAATTTTATTCACCCAGATCAAAATGGATTTCTGCCAAAGAGACAAATCAGAGACAATATGAGAGTAATCTTGGATACTTTGGAATACTATGAGGCTCATCCTGAAAAGCAAATGGCTTTGATATTTTTAGATGCTCAAAAGGCATTTGACAACATGAACTGGAGATTTATGTTATTACTATTGGAACAGATGGGTTTTGCGAAAAAATTTATTCAAGCAATCGAAGCCATATATAATAAACAGACAGCAAAAGTAATGATGGAGGGGGAACTTACAGATTTTATTAATACAAGGAAAGGCACAAGACAAGGATGCCCCCTATCTCCTTTGCTATTTGTGTTGACCTTGGAAGTGTTGAATAAAATATTAGGGATGATAAAAGCATAAAAGGAATGAAAATTAAGAAGGAAGAATTTAAACTACAAGCTTTTGCTGATGATTTAGCTTTTATTCTGGAAGACCCGTTAGAAACAGCTCCAAGGTTATTGGAAAAGATAGAGACATATGGTGAGATGGCTGGTTTGAAAATAAATAAAGATAAAACAAAGATTTTGACAAAGAACATGCTATTGAGACAAAGAGAAGAACTGGCAGATCTTTTGAAAATCCAAATTACAAATAAGGTTAAGTATCTGGGGATATATTTGACAGCAAGATGTAGCACATTAAAAGAGAATAATTCTATTAAACTCAAACAACAGATAGCTACAGATTTGAAGAAGTGGGAAAACTTGCAATTGTCATTAATAGGGAGAATTTCAACAATCAAGATGAATATTTTACCCAGAATTTTATTTTTGTTCCAAACAATACCAATTAGGCTTGGAAAAGACTATTTTGAAGATTTAAATAAAATCATGTTGAAATTTATATGGCAAGGTAAAAAAGCGAGAATAAAGCTAAAGCTTTTGCAAGACGCTAGAATTAGAGGAGGTTTTGGCCTGCCTAATTGGGAATTGTATTATCAAGTTGCAAGTTTGATGTGGGTCAAAGAATGGATAACATTAAGAAAGCATAGGTTGTTGACATTAGAAGGGCATGATTTGCTGTTGGGCTGGCATGCTTTTTTATGGTATAAGGGAACTAAAACACAGGGTTATTTTAGAAGACATTATAAATGGGAGTCTTTGTGGTTAAATTGGGAGAAGATAAAAAGACAATGTTATTTGAAAATTCCAGTTTGGTTATCGACTATTGAAGCATTTTCCTATCCTATAATTTACAAGAAGGAACAAACAGTTAGATATGGGGAACTATTGGATGAAAAGGGTGAACTTAAATTGATCCAAAACTTAGAGGAACAAGGTATAAGGATGAATTGGTTTTCATATGCACAAATACATTCAAGGTATGATGAAGATTCCAAAACAGAGGGATTTTATGATAAGCAGACTGATTTAGATAAGATCTTGATGGGTACTGATGAGAAGGTGATTAAAAAATTATATGGTTATTTACTGGGAATGAAATTAGAGGAAGAACAAGTCAAAGAAACTATGATTGTTTGGGGGAAGAATTTTGGACATGGGATTGATCTAGAGAAATGGCAGAAATTGTGGTCTCAAAATTATAAAATGACAATGTCAACAGCATATAAAGAAAACTTGTATAAAATGTTTTACAGGTGGCACTTTTACCCGACAAGAATAGCAAGAATGTTTAAGAACAAATCTGAAAAATGCTGGAAATGTCATCAGATACCCAGCTTGTATTACCCTATGTGGTGGACTTGTGAGGACGCTAGAAAATATTGGACTATAATTCGCATGTGGTTGGAAAAAATGACAAAGAAACACATAGACTTGAAACCAGAGATCTTCTTATTGGGAATTTTACCTGATATATATTGTAAAGATTTGAAGTACCTGATTGTAAATGTATTAACAGCGGCTAGGATTGTATTTGCTAAAAATTGGAAGAATGAGAAAATACTATTACAGGAAGAAATTATTAAGAAAATATTGGAATGTACTGAGATGAGTAGATTGACATTTGAAATTAGAGAACAAGAGGATAAACAATTTTATGAAATTTGGGATCTTTTTTATCAATGGCTAGATGATAAAATACGATAATAGAATATTTAGAATGCTAGACAGTAAGGAATATCTTTATTTTGCTATTTTACTATTATTTTGTTATTTGACATTATATTTATAAAGGGTTTTTTAGGATTGATTTGGTATGATTGTATGATTTGTTATAGAATAAACTGGTTTAAAGTATTGTTCACTCATAAAGCATGAATGATTAAAAATATAGTCAAAAATTTCTTTTTTTAGTGATATTAGGATATATAAGTTTGGATTGACAATATGAGTTGTTATGTAACATAATTGTAATTGAGACCACAGAATGAATGCACAAAAATGATGAACCAACTGACACACTGGATGTACATATGAGAGTTGATGTTTTTTATGTTTTGTTTGTCTTGTTTGTTTGTAGAAAATTAATAAAATCTTTTTCAAAAAAAAAAAAAGAATGTTTCAGGTAAGATAAAACACATTCATGCATTTGTTAAGAATTTAAATGCATTTATAATAAAATGAGCACAAGGCAACTGAGGGTCTTTTTCTGATCAAGAAGAATTTGGTGTATGTCCCTTAGTTGCATATTTATATTCTTATGAATATGCTTACATTACTGCATGTGACATAATTTATACATATCAATCATTAGCACTGATTTCATTGTATAAATGAAATGCGTAAGAGAAACTGATTCTTTAATTCTATTAAAATCTTTTCAGAATCCTGGACAATATGGCAGCAAATATTGTAAATACTGTAAAAGAGGCATAGCTCACCTCATTTCATATATTGTGTCAGTTAAAGTTAGATCTGTAAGATGAAGGAATTTTATATTTAAGCGTAACTTCCAAAACGGTGAGTATAACAGCACTTTGGTCATAGGCTCAGTGCTATGGCTATCGAAAACATATTTACAAAGAAAAATATACTCCTTTAAAAAACATAGTATCTCTGGGTAGATTGGACATACAATCATGGAAATATATTAAAGCCTTGATTGACATGTTGTCTTTTTTTCCAGGTAGTTGATGGTTTCTTGGCATGTGAGTCATTGCATGCAGAGATGCACATGAGGAAGAATAGAGAAGGCCAAGCTTGTAAACACCATTTTGCCAGCATGCAGAGCAAAATCGCAATTCTCCATTCTAGATCACTTCTGACCTTTTTTACATCCCTCTCAATGCAGAGAACAGCCATGGAATAACAAGCACTAACAACATTGTTATCATTCCTTTGCAATAATGCACCTGCAATAATGCATCTGTCACCCCTTGAAGAGGAGCAAAGCTCTTTGCTAAAAGAAATTAAGTACAACCCAAGCTCACTTCTATGTACGAAAGTTATATTTGTAAAAAGTTATATCTAAAATTGCACTTCTAACATTTTTTCTACCTTGCACCTTATTATAAAACAAGCTGGACTCAGCATTTCTATTGATTCATTCCTGAAGGTACCATTTGTTATGGCAGGTGCTTCCTGTACCTGAAGCTAGAGGGAGGAGAATGAGTTATCTCTTTGGAGTTGCTTGAACTAAGTTTTGCTTTCATTTAAAGTTGATATGTGTACTTGGCATTCTATCCTTTAAATTGAGGTCTAAAAGTCTAAGAGAGTCTAATAGAATTTTTTTTTGGCCAGGTGTGATTGGACACACAAGGAATTTGTCTTGGTGCAAATGCTTTCAGTATACATAAAAGATACATTTGTTAAGAGTCAAGAATCATAAGGTACAACACTTAATAATAGTTATAGGGTACAATAAGCAATCAAATCATACTAGAAAACAGTCAATATAAATTGTAAGGATACAAGTGACAAAGTTACAGTCATACAGTCACAAGTGGGAGGAGAGGGGTGATAAGGAGTGATGAGAAGATTAATTGTAATAGTAGTGCAGACTTTGTAAATAGTTGGACAGTGTTGAGGGAACTATTTGTTTAGCAGAGTGGGAAAAAACTGTTCTTGTGTCTAGTTGTTCTGCTGTGCAGTGCTCTATAGCGTTGTTTTGAGGGAAGGAGTTGAAACAATTTATGTCTGGGATGTGAGGAATCTGTAAATATTTTCACAGCCCTCTTTTTGACTTGTGCAATATACTGGTCCTTGATGAAAGGGAGGCTGGTAGTAATTGTTTTTTCTGCAGTCCTAATTATCCTCTGGAGTCTGTGTCTGTTCTGTTGGGTTGCAGAACCAAACCAGACAGTTATACAAGTGCATATGATAGAATCAATAATTCCTGTGTAGAACTGTATCAGCAGCTTCTTGGGCAGTTTAAGCTTTCTGAGTTGGCACAGAAAAAACATTATTTGCTGTGCTTTTTTGATGATGTTTTTGATATTAGGTAAGAGCTGTGGTGCTGCAGTGGTTAGAAGGCAGTATTGCAGGCTAATTCTGCTGATTGCCAGCAGTTCGATTCTCATTGGCTCAAGGTTGACTCAGCCTTCCATCCTTCTGAGGTTGGTAAAATGAGGACCCAGATTGTTGGGGGCAATATGCTGACTCTGTAAACTCCTTAGAGAGGGCTGTAAAGCACTGTGAAATGCTATTGCTTATTGTGATAACTCTCCTTGAGTTCTCAACTGAGTCAAGATGTTGGGCAGTTGTAGGCAATGCAAAAGATAGTTGTTATTTTGAGGTGTTTAGTGACATATTTTGATTTCTCATTCATGTTAAGAAAAGTCTAGAAGTGTAAAGCTCATTCTGAATAACCTGCTTGGTTTAAAAAAAAATAACCCAACAACTTCTGTTTACTGAATTAAGAAAAAGAGGGGGAGTGGAAGTCTCAGATTTTTAGTTCCCATTCCAGAGTCATAGGCCACTCAGTTCAAGGTCAGGTCTTGCAGTCTCTTGACCAGGGATCAGCAACCTTAAAACACAAGAGCCACAAAAGTCCTAACCGGAAGCCTCCTGTTCAATTCTGGAGCCATCCAGAAGTTCAGTTCATCCGCTATAGAGTCTCCTCCTAGCACAGCATCCTTTTTCCTCTGCTGACCGGAAATCCAGTTTCCCTACCATAGAATCTCCTCCTAGCATGGCATCCTTTTTCTTCTACCTGTCCTAAGCCCTATCAATTGACTGACAACAGGGAGCCGCAGCAGAGAGATGAGAGATGAATGAGCCACATGTGGCTCCAGAGCCGTGGGTTGCTGACCCCTGCTCTTGACCATACAAACAGGGCCATGTAAGTCGTAATGGAGATTGTGATAAAAAAAAAAAAAAAAGCTTGGGTTGTTATTTGTTTCTGAACAAAACCTAGCAAGCAGTGGAAATTGGATACATTTGGGGTATCTCTGTTGTTGTGACTAAGGAACTTCTGACAGCTTATAAGAGTTTTGAGTATCACCATGCTTAATATGCATGTATTTTTTATTTGTTTTTAAATCTGCTTTCTTGAATTCATTACAAAACTTAAACTTTCTTTATTCACTGATGTGCTCATTCTTTCTGGATCCAAAAGAACCAATTGCCTGGGCACTTGATCATTACTCTGAGGCTTGGCAAAACAGCAATCCATTAATAAATCCCTGCATCTTACAGCCAGGGTCTTGGGGATGGTAATAATTTGAGATATCCTTTCTTAACATGTGAAGATATGGCAAATAAGGAAAAGGATCACATTGCACGTGGCATCTTTCTTGAAACAAAGTTAACCTCATCCAGGGGTGGGATTCAAATTTTTTAACAACCGGTTCTGTGGGCATGGCTTAGTTGGTGGGCGCGGCTTGGTGGTCATGTGACTGGCTGGGCATGGCCAACACAACATCACTCGCATCAAGGCATGCATCTCCTTGCCTGGCCTCTCATGACTGTTGGGATGCTGCAATAGTCATAAGTGTGAAAAATGGTCATAAGCCACTTTTTTCAGTGCCATTGTAACTTTGAATGGTCACTCCACACAAGCAAAGTACCAGCAAAGGAGGGGAAAAGAGAAGTTCCTGAGACAGGAAGTCTAGTCCTGCCAAGAATGTAATAAGGGTTAACGGAGAGGCAGTTTCTGTAAGCAACACCAGAATGTTTCCTTCCTGCCTTCCTTACAGGATTAGGCCAGTAATTTCTTCCAACAACCTGTTCTCCAAATTGCTTAGAATGTTAACAACTGGTTCTTGTGAATAGGTGCGAACTGGGAGAATCATATCCCGGCCCTAATCCACAGCTAGGAAGTTACAAGGCAAATTTTGGTTCCCCCAGTTCTCATGCAACTGATTAAGTTCACTGCACATTATCCGGTGAGGAAGTTATTTGGGTTGTGGCTGTAGTTAATCAGTGGCCATTCCTCTCCTTTCCTAAAATTCTAATGTGGGTTGAGCTTGACCTTATGTGCTAAACAAGTCTCTTCGATTACACACTATAATTACTTAAGCTCCAATTAATGTGTCAGAACAAAGACAGTGTGAATTATTGATGGCAGGATTGCAATATTCAGTGCCAGATACTTTTAGCTTTCTTTTATATCCTACTTGTGGTTTTCCATCCAATTCATTGACCAGAGATTCCATTTAGGACCAATACTTCTAATAAATAGGGCAATTAAAAAGTGCATACTTCAGCAAAATGAAGACAAAATTAAGGATATCTTTAAAAAGGAAAATTTCAGCTCTTACTAAGTAGAGAGTTTGATGCTGCTGGAAAGAAATAAGAATACTCATAGCAGAGGTAATATTCAGCAGACTCTGACCAGTTCTGAAGAACTGGTAATGGAAATTTTGAGTAGTTTGGAGACACCACCTCTGATTGGTCCTGCCCCCATCTATTCTCTGCCTCCTGAGTCCCAGCTGATCAGCTGGGTCTTCTTTGGCTGCCCTGCACAGGAGAACGGAGCTGGAAAGCAGGTTAATGGGGTGGGGAGGGAATGGGGATTTTGCAGTAACCTTCCCCCAGGAGTAGAGAGAATGGAGATTTTACAGTATCCTTCCCCTGCCATGCCCATCAAGCCACGCCCACCAAGCCAAGCCCACAGAACCAGTAGTAAAAAATTTTTGAATCCCACACTGACTCATAGATCCTACATTCACTCTGAAGATAATGCAGTAATTCCTATTGTGGCTTATGGCTTTGTCCTGTGATGGATCTTGAGTGATGGCTGCTTCTAATCCTACCCTTCTGCTTTTGTTTCAAAATATCCTGTCTTGAATGGATTACCAAATATGCATTTCTAAAATGTGGCCTCCTCAGTTTGGTTTCTGAATAGGCTGGCTCAATCTTTCTTTAATGGGCACAAAATATCTGCTGGGGCTGTTAAAAAACTGGGGGTTACTTTTTACCTCTAAAAGAACATGTTTCTCCTTTTGGGAAATATAATATTTTGCCTTTTTCAATATTCCTCAAAATATTTCATTCTTCTAGGAGGAGTGGTGGCTTCCCATATAAATACCCACACTATCCCTGTTTGTTAAAACCAGGAGTATGTCTGCAAATGTGCAGAATAGACAATTTCCCTTTAAAACAAGATTCACAGGTTTCATTTTTTATTTCTCATTCTTGAAACTTTTGTACTACGGAACCATTATCAAACTCCCCAAAGCTCAGCTGATCAATATTGTGAATATGGGAACCACAGGCAATAAAACCTTAGGGAAAAATCAAGTAAAGTGTTGTTGTTTTAAACTGTATCCTGTACAAGCAAATTGAGATTATTGATCTTGCCTTTTTTAATGGAACAGTGAAAGTCTTCATTTCTAGCATTGAGATTCTTTAGATCCTAAGACATCCAGGGTTCACAATGTGCTTTTCTGCTACTTTTTTGGCCCATTTAATCAATTCCTTCAAATAAACTATGCTATATTTTTAATAGAATGGTTTCATTAATATGCAAATTCAAACAAGGTTACCCTGTGGATTATAAACTTTCTGGAAGTTTGTGATTCAGGTTACATTTCAAGAATGGGGGGAAAAAACCATATACAAGTTAAGAAAAATTAATAGGAAAAAATCTGTACATTATAACAATAAATGTGAGTATTCATAATTTTTTATTTAAACTACAGGCTGATATTGTAAGTGGGATGAAATAGATTTATATTTGCTCCATTGATATGGGCAGAACTATAATAATTTGTCCATATACACCTTAGCTTTTGTTGCTGTTATTATTATTTCATTTAAATTTAAGATCTCTTTCTCTTGTAAACAAAACATGGAATTGTTTGGAACAAAACAAATGAATTTCACTAATATTATTGCATTTTTGAGTAGAATAATAGCAATAGCATTAGCATTTAGACTTACCGTGTACACTGCTTCACGGTGCTTTAAAGCCCTCTCTAAGTGGTTTATGGAGTCAGCATATTGCCCCCAATAAACTGGGTCCTCAATTTTACCGACCTCGGAAGGGATGGGAGGCTGAGTCAACCTTGAGTCTGGTGAGATTTGCAAGCAGCCTGGCAGTCAGCAGAAGTAGCTTGTAGTACTGCAGTCTAACCACTGTGCCACCATAGCTAAGCAGACTGCTGTCTAATATACAAACATAGATGACTGGGTATTTTATCACAGGGAGTTAAGGTTTAAGAGAGGCTGGCCTGCTGGTTGGAGAACATTTTTGAGATTTTGAGTAAGATATCCTCTGAAGTTTGGAGACTGCGACACCCTTCCAGCAGATTTAATTTGGCAGATGTTGATAAATTAAACATGAGAAAACAAACAGAAACTTTAGCTAGAAGCTTTGAAAAGAGGATGCCAAAGCTAGAAAAATGCATTTTTGAATATGTCTTTACTATGTAAAGTAGAAATGCTGCAGGTTCCAATCTTGGCCGCTCGCTGGGACCAGAGGTTTAGGCTTTTGAGCTTCAGATTCATGCTGAAGCCCATTCTGAGGGAACTCCTCTCCAGCAGAATGTTTATCAAATACTGGTAGAGAGAATTTCCAAGGATGGGTTCCAGCACAGGTCTGAAAGCTCAGAAGACTAAACCTCTAGTCCTCGTGATTGACCCAGATTGGATCCTGCAACATTTCTACTTGAGGACATGTATATTTACCTTCATTCTGTCTATTTTTCATTATACTTTCTCTCTCTCTCTCTCTCTCTTTCTCTTTCTCTCTGTCTGTCTCCCTTTCTCTGTGTCTCCATCTCCAACTATGACCATGGTGTCATCAGTCTTCAGTGCTGAGTAAACTGGGATCATTTTCTGAGATCTCACAAATACAAAAATAATTTTTCTCTTCCTGGGAAATGAGATTTATGATGCAGAATATTCCGGTACTGCATGAGAAGTTGTGTGTAGAATTAATGTGTATGCTTAGTGCATCCATTTTATGACTGTCTTGTGACAATTAGAAAGAACTTCAAGGTTAAAAAAAAAACAATCAAAAACATCGCTCTACTTCTGGACTGATGAGCTTTGCTTAAAGATTCAGGATATTTCTATGAGTAACTAAATGATAGCTCCAGAATATAATTCCTGGATCATGTTATCTATAATTCCAGGATTTGGTAACTGCTGAATGTAGAGACTGAAGAGAAACATCGAAGAGTCAATCCAAGACAGTCTAGAACAGGGGTGTCAAACTCATGTTGTCATGGCATTGTCATGTGACATATCGGGACTTTTTTCCCCTGTGCTAAACTGGGTTGGGGCAGGGCCAGCATGTGACATACTTGAGCCATGGGCCCTAAGTTTGATACCCCTGGTCTAGAGCAAGCGAATTACTAGAAGCCTGAAACTTTGACAACTTAACCATCAGTATATATAAAGACATAAACAATATCTACAAAAAGACCAAAACACCTCCCACCAGCAATCAACACCCAGATGAGCATAAATTAATTATAAGTAACATCAGACCAATAATCAAGAAGTAAATAATAACCCAATAAAGGAACTGCTAAACAAGGTAATAGTAAACAGCCCAAGTAAAGAACTTCCAAGATCATTCTCACCAACACTGACAGGGCAAGCCACTAGAATATAAACTGGGAGTAAACCCCATTCTTTACTAGCAGTGATGATGTTATGTAGTTTGGGTAATGAACCTTTGCAAGAAAAACAACCAAGTTCAGAGAGCACTAAGGACCAGTGATGGGATTCAAATAATTTAACAATCGGTTCTCTGCCCTAATGATTTCTTCCAACAACCAGTTCACCCAACTGCGCAGAAAGTTAACAACTGGTTCTCCCGAACTGGTGAGAACTGGCTGAATCCCACCACTGCTAAGGACCCCTCAAGTCTAGAGCTGTTTGTCCATGTGAGATAAAACATAGAATAACAGATCTGAAGGGGACTTGAGGTCTTTTAGTCTCCTCCTCCACTAGGAGACCCTATTCTATTTTAGATAAATGGCTGTCCAGTCTTTTCTTAAAAGTCTCCAGTGAAGAGACTTTCTGAATTTCTGAAGGCAAGTCATTCCACTACTTAATTGTTCTCCTTAGTTCTAGGTTCTTGGTTCTAGATGAAGGACCCATTTGTGCTGTATCTTTCAAGTGCACTGCACTCTGCAAGATTCTTCAGTCTGCAGGGGGGAACTGCAGAAGCTACTCTATGAGGAAAACTACTTAGAGAGTGAGTGACATGAAAGAGCTGGCTCAGAGATATGTGGCACCTCTAGGCCAAATTAACGATGGTGCCACCAATGCAAAAGTTCACATTTTAAAAATCATTTGGAAAGATGGGCAGCACTGATGCACCCAAAGCTGGAGAAACAGTGCTGGATACAGAAGATACTAAAAGTAAACCTGTTCTTCCACCCAAAACTGGTGCTTTAAGACAGGGGCTATATTTTGTGCTAGCCCAAACAAGGGAAGTAGTTTTCAAAGGGAAGCAAAGTTTAACCGATTAAGGAGGAAGAGTGGGGGCTAAATGTTAAATAAAACATCCAGGCAGATGAATCTATATGGAAGGTAGCCAAAAGTAATTCTAACATTTCTGCCTAATTAGCCTGGATAAGAAAGAAAACCTGAGAAATCTGTATTTTTCATGAATATTTAAGAATTTCAATCAGCCAGGCAAATGCTCTACTGAAAATAGCTCCAGCCATTTCAACTCTTGGTGCAAAGGCAAACTGTCAGCGGCACTCCTCAACTGACAATGATTAGTGGAAATAACACTCTCATTAGGAAAAGGGGCTGCACTTTTCTGTTTATTTTTCTGCATTTGTGGCAGACTTCAGGCTGATGTAATTACGCCCTGAGTTACCTATTAAACAATAGGTAGCTAGAAGTATGTATTACAGGGTAATTAAAGGCCTATGAAAGAAAGTCTGGGATGAAATAATCAGTGGTGTCAGATCATGTTTTTGGTACTGGCTGAAGCTGCAGGAATGGCTAATGAAGCCATTGCTTTCCAAAGAACACATGATTAGGAAGTGAATTAGCAGCTATCTGAACATACAGATGAAGAGATATCTCTTCTTGTTAATGGCATGTAAGGTAAAACGATGCTCTACTTTAATTAAGTTGCTCCTGCCCTCTGAAATAAGCTCCCCCCTAAAATTTGGAGCTTTCTGTAGGAAAGCTATTAAAACTTGACTTGTCCAGGAGATTCATGGAGACCCACGATCTTAGCACAAGCCCTTGAACGATGGTTTTAGTTTTAAATTTCATCCTAAATCTGAGTTTCATTTTAATGAGCTGAATTGGAGGCTGTGTCACACCTTATTTATTATGCTTGAATCTGGACTTTTTTATAATGTTGGTGATATAAATATTGGGAAATAAGTACATTAAGATTGATATTCTTGGGCAGGTACATGGAAGTGGGAAGAGGAACTGCAAACTTGCAGAGTCAGTGTTCCACTTTAATAAAAAGAGGAAGATATAATAATCTTCTCTGACATTAAAGGACAACTGGTCTCCAAATCATAACATTCAGGATTTATGACTGGAACTCCCTGATTTAACATTTGATTTCACACAGATGAGAAGTAGAAGTCAAAGTTTGTGGTGGTCTCCCATGGAAAGAATGAGACATAAGCGTGTATACTCGGGATGGGAGCCTAGAATAAATTCCAGTGCTTCCTTTTATTGAGATTTTAGTACATAGTAAGCAAAATTACATTGTGGATTACAATAATTAGAAATAGTACAGACTTGTTTGCAGTTGTCTGAGCTGCTTAATTGTTTCTGGTGTTTGCTTTTAATTTCCTTGCATTATCTCAGTGACCTTTAGGCAGACATGTATTCATAAAGCATTAGATTAATCATTACTTGAGCCCAATGCCAAAGTTTATTATTCCCACAAAAGTTGACTTGAGACTCAAAATGGTTTTGTTTAGTACCTTGGTATTATTCTACCAGTTCAGCCCAATTCTGGTGTACTGGTAGCACCAAATATCAGCTGGCAGAGAACCGTTTCACTCCTAGTCTCTCCAATGCTCTGCAGTTGGGCTCACCCCACCCCTGCTCCTAGATCATTTTTAACCTCTCAGCTGTTTGGCGCAGCAGAGCAGATTGCTGTGCTAAACAGCTGAGAGGTGCAGTAGCTTAGTTTTTACTTAGCTTTAGTTTTAATGGGTGCACAAAGCATTCATTTAGTACACATGCATGATTGCATGAGTCACAAAAGTTGTGCAATCCTACCCCTGCTGCCATGCCCACCAAGCCATACCCACAGAACTGGTGGTAGGAACTTTTGAATCCCACCACTGGTTGTTCTAACCCATACCTTTTCCCAACAAATCAAACACAATTGAAAATGAACAGAAACCTTGTAATGCTTTTACAAAATAGTTAGCTGTGATAAGCACAAGCCTTATCAAATTGTGTGAGATTTGCCAAAAGATAACAGACAAGAAATAATTTGCAAAGTAAGAATCTTCAAAATCAAACTCAGGATACTGGAATGTCCATGAGGCTGGAGATTCAAAATGTTTTTGCTTTCTGCAAAGAAGGTTAGTTTCACAGCTGACTTTTATCTTTTTGAAGGAGGGGCCATTACCTTGCAGCCTTACTCCTGAGTTGCCCATGCCGTTGTAACTACTCTTTCCTACGAGCAATCCTGCGTGCACGTACACTTGGCACAGGCTCCTCAGGAACCTCGTCATCACTGCTGCCATCCCCCACAATCTCTGAAGGCAACAGTTCACTCCCTAATGGTCCTGGCCCCTCATCTGATTCCTCACTCCCTTCAGCCATCTGCATCTGCTGCTGGCTAAACACAACACTGGTTTAGTGGGTTTTGTTTTGTTGTTGTTTCCTCTTTACATCACACCAATGAGAAAAAGACCAAACATTAAAACCTGGCAGGAATTCTGGGCATATGAGATGAAAGAAGAGATGCTCTTGTTTATTAAAAAAGTTTCACCCCTCCTCGATTTGCATGATCTGATAGGCTCTTTTGAGGGTCATGTGGAATGACATAGCAGTAGTACTTATATACCACTTCATAGTGCTTTACAGCCCTCTCTAAGTGCTTTAATGAGTCAGCATATTGATCCCAATAATCTGTGTCATCATTTTACTGACCTTGAAAGGATGGAAACCTGAGTCAACCTTGATTGGATCAGGATTGAACTGCTGGCAGAGTTAGTTTGCAATACTGCATTCTAACTGCTGAGTCACCACCATGTTGTATACTTTCATTATAGGGGAGAATTTATTGTATAAAAACAATATATCCACTTCTTTTCTAAATTTTCTCTCTCTTTTGAGATCTCTTTTTGTAAATTTTACTAACCCCATAATCTCATTTTTGAGTATTTTTATAAATTTGTATCTTGTATTGTAGTTGTGCTTACAGGATTCTCTGAGTTCATTCTTAGAGTTTTCTAGTCCTTTTTTTATGTATCTTATAGGTTTCCAGGGATCTACCTTTGAGCTTTTATGAAGAAGGTAATAAAAATCTACATGGCGGCCATGATTGTATAAATAAATTCCTTTTTATATCCATCTTCACACACACACATTAACAAGAAGTATGGCTTTATTGCATAGCCATAGCTTCCATTTTGACTTTTGGGAGTACGCCCACCTGTGGCTGCCCTTGTTTACCATACTTGTACCTATTTGAATAGTTTCTTCCTCTCCCTTCTCCCTGCTTTCATAATAGGCTTGAATTACTTATCTTGTGTTAATGTAAGATTTGGCTAACACTGTGCTTAGCTGGTCTCCCAGCTGTGGAGTCTGGAGAAGCTAAGCTCCTTCTCTACTCTCCCACACACACACCAGTTTTGGTTGGTGTTTTTAAGGCTTTTGGGGCCAGATGTCTATTGTCTCTGGCTTGAATTGCTGCAGAGGCTTTGGTGTCTTTCCATTTCTGGCTGATAGGGAGGAAAAGTTTGTTCCTGGCATTAGAATTAGAATTAGAATGCCTTTTTATTGTCACTATCCACATGTACAATTTGCATTATACGCATACACAGTGAGATTAGAGCAACTCATCGTTCAGTGCAGACATGCATGTCAAGAAAATATACATCTAAAATATAATCACATATTGCACATGTCAGCTAACACAGTAATAAAAAAAATAAAAAAGTGATATTGCACGAGATTGTTCACAGTTTGTCCCTGAGTATATTTACAGTATATTTGGCAGGACTTGGAATCAGTGCATGTGTGAGTTCAGGGTGGTTATGGCTTTGGGGAAAAAACTATTCTTGAGGCGGTTTGTCCTTGACCTGATGCTCCTGTAGCGCCTCCCTGAGGGCAACAGGTCAAACAGTCCATAACCAGGATGGGAGCTGTCTTTTATGATGTTCACAGCTCTGCTAAGACAGCGGGAGGAGTAGATGTCCGACAGGGAGGGGAGAGGGCAGCCGATGATCTTCTGAGCTGCTTTGACTACCCTCTGTAGTCTCTCCCTGTCTGCCATGGTGCAATTGCCATACCACACTGTGATGCAGTATGTCAGCAGGCTTTCAATGGACGCACGGTAGAAGGTAATCAGCAGGCTGGAGTCCAGGTTGTGCTTCCTGAGCACCCGCAGGAAATGGAGTCTCTGCTGGGCCTTCTTGATGACTGCCGTGATGTTTTCCGTCCAGGAGATTTTGTCGGCAATGATGACACCCAGAAACCGGAAGGTGTGGATCCTCTCCACCTGCTCTCCATTGATGTAGAGGGGAGCCAGGTCGGTGTTGTGCCTCCTGAAGTCCACAATGAATTCCTTAGTTTTCTTGGTGTTCAGAGCTAAGTTGTTGTCTGAACACCAAGCTGTCAACATCAGGACCTCCTTCCTGTAGGCTGCCTCGTCTCCCTTCGAGATGAGTCCGACCACTGTGGTGTCATCAGCGAACTTCACAATGAGGTTGCTGTCATGCTGTGGACTGCAGTCGTGGGTGTAGAGGCAGTACAGGAGTGGGCTCAGCACACAGCCCTGTGGGGAGCCAGTGCTCAGTGTGCGTGTGGAGGAGAGGTGGGGGCCAAGCCTTACAGTCTGGGGCCGGTCACTTAGGAAGTCCTTTATCCAGGCACATATGAGGGGGGGCAAACCTAATGTGTCCAGTTTTTTGGTCAGTATTCCTGGGATGATTGTGTTAAAGGCAGAGCTGTAGTCCACAAAGAGCATCCGGACATAGCTCTGCTGCTGCTCCAGGTGGTTCAGCGCAGCATGCAGAGCTATGGCTATGGCATCCTCTGTAGACCGGTTTGTGCGGTAGGCGAACTGGTGGGGGTCGAAATCCGGAGGGAGATGATTGATGATGTGCCGGAGCACCAGCCTCTCAAAGCACTTCATGATTACAGGAGTGAGCGCCACTGGACGGTAATCATTGAGGCTGGAGATGGAAGATTTCTTCGGCACAGGGATGATTGTGGCAGATTTCAGACAGGATGGTATAACTGCCTGGGCCAGGGAGAGGTTGAAGATGTCTTTGAAGATGGAGGCGAGCTGGGGGGCACATGCCCTGAGCACCTTACCAGGAACTCCATCTGGACCAGCTGCCTTCCTGGGGTTCACTGCACGGAGCACCCGTCTGACGTCGTCCTCCGTCACAGAGAATGTACTGGGTGGAGTGGTAGAGCTGGATGTGGTTGGAGATGGGAGTAGGGCTGGTGCGGCTGTATGCTGTTGTGGAACTTCAAAACGAGCAAAGAAGTTGTTCAGCTCCTCTGCTAGTGCTGCACTCAGGTGTTCTGTTGTCACATGACAGCCCCTGTGGTTAGTGATGTCATGTATGCCCTTCCACACCTCCCGTGTGTTGTGGCTGGACAGATGGGACTCTATGCTCCTCCTGTGGTCCATCTTGGCTTTTATGATCCCCCTCCTCAGGTCGGCTCGGGCGGCTGTGTACAAAACTCTGTCACCTGACCTGAAGGCTGCATCGCGGGCTTTAAGGAGTCTGCGGACTTGGGTGGTCATTCAGGGTTTCTGATTTGGGAAAACCTGGATGTTTTTGTCTACAGTCACATTTCCGATACCGATACATTCTCTCGCTCTTGGCTGTTGGCATGCTGGACAAGTTAGCATGGCTGTGGAGTTCTGTCTTTCTGCTCAACTGGCAGCTGTTCATGCTTCTGAACTGGCTCTTACTTTTTCCTTGTGTCCAGTCACCCATTGCACACTGGCTGTGGTCCCAGGGAGTCGGCAAGTTGATTTGCCTTGGCCAAATTTTGCTTTTCATTCATCTCACTTGCAAATCTCTCTTTATATTCTCCAAAGCATATAAGTGCAAAAGCAACTTCTGATCTTAGAGGCTTCATTCTATAGTACTTGGAGTACAGGTATAGTCTAGCGAATTCAGTTCCTTCAAAGCCTTGGAAGAAAAAAAAAAGGAAAATAAGAAAATAGAGGAAGGAATGATTCATGCAGATTTGTGAGGTAAGCATTGTGAAATTAGGGTACGCAGATTTCCCAAGGAATCAGTGGGAAACTAACTTTGTTTTTCTTCAACACCATGTCTGTTTCAAACATTTTATGTTTAAAGTGTAGTGAAATCTTCATGGTCTAAAATAGGGGAAGATATGTCTGACTCACAGACAAACACTATACAGAAGCCTGATGATGGCAGATGAGATTCTGCTGAAACGTTGCTACAACTTTAAAAGAACAACTACAATGATGTGGGAAAATACCCGAACAAAGCTGAATGCCATATATATATATATACTACATAAGCAAAAAATATCACTATTGTAATTTGCAAATTGGGATGGGATCTTGACTAAAATTCTATGGAGATTTTCAATCATCCAGGTCAATGGTTCTTTCTTTGAAAGCAACTTGATGTTTTTTCTCCTCCTCCTTCCCTCCTCCTCCTTTCTACTTGTCCTCCTTGCTCTTCCTTCCCCCTCCCTTTCCAGGGAACAAATTGTTCACCTCTGATATAGCATTTACTTCAGTGGTGGGAGACATTGTTTTTAATACCAGTTCTGTGGGCATCGCTTGGTGGGTGTGGCAGGGGAAGGATACTGTAAAATCTCCATTATCTCCCCACTCTTGGGGGAAGTTTAATGCAAAATTCCATTCCTTCCCAACCCCACTAACCTGCTTTCCAGCTCCGTTCTCCTGTGCAGGGCAACCAAAAAAGACCCAGCCAATTAGCTGGGACTTGGGAGGCAGAGAATAGATGGGAATGGGACCAATTGGAGGTGATATTTATCGGTTCTCTGAACTACTCAAATTTTCCACCACCGGTTCTCCAGACTGGTCAAAACCTGCTGAATACCACCTCTGGTTTACTTATCTCATATCACTTAATAAATCTCCTTCACTTGGTAAGATTGTTAGAATTCTGTTTCTTTATGACCACCAAATCACAAAAAAAAATTTTTGTAAGTGTCTCCCAAAAAGTGTCTCCCAGGGGTATCAAACTCACATCATCACAGTGGTATCACGTAATAAATTGGGACTTTTCCCCCCTAATCCAAGCGGGGATGGGGCCAGTGACACATCCGGCCTGTGGGTTGCAAGTTTGACACCCCTAGGATAGAACAATGCACCTCCCAATTATTGTGGGATAAACTGGGGCCATTTATTTATTGTGGCTCAGAGATGTAGTTGTTGGAGAAAGTGACCAAACACGACTACTTGCTGATTGCACACTGCTGCCTTCACTTACATACTTTGATCCTTCCCCCCTCCCTGAAATGTTGTAGGGTCTCTTACTTGAGCAAAGGTTTGGACTAGAAGATCTCCAATGTCCCTTCAGCTCTGTTCTTCAGTTCTTCTATTCTTCTTTTTCTCCTTACTCACAGCTTTTCTTTTCTAACAAAGTGGTAGCCATATTCAGCAGAATTGTTTTCCCTCTTTTTTTTTTTTTTCTGGGAAAAAATTTGGATAACCATTTTATACCACATTTGCTCTGAGCGAAACCTTCAGGATTCAGTGGGATCACTGAAGTTGATCTGGGACCAGCCCTATTAAAGACTGCAGTGTTCTTTATCTGTCTGAGCGTTGCACAAACAGACAAGGTGACTTGCTATCCTGTAACAAAACCATAAAATAGAGTAACATTAAATCACAGCCAACGATGTTCAATTAAAAAGTTGACAGCAGCATCCTTCAGAACATAAATTAGGACATATACCTATTCACAAAGGTATCCCAGGAGATTTTTTTTGCTGACTTTAACTGGGAAATGCAACTTAGAGAGGAGAGATTGGAAAGTGTGTTTGTGTATGTGCGTGTGTCTGTGTGTCTGTGTCTGTGTGTGTGCAAGAGAAATTACTCTTATCCTTCACCACCCTATTTATTTTAGCCATTTACTTCAGGAGATGATTGTCTTTCAGGGTTGGTGGCTCTTCCTTGGCAGGTATCTTTCTTTTAAGTGACCAATCACACATAAAAATGGGAAAATAATCATCTAAGCAAATTTATGTTAATTTCTCTTGGAAAATAGCTGTGTTTTCAGAGTTCAAAATAAGATACACACACACAAAAAAGGATGAATTAGAGCCTAAAGTTTACCCATTCCTTGGAAAAAGAGTCCATTGCTCATTCCTGCTTTATAACACATTCATGAGTTTGTTACAAGTTTGAAAGGTGGATTTCGAAGGCTCTCATTGAAGTGAGAAAAAAAAATATATTAAGCATATGGTTCAGTAGATAATATATTATAACTTACATGTGTTGAAATGTATTTAATCACAAATTTATTATACTGCATTTAAATTTTATAAATTGGCATAAGTGAATTTGATTTAGTGGGACTTGCTTCGGATGAATTGTGTATATGATCATGTGGGTAATCTAATATTATTTGATTATCTTACTGCAAAGATATTTGCAGCCTGGGGTATGGATGCTTTCAGTGGCAGTAAAAATTCATTGTGGCTGCAGGTACCCTAAGAAAGCTGACTTTTTATATATACCTTCACACATCCTTTCCCAATTTGCCTGCAACTGAGGGGTAAAAAGTTTAGGGTTAGCATTCTTTTCTTCTCCTGAAAGGCACTTGGAACACATTCTCATACTTTTTGGATTTTCTAATTGAGAATAAAATTTTTAGTTGGCAAAAGATCTTCCATGAAAATCTCATTAACATTAATAAACAATCTGCATGGAAGGAGATTCTACCTGGTAAGAAGAAAATTTGCTTCTTACTTTGATGTCTGCATTTAAAATTGGTTCCTCTGCAAACTAAAAGTTGCTTAATTCTAGCATGAAAAATAGTTACTCCAATGGGAAGAAAACAACTTAAGTTGCATTATTTTATTTTTTTCAATGTTAGAAAATTTATTTTTAGTTTTGGATTTTTAAGGATAAAAGTTATTTATTTTTCAAAATTTATAAAAAGAACATAAAAAGAACATTAAGAATATGTTGTTTATTAATAGGCAATTGCTAGCAAATACTTGGGTACAGTGCAGAATGTATAAAACTAGAAGTCTTGACTTCAACATTGGCTCAACTTTCTAAGAGAAAGAAATGTTTTGCCAAGATATCCTTCTACTTGAATGCTATATTTCTATGTCTTACAAGATTTTGGACCTTCAAAAGCTCCAAACATTTGGTTATCTTGGTGATGTGCCTTTTTGTTTTTGAAGTGTCATAGGTTATATATTGTCACAGTGGTTTCAATTGTACATTTTCCAGAATAACTGTTGATGGGTACTTCTCTAAATCATTTAAATAAACAAATAAATTTGACCAACAAAGGATTTTTCATTCAATCAATATTTATTGCTATCATTTTAATCCTAAATTTAGAATGCTGAATTCTTCAACATCCAATTCCTATTTTAGTTGTTACAGAATTGCTGACCTTCATCATCCTAAGTCATGTGTCCACTTGGGAGTATCGTCCAACATCTTCCAAGTGGAATTTCAATGTGGCAGATTGAGGAACTCATTAAATATGTGGAGAGGAATCTTCCCAATGCAGCTTTATTTTCATTTGGTTTTATTAATAATACTCCTCCCATTATTTCTTGGCTTTGTATTCGTTTTACAAAAGGGCAGAAGACATTTCATTAAATTTATAGAATATTAGCACATTAACAAAATCAAAAGGTTCAAGTTCTTTTTTTAACCCTCAAGCAGTATGTATTTTTTATTTTTCCATGGTTCCCATACTATAACCCCATCTCCATAATTTCTTTTATATTTTTTGTCTTCCCATTTCTTTTGTTTTCCTTTTATAATTCTGCTTGTTTATCAATTTTTATTTTGTTCCTCCTTTTAGACAGTCCCACCTATGGCCCCTAGAAGTTATATCTTGCTCATTTAAACCAAAGTATAAATTTAACTCTCTAATTTTATCATTAATCAATTGTTTCTGCAGCTAGAAATAGTCTATGTTTTGATTACCTCTTCTATAATACATAGAGACTATTGAAATATCAACTTGGTCCTCTTTTAAACTTTCAGTAGACAGAAATTACATTTAATATTGTATATGAATTAAAATTTAGAGTTATCGGTGAAGGTCTCTTTATAGGATTAAGAAATCTCTAAATAGTCAATAAACCAGTTCATCCAAAACACCAGCAAATGTTTTATTTTCTGAATATTCTTTTCTTAAATATTGGTTAGCCTTTATCCATTTCACAAATCAATGTCACATTTTGTACTGTACTTAAAAATAATATTTTAAATAATATTACAGTATGGACTATTGTTTAATTTGTCAACAAATGTGTGCTTCATTGTGTATTAGATGCTGATTCTCTCTAATTAAACCTAACTCATAGGAATTGCATGTCTGCAGTTTATTTCAATTGTTATTAAAGTGGTTTGTTAATTGCTTCTTTGTGGATGCTTTTTAATCTTCTCAGTTTACACAACAACTTTGACTTTTGCAAACAGTCCCTTACTCAAGTATTAACCTAGGCCAACTCTACTTTGTGAGATTAACCAAAGGGTTGACAAGTTTTAGTGCCCTTGGATCATACACTGTAGTCTCTTCTGGACATAATTTGCACACACAATTTAGATCTTGAATTAAACTGCTTGCCATCCAAACCAGTGTCCTTTTTATTCACAAACTGCATCCTGGACTTGCCTAAGGTATCTGTCTGTCTTTCTCTCTCTCTCTCTCTCTCATATCTTTATCTCAGATGCTTCATCATGACTATAAAATCAATTTTATCTTTTCTGTAACAATTATTATTTTTCAAGTTTCACTTGAATTCCAGGCTCACATTTCCAAACTTTATTTTTATTAAGAGCATTAAATTATGATGTAAGGACATCAAGATTGCAAAAAACAATAAATAATTAAGGCCAAAATAACAGTAATGAGTGCCTGATTACTATTATTGTTCTCCTCTATTATTTTCATTTCCATTAAGTCCATTTATTTCTTTTAATATTGCAGGGAAGAGTTCCTTTACCAGTTTTTGAAATTAAAACTTCTGTTCTTCATTACTGTCCCTTGAATATCGTTTTACATCTTACATGAAGAAAGGGGAATTTCCTTGAGCAATTTCTTCAGGATGGATCCTTCTCAGATTGCATTACTTTTGAAATAAATGTATAGAAACAGGAAGGGAAAAAATCCCTTCTTACTCTGGAATTCAACCCCATAATAAAACATTTAGTTAGTTCTGCTTTATCCATTCCTCCCTCCTAGAAAAAAGCAGAAAGTGATTCAGCTACACAATTAATATTTAGTAATAGAGATGTAGAGCCAGTTTGGTGTAGTAGTTAGGATATCAGGCTAGAAACTGGGAGACTAAGATGTTAATCTTACCTTAGACCAGTGCTGGCTAACCTTTTTGGACTCCTGAGCCAAAAATTGTGCACGTGCTTACACACTTGTGCTCATGTGCCAGCACCCAGAAGGCAATGCGAACCCCCTATGCATGCATACGCAATCCCCACCCACCCACCTTACCTGCACTGCACCTCACAGCTGATTTTCGGCTGATTTGAGGCCTATTTCGGCATCCCAGAGGCTTGAGGAATGCTTCTGCAGGCTTTGCAGGACGAAAACTAGCCCCATTTCATCACTTCCAGTATTTTTGGAAAAACAGGAAGTGTGAAACGGGGCAAGTTTTCAGCCTGCAAAGCCTGCAGAAGCCTTCCTCGAGCCTTTGGGAGGCCGAAAAATACTTCAAACTGGCTGAAAATCAGCTGTGAGGTGCGTGCATGCGCAGTGAGGTAAGTTTTCCTGCAGCTTGCGTGCTGGCACAAATGGCTCTGTGTGCCATCTGTGGCACACATGCCATAGGTTTGCCATCACAGCCTTAGACACAAAAACAGATAGGTGACTTTGGCTCAGTCACTCTCAATCCAAGGAAGTAGGTGAGGGCAAATGACTTCAAGATCCTGCTAAGAAAACTGCATGAATTTGTCAAGCTAAGGTGTAAAGACCCAAAGGGAGGGAGAGGGAGAAGGAGAGAGAGATTAAGGGAGGGAGACAAGAGAAAGAAAGGGAGAGGGGGAGAGAGAGGGAAAGGGAGAGAGGGGGGAGAGAGAGGAGAGGGAAAGGGGGAGAGAGAAGGAAAGGGAAAGAGAGGGTGAGAGGGAAGGAGAGACAGAGAGGGAGGCAGGAGTGGGAGGGAGAGTAGGGAAGAGGGAGAGAGAGGAGATGGAGAGGGGAGAAAGGGAGAGAGAGAAAGGGAGAGGGAAATATAGAGAAAGGGAGTGGGAGAGAGAGAGGAGAGGGGAGAGAGGGAAAGGAAGAGTATTGTGTCCGCGAAATGATGCCAGGAGTCGGTGACTTCAAATCATGCTCTTTTATTAAAGTAGGAACCGAACTGGCTCTTCGCAAAAGATTCACGGCTTTTATTCTTTCAGCCGCGGCGGCCGCGGCCAATGGCACCACTTTGAATCTCCCGCGATTCGAATGGACCAATCGTGGGAGATTCTTAGCGAGCCAATCGGCGCGGCTCGCCTGACCAATCAGAGTGCCCCGCGCTTTGGCCAATCAAAGCGCGGGGATCTCAAGAATACTAATTAGGGACAGAACACCCCTCCCCTCTTGGTTCAGTCCTTACGTCGCATAGTCACATAGGTAGGCGGGGCTCCGTCTGAGCCTACTGGACCTGCGCAGCTCAGTCGTAGGTTGGATCCCGGCCGGTTCGGTCGGGATCTCTGTTGCTCCTGATGCCGTCGTGGGAATCAGCTGGTCGGTCGGGCCGGGCCGCTCTCCGTAGCTCCCTCCTGGGCCTCCCGGGTTGGTTGAGCTGCGGGTTTCGCCGCTCCCGCTCGGTGTTTCCGGGTCGGTCGAGCTGGCCTGGCTGTCTCTTCCTGGCGAGGGGTCGTGCTGGCTGCTTTCCGGTAAGTATAGCTGGTTTATTCTTCTTTGGTTTTGGTCCCCTGGGTATTCCCTCCCCCCTTGGTTTGTGTTGTGGGGGTTGGTTTCGCCTGTTTGTGCATCGGTGGTCTCTTGGTTGGCAGTCCTCGACCTTAATTGGTCGATGTGGCGTTTCCACGCTCGTCCGTCTGCTGTTTGTAGCCGGTACGAGTGTGGGCCTGTTATTTGTGTGATGACGGCCGGTATCCATAGTGGGTCTCCCGTCAGGTTTCTTGCGTATACGGGGTCGCCTGGTGCAAAAGTTCGGTGTTTGCTGTTTGAGTCTGGGGGCTTCTCCGGGTTATACGTGGGGTGTAACCTGTCGAGTGGGGACCTTAATTTCCTCCCCATTAATAGTTCGGCTGGGCTCTTATTCGTTGTGGTATTTGGGGTTATGTGTTGGGTGAAGAGTAGTTTGTTTATTTTCTCCTGGATCTTCCCGTGGTCTATTTTCCGGATGGTTTTCTTAGTGAATTGCACCATCCGTTCTGCCCTACCGTTCGCCGCCGGGTGCGCCGGTGCTGTCAGCGCGTGGCGGATGCCCCTTTCCGCTAGGAATTTTTCGAATTCCAGCAAGGTGAATTGGGGCCCGTTGTCGGAAACGACGACGTCTGGGAGGTCGTGCGTTGCAAAGAGTTTGCAGAGTTCCTTGATCACGGCCTCTGTGGTTGTTGTCTTCATGTTGCTTACCTCCAGCCAGTTGGAGTAAGCGTCTACTGTTATAAGGAAGGTGTGTCCTTTTGTGGGCCCGGCGAAGTCTATGTGAATCCTAGACCAAGGTCCCCTTGGGGTTTCCCACTCTAGGAGGGGTGCTGTGGGTGGGCTTGGCCTAGTTTCCTGGCATCGTTGGCACCTTGCTACCCAGGTCTCAATTTGTTTGTCCATCCCTGGCCACCAAGCGTAACTTCTGGCCAGGGCTTTAGTCCTAACGATGCCAGGGTGCCCCTCGTGTAGCAGTTCCAGAACCTTCCCTTGTAGCTTTTCTGGAATGACCACCCTATCCCCCCATAGTATGCACCCTTTTAATAACGAGAGTTCCGTTTGGCGGTTTCGGAATGTTTTGACGGACTCGTCATTGTCCCTTTCCGGCCACCCTTTCTCTACCCAATGCAACACCCGCGCCAGACGTTTGTCTTTATTAGTCTCTCGGGCAATGTCTGACGCGGTTATGGGCAGGTTGGGTAGAGTCTCTATGCTGAGGGTGGTCGTCGTGAGTGCTGGGTCGGTGTCAGGTTCCGGAAGCGGCGAGCGGCTTAAGGCGTCTGCATGGGAGATCGTCTTACCCGGTCTGTGTATGAGTCCGTAGTTGTAGGCTGCCAGGAACTCGGACCACCTTGTCATTCGGGGAGACAAAATGTTCGGGGTGGCCCGGTTTCCTGCAAGGATTCCCAGCAGTGGCTTGTGGTCGGTTATGATGGTGAATGTCCGGCCGTAGAGATACTCGTGGAATCTTTTTACGGCGGCAACGATAGCCAGACCCTCTTTGTCCAGCTGGCTATAGTTCCGCTCCGGTTTGGTGAGGGTCCTTGAAAAGAACGCGATGGGCGCTTCTTTTCCGTTGGGAAGGGTATGGCTGAGGACAGCGCCGATGCCGAAAGATGATGCGTCGCATGTGACGGCCAGAGGTAGGGTCTCGTTATACTGTATAAGGACGGCGTCCGAAGTGAGGAGGTCCTTTGTTCTTTGGAAGGCGGCTTGCTCGCGTTTCCCCCAAGTCCAGGTCGCCGCCTTGTCCAGGAGCCTATGCAAGGGCTCCGCCACCGTTGCCTTTTGGGGCAGGAACACATTGTAAAAGTTAAGTAGCCCCAGGAATGCCTGTAGTTCCATCTTCGACTTGGGTGTGGGGGCTTCTTTGATGGCCTTGATTTTTTGGTTTGTGGGATGAATGCCGTGACGGTCTAGGAGGTATCCTAGGAATTCTACCCGTTCCGTCTATAATTGGCATTTCTCCCTCTTGACTTTGAGCCCGGTCTCTTTGAATTTGGTTAGGACCTCCCTTAGGCGACCCTCTAGTTCAGCTTGGTTGGTTGCCGACACTAGGACGCCATCGAAGTAAGGTACCACCCCCTTGATGCCTTGCAATAGTCTTTCCATTAGGCTTTGGAATATTCCCGGTGCCATGCTGACTCCAAATTGGAGTCGGTTGCATTTAAATGCTCCCCGGTGGGTGACTATGGTTTGCGCTTCTGCCGTTTGCTCGTCGACTGGCAACTGTTGGTATGCCTGGGCGAGGTCGAGCTTGGCGAAAACCTTGCCCCCTCCCAGTGAGTGCAGTAGGTGTTGCACTACTGGGACGGGGTAGGTGCTTTGTTGTAGCGCGCCATTTAGGATGGCCTTATAGTCCCCACAGATCCTCACCAACCCATCGGGCTTGATCGGGGTGACTATGGGGGTCTCCCACCGGGCGTGGTCTATGGGCTGTAGGACCCCTTGCTTGACGAGCTTGTCAATTTGCTCGTCTATCTTGGGTTTAAGTGCGAATGGCACCCGCCTTGGTTTCAGGCATTTTGGGGGGACGTTTGGGTCTAGGCTGAATGATATAAGGGGCCCTTGGTACTTGCCTAGGTTTCTGTCGAAGACCTCTTGGAATTCCCGGGCCAGTTGTTGCTCCCAGCTGTCGTCGGTGACGTGGTCGATTCCTGTGACTGCGATGCCGAGCGGGGCGAACCATTGCAGTCCCAGTAGGCTTGGGCGGTCGCGGTCGACGATTGTCAGGGGAAGCCTTTCGGTGTGCCCTTAATATGTGATGTTGAAGTGTTTGGTTCCGACTACCGGGATGCGGTTTCCCTGGTAGTCCTTTACGATGAGTCTCTGGCTGTCTAGGTTCCTCCTTTGGATGGTAGGCACCAAGTGCTTCATTTCATGCCATGCTATCATGGAGAGGTAGGACCCGGAGTCCACCTCCATTTTGCATGGCTGGCCCTCGATGCCTACCTCCACGTGGACCTTCCGGGCGTTGTTGGTTATGGCGTGGCCGATGGTGACCGTCTGATGGGTCTCCTCTCTCCGCCGGTTATCGCCGCCTCGCAGGGATCGTCCATTCCGGTCCCATCTGTTGTCCAAGGGGCGATCTCTGGTCCGGGGTGGTGTGCTCTCTCTCCTCCGGTCGCTCTGGTCCCATCGTGCCGGGCTGCGGTTCTTTTTTTGGCGGCAGACACGGGCGATGTGTCCCTTCTTGTCGCAATGCCGGCAGATCGATTCGAAAAACCGGCATTCCGACCTGGGGTGGTCGCCGTCGTAACCGGCACAGTTGGTCCTTGACTTACGACCCCGCCGGTTCCGTGGGTCGTGGCCTGTCTGGAGGCGATGGATGTCCTCTTCGTCATCGGAAGTGCCCGATGCCGAGTGGAAGTCGCCCTGGTGGGTGGTCGTCTCGGGTTGGGCCTCGGCCGACCTCGCAAGGTTGTTGTTTCCGCTGCGGTCCCCAGTGTTCAGTCTGCGCATGAGGTCAGCGGAAGTTCGGGTTGCTTCGGCGGCTGCGGCTGCGGTGAGGGTGTCTGCTAGGCTGATGTTGCCCTTGGCCATCAGCCGGCTCTGGAGGACGGGGTCCCACAAACCGAGCACAATTCTGTCTCGCAGGGCATCGTTCAGGTTGTCGAATTCGCAGAGCCCCCCTAGGCGCCGTAGCTAGGCGACGAAGTCGCTGAAGCTCTCACCCGACCATTGGTCCCGACGGTAAAATTCGTTGTGTCAGATCAGGATGGGTATCTCTGGAGGATAGTGCCGCCGAAGTATTGGCTCAAGGACGTCCCAGTCCATCGCGGTCGCATCGGCGGGTTTGGCAAGCACCTTGGCCATCTTGAATACCTCGGTCCCACAGTGGGTCAGGAAGACAGCACGCTTCATGGGGCCGGTGGCGTCCTTCAGGTCGCTGCACTCGAGGAACATGCGGAATCGGTCGGAGTACGATTCCCAATCCTCGGTGGCGGGGTTGAAGGGTGCGGGGGGTGCGATTTTCGCCATTGTGGTGGTTCGTCTGGCTTCCGTCGGACACGTGGTTCGGTTCAGGGTCTGGATCCCACCTTTGTCGCCAGTGTTGTATCCGCGAAATGATGCCAGGAGTCGGTGACTTCAAATCATGCTCTTTTATTAAAGTAGGAACCGAACTGGCTCTTCGCAAAAGGTTCGCGGCTTTTATTCTTTCAGCCGCTGCGGCCGCGGCCAATGGCACCACTTTGAATCTCCCGCGATTCGAATGGACCAATTGCGGGAGATTCTTAGCGAGCCAATCAGCGCGGCTCGCCTGACCAATCAGAGTGCCCCGCGCTTTGGCCAATCAAAGCGCGGGGATCTCAAGAATGGTAATTAGGGACAGAACAAAGAGGTAGGGAGAGAGACAAAGGCTTTCAATCTAATATAATATGTATTTACTTTTCTACTTATAAAGTTCCAGATGAATAATAAATTTGGCAATCAACAGATAGAAGAGTAAGATATACAATAGGGATAGAGGAATAGAAATTTAGTTTGGATAGAAATGAAATCCTGGTTGAGCTGCACTGAAATTAACATCAGAACACACAGATTTTAGTGATTCCATTAGCATATAAAAAATCAGAGCTTTACTTTTAAATTTTAATAAATAACAAAACTCCAGCTGAAGATGAGTTCAGTAGAAAATGTGATTAGAAATATGTGTATCATGTGACATATCGTAATGTTTTCCCCCTTCATGGAGCTGGGGTGGGCGTGGCCTGTGCATGATGCATCCAGCCCACGGGTCACCAGTTTGACACCCCTGGTCTATTCCTAGCCTGGGAACAAAATTGCCATACTACGGTATCTATTAGGGCAACAACTGGTAGATAGATAAGCCTCCCATATAAAAGATGAACCCGTTGCTGTTCAGATTCAGGGGTAGAATCTGTCTCTGTGCTCTAAAAATGCCCATAGTACACCCAATGGTGATTAGGTTTAATGTTTGTTAATAACTGTAATTGCTATTGTGACCAGAAAGCTTTTATTCTTCTCTTGGGTGGCCATTCTTCAGAAACCTCTAAATTCTTATTAACATCTACAGCTGTTAAAATGTATCCGGTTCTTCCCTTGTGCGATTAATTGTTAGTTCCTAATTGTTTTAGCATTTTAACAGAAAAACAGTTGGAAGGCACCTTGGAGACCTTCTAACCCAATTCCCTGCTCAAACAGGTGACCTTATATCAAATTCTTGTAATTTGGAAAAAAAACAAAACCTTTTTATTGTATTCTGATGTTTTTGTTCTGTTTAATCTTGGACTGTAAATAAATTTGGCTGCTCACACATATGATTCAATATGCTGATGAGCATATTGTAAAGAATGAATTTATTATTTTGCTTGGAGGCAATATTCAGTTTCTTTAAACATTTGGAACATAATTTTTCAACAATTCAGAAATAATTCAATTATTTTAAATACACACACACAACATATGCTTATATTTTTTCAAAAAAAATAAAGATAATATAGGACTAAAAATAGAATAAAAGAGTGACCACGTGTGATGGAGTAAAATTTGCTTAGATATTTCACCATTAAATGCTCAAAACATAAGACAACAATCACCTACTTTTTTTTCCTATCAATTTATTGGCATAAAAATAGAACTTCTGTATTTATTACTATATATTTTGGCTATTGTTATAATCAATTTCACTGATTTTTTTTTCATTTTTTTCATTTTTTTCATTTTTCACAGAGAAAATTAAAATGCAAACTTCAAGGAAGAAAAACGGGCATTTTACAAGAACAAAACAAAATTAAAGTCATTACAAATGTGGATTAAAAAAACAAACAACAGAAACATATACTATCCCTCCCTGTTGAAGAATGACAAATATATGGCAACAATAATTGTTTTTGAGTCAGGTTTAAGATTGATAAGCTACATCCATTTGCAACCAATTTGATTTGGTATACATCTAGCTATAATAATATTTAACAGGTTAATCAACAACAAAATTAAACCAGAAGATTGTTATCCTCTGCAAGTAATCTGTTATTGTTATTAGCTCGTAGAAAGTTTACAACAATTTATTATCTACCACAAATCACCTCAATTGTTATCCTTAATCCATCCAGGATCAAATATCCTTGTTTACCTTTTAGTAAGAAAATTATTCCTTAGAATTTTAATTGGGAAATTTCCCAACAGTTGCATCCCATTTTCCAGAGACGTAAGTCTTTGTCGTGGAAGTCTCTGCAGCATCCATTGTTTAAAAAGTCTTTCTGAAAACATAGGTATCAACTTGCAAAAAAAAAAAAAAAAAATTCCAGTCCATCAATCATCAGTTCCATTATCTCTGAATTTCTTATATATACATATCCTTGTCAATCTTTCCTATTAGATCTGTAATTTTCAAAACAATTATTTTCTTTTTCATGTCTGGCAGCAACAAATCAGATTCCAATTCATCAGATTGCAGACGTAATCCAACTGTTATTGTTATATCAACTGTTATTGATATTTAGATATCATCTTGGATTTGATTCAAAACTGTGGGTAATCCATCTTTTTTTTTTATTTATGTCTTTGAAAAAAAGCATAGAAAGCATTCTTTTTTCAAAGTCTTCCCAGAAAGCTTGATCTCCTTTTGTAGACTTCATAATTTCATTGATTTTTATGATGGTTTATGGGAATAATAATTTGGAAGAAAAATCATTTGATTCCACTTTTGCTTTTTTTAAAAAAATATGTCCCCATCTTATATTGGGAATGTTACCTTGGCATGCCATTCATAGGTCAAGGATTTGTCCTGAACCAACATGCCAGTAAGGGACCACCATAAATAGCTTTAAAGTAAAGGTAAAGGTTCCCCTTGCACATATATGCTAGCTGTTTCTGGCTCTACAGGGTGGTGCTCATCTCTTTTACAAAGCTGGAGAGCCAGAGCTGTCTGAAGACATCTCCATGGTCATGTAGCCGACATGACTAAATGTTGAAGGAGAATGGAACACTGTTATCTTCCCTATTTTTCTACTTGCATTTTTACATGCTTTCGAACTGCTAGGTTGGCAGAAGCTAGGAGAAGTAACGGGAACTCACTCCATTATGTGCCGCTAGGGATTCTAACTGCCAAACTGCTGACCTTTCTGATCAACAAGCGGAGCGTCATTGCCACTGAGCCACCGCATCCTACTATAAATAGCTTTAATTTTGGCTATATGATTAGGTCCTTGTTTCTTAAAATTCCCTATCAAATACATAGAGAAGAAATGCCTAAACGGTGCGCTTCATGGGGCCGGTGGCGTCCTTCAGGTCGCTGCACTCGAGGAACATGCGGAATCGGTCGGAGTACGATTCCCAGTCCTCGGTGGCGGGGTTGAAGGGTGCGGGGGGTGCAATTTTCGCCATCGTGGTGGTGCGTCTGGCTTCTGTCGGACACGTGGTTCGGTTCAGAGTCTAGATCCCACCTTCGTCGCCAGTGTTGTGTCCGCGAAATGATGCCAGGAGTCGGTGACTTCAAATCATACTCTTTTATTTAAAGTTGGAACTGAACTGGGGCAAAGGAAAAAGCTCGCGGCTTTTATTCCTTTCGCCGCGGCGGCCGCGGCCAATGGCACTACTTTGAATCTCCCGCAATTCGAATGGACCAATCGCAGGAGATTCCTAGCGAGCCAATCGGCGCGGCTCGCCTGACCAATCAGAGTGCCCCGCGCTTTGGCCAATCAAAGCGCGGGGATCTCAAGAATGCTAATTAGGGACAGAACACCATGTATATCCAAAATAATTTCAACTATAGTAACTTAAATGTATGGCAGTGTTATCCTTTTTACGGCTTGCGTTGGTGGTGCTATATTGGGTTGATTGGTTTGACCACAAGCTGTAAAAATGTTAACCCTGCCATACATCAAAAACTTCTCAGAAAGCACCAACAGACTATTACAACCACATGGAATCAGACACAAAACAGCTAAAGCTCTATAAAACATCATAAATAAAGCAATAAGACCCAGCAGCCCCAGAAGAAAATGCTACATGCTAAAAATCGTTCCAAAACAACTGAAAGGTACTGGGATGTGTATTATAAAGCAAGATTTCTCCTGCTTGACTTCATAATCTGCCCACAAATTGGGGGCTTGCTGATAGGCTGTGAAGCAAAGCAAGTACTATGCCTCTTAATTGCAGAACATGATCAAGGAAGCAAGATTCATACAGTCTGTCTAAATGCGTTTTAATACTAAAAATTGCACATCAAAATTTAGCAGCTTGAGAACTGAGATAGCAACCCTTCACCTCTTCTTGTTTTACTGAGTTCATTAAGATGGCGTCTCTGAATTTCTTTGTCTCAGAATGTTTGCATAACAGATTTAAATGGGATCTCCTCTCTGCTGATTGTGTTTAAATATGCTCTTCTTTCTTTCTCGCCATCAGCACGGTCTCACAACAGCAGAGCTTCTCGTGCTTTAATGGACAGCCCCCCCCCCACTCCAGTTCAAGCAACTCAACACCGTCACAGACTGCTAATCTAGTTGAGTCCAGCCATCTGTTAAAACCATCTGCACCACATCAGTGTTGCAATGGTAGTGCATGGTTTCCTGCCAGACAGAGACATTGAGAAATGGGGTGGGCAGCAAAGTAATCAGAACATCACCATTTGGTGGCAAACCAAACAGAATCTTTAGATGGAGGATAGAGAATGTTATTTCTGATGACTTGAAGATAGCTGAAAATCTAATGGGAAAATCTGTCTGTTGTCTTCTGACAGACAGCAAATTCTGTCTATTCCCTCATTCCATACTGCTATAATCATTCCTATTTCTCTCCTATCAAATTTTACTCAGTCGCCTGAGGATGCAGACATGATCCACAGAAGGATATTTGAAAATAATGGTACTTTCAAGTGCCAGGGAATCTAGGAGATCCAGGAAGTTCAAAGGATATAAAGATTTAATGTAAGCTTAAGCTCGCTACAAGAATCTTAACTATTAATGGTCAAAAAAATGTGGTGATAAATAAAGAATTCACAGTGAGCTGGACTCAAATCTCTTGTGGACATGAAGGAACTCATGACTGATGATGTTTTTGACCCCTCTCTCAGGCTCAGCCTGGTCATCTTCTTTAGGTATTAGTGTCAGTGTTCCAGCAACCCTCCATCCCAACCAATAACTCAGAGACAGACAACTCTCAAGGTTCCTTTATTTGGATAGTAACTGGCACATCTGTGGAATCCCAAATCTGAAAGTTTCGGGCTTCCTTGCAAAAATCAAAACTACAAATCCATCCCCCCTTAACCATCATCACCTCACATGATCCAATTACCATCTGTCCAAAAGTAAGATTTCTATTTCATTATGTGCCACACTCAGTGACCTTGAACTCACAAAAGAATTTTATTTTGTCTCACTAGTCATACTCAAATGAATTCCTCCCTCCCACTTTCTCAAGCTCAATCGTGGCAGTGTGAGAGCATCGAATCTCAATATGGCTTCAAAAACTGACAGTTAGTTTCTAAAGTGATGTATGATTGTTATTGTTGTCAATCATGCTTTTCTTCAATAAAGTAATTTGGCATTGGGGGTGTATGTTCTTAAGCTTTTTTAGACTTTGGGATCAATGTGAGTTCTGAGTGAAGATCTAGAAAAAAATAACAAGAGTCATCACATAACGAGAGTATTTTGGGAGGAAATTTCATGCATAATTCAATGAAATTCTGGTATATTTTTATTCCTTTTGCTCTGCTCTGGAATGGAAAGTGTTATGGTTTCAGCTGCAGCAAGGACAAGTTTAAAAAGCAGGTCAGCTTCTGACACAACCTAGTCAAGTTCAGATTTATAATTGCATTAAAGAACTGTTCAGAGATCAGTGATGTCAAATAAGCATCGGAGCATCAGCTAAATCAGAATTTTTAGGAGATAGTTTGCCTAACAGGTTTAAGTTGTTGTATTGGTTTAGTATTTTAGTAAGAGAGTGATATTTCATATTTTAAATCTCTCTGTGTGTCTCACTTTATATGTGTTCAGTCACTTAATTCAACCAATATTTGTCATAATGTATCACTACTTAAATGGGATAGTTCAACACATGCTATACACACACACATACTTTACATGATAAAACAAGCAAAAGCAAAAAACAACAAAAAACAACAGACTCCCAGCCAGATTAAATTGCTAAGATTACCTTTTTGCAGCAAAAATCATTACATCTTGGACACTTTACCAATAAATGTATGTGCTAATACATTTACTGCTCTTTAAGATGTATAGTCTTTCCTCTTTTTTTGTAGGTCCATTTAGCCCAAGCTGGAATGCAGTGGAGGGAGACATTTATTGGCGATGAACAAAGACATGTGAAAAAAATGATGGCTTGTGCATAAATAAGGCAGGAGGCAGAAGAGAATAAGGCAACTATATCCAGTGAGATTTCCAGTTTTAATAGTAGAGAATATATGTAATTCACAGTTTGAGTTGTAAGTTTGGTGTTCTGTGAACCTGGTTGTCTTTCCTACAGATGCACGGGAGAGTGGAAATTTCTGGCTGGCATCCACAATGTTATCATAAGGACTGTACTAGCCACTATGCAGGATAGGTAGAAGATTAGTAAAATGTGGCCAAGAACTTCAATCAGCTGTCAGTTCTTAATCTCTCAACACAAATTCAACTACAATTTCAACTGGGAAACCTGTTGGTATTCTAGACCTGGCCAAATTCAAAAAGTTCTTCAGAATTCCTGGAAGCATAGCATTCAGACAGATGCATAGAGATAAACCCCATCTACATGTCATTTAAAAGATACAAACAAAAATCAAGAAAAAGACAATCAGAGCAGAGCAGAATTTCTAGATAAATAGGAAATAGCATTAAATAAGAACCAATAAGCAATAATCAAGGAACTGAAGAAGCTTCTTGGATGAGGAGTGAAATGTTTTCAAAGAAAAAAGCAAGAAACTCCAGTTGCCTTTTGAAAAAAAAAAAAAGGGGGCACTTTTGGAACAATCATTATTTGGATGGCTGAGAATCTATGTAGACAATAATCAAGGAAACATTAAGGAAGGAGCATACCCCAACCAAGATTGTCAGGGCAAGCTGCTATATGTAAACAGTCAGCAAATTCTGTCTTCTATGGACTCACATGACATAACATAGACAGAATGAAATGTTGGCAGAAAAAAATAACCAATCATAGAAGACAGCAAGAATCTTAAGAGATTTCCAGTTTGAGGAGAGGAGAGGCAGTTATGGGAGTACCAACAATAATGGGTGTCTGTGGAGATTTTCAGTCATCCAGGTCATGGTTGTCCCAAAAATGCTTATTCAAAGAGGCAACTGTTTTTTCTTTGAAGAAGTTTCACTTCTCACACAAGAAGCTTCTTCGGATCAAATCTTCTTGGATGAAAAGCGAAATATCTTCAAATAAAAACCAGAAAGCCCATTTGCCTTTTTGAAAAAGCACCTTTAGGACAACAATAACGGGCAGAGTCTAAAAAGACCTTCTTCTTATGTTATTTGACAAGGGCTGAAATTGAGAAAGATTTCTAAGAAGTGATTACCAGTTCAACGAATTTGATGCAGAATAAAAAGTAGTATTTTACTGTCCAACTGAAAATTGTATGAAAAGGAGGTCAAACGCATACAAATAGCTCCCTGATAGAAACCATCAATTTGCATCCTTTTCTCTTGTGTTCACCCATTAACCCATTCCATTATATTTTTAAATTGATCTGCATTTTCCAAAGTACCCATATTAAAGTCAGAATTTCATGATTGCTTACTTATATCTTTTTACATGCATTTTATCTCAAATGTGGTTTTCTAAGTGATATTTTTTTCCTAAGTCAAGAAGTACCTCAGAATGTTCAGGGCATATAAAAGTAAGCCACAATCTAATCAGTTAAATGTGGAATTGGCAATTACCAAATCCTTCAATCATCTCTAACTGGAATAAAGATAATCATTTATATTCTTAGCAGCAGGAGTTCTGAGGATATTTTTAAAGCTGACACTTATAAATGTTTATTTGCAAATAGTGTGAATGAAATTGTTTGGATATTGTCAGATAAATGTGATTAAAGGTTCTGGTATTCTATTGGCATGACACCAATCTATAGAAGCCCAATTTATCAGCAAAGTCACAAGTTATGAACTTAGGGGATACTTAACAATAGAGTCTTTTAGTCCATTTCTGCTGCAAAAAACTTGGATTTAATTACAACAAGCCATTGGCCTGCACAGTTTTCTAATTGATGTAACACAGCTCCCAGCTGTTTAAAATGGTCATATTTACATATGGTGGATAGAGAGAGCTATCCACCTTTAAATATTTAACTCTACTGTATGCTTATCTCTGTATTTTGAGAAGGATTTAAATCAATGGCACCTCTTAATGCAAGAACAGAATAAAACATCACACAATATCAAGGGCAATATGGCATATTTGCCCTTCTCTAAAAAGGCTGTGACTTTTTCAAATGCAGTTGTGGTGGATATATAGTTTGGCACATACTTTTTCAGAAATGAACTGCCATCTCCCTCAAAGTAGTTACCATATTAACATTGATTTGAATTTAAGAAATTGAGATTCAAATCTCCACTTGACAACAGATCTCATAGGTGACTATGACTTGTTCCCTGTTTCCAGTTAACTCTACTTCACTGGGTTATTTTATGATTAAATTAAGGGGGACTTTACCCAGAGGTGGGCTCCAAAAAATTTAACAAGTTCTCTGCCCAGTTGCTGGGTAAGCGTGGCCATGGTAAGTATGGCTTAGTCAGCCTCCTACACCACCCTGGGAGTGAAAACGAGCCATGGGGGAATGTTTTCCCCTTCCCCAGGCTCCAGAGGCTTTCTGAAAGTTGGAAATGGGCCTGCTTCTGGCCTTCCGGAACTTTCAGGGCACCCTCCTTGAGCCTCTGCACAGGCCCTTCCCTTACCTGCGATCCAAAATAGGCCATGTGGGGATTCCTGAGAGGGGTGGAGCCAGTCAGTGGTGGGATTTGCCAGTTCGCGGAAGTGGCCATAAAATTAACAACTGGTTCACTTGAACCAGTGAGACCTGGTAGCAGCCTACCCCTGACTTTACCTCTCCTGTCCTCTTCTGCTCTTTCTTTTTTGTAGATGGTCTAAATAAGAAAGAAAGAAAGAAAGAAAGAAAGAAAGAAAGAAAGAAAGAAAGAAAGAAAGAAAGAAAGAAAGAAAGAAAGAAAGAAAGAAAGAAAGAACCAGGAGCTCCCTTGCAGCTTAGAGAGAAAAACAATAGAAAGGAATCTAAAATACCCCAGGATCATAGATCTGGTCCTTAAATGTTGAAATATGACTCATAGTGTGCACTGATAGTCTTTAATAATCTCGTTCCCATGGTCCTATTCCACCGATCATTTACTTAAGGCTAAATTGAATTATGTATATTCTTCTGGCCAGGGATAGATTCCTAGCACCCTTCTTACCATCTGAAAGTAACCCCATCAATCATTAGTATGTGTTCAATCTCTGCCTGCAGTGGTATTCTTACTGGCTCCAATCGCTTAGTGGAAAGCCATTTATCAAAGTGAAAACATACTCTTTCAGAAAAGAAGGTATTCAAGCTTACTAAACACTGGAACATCCAGGAGAAAATAAAGAGTAATTATTTATATGTGAACTATCACATCACATAATTAAATTCTGGAGAACTGTTTTCACATCAATATTCAACAATGAATGAGCTCTTTCATTACGCAGGGAAATTGCAGGTCAGGTTAATCACTAATCATGAGTGCATTGGAAATGAAGTTGATAATGCAGCTTTGCTTGTTGTGTGGCTTAATTTGATAGTTTGAAATTCACTACATTTAGCCATTGCTTTCTAATTTCTCAAAACATTTAGGCCCATGATTCTTACTAAAAAGAAATTTAAATATAATGGGTACATATTTATATATAATGCAAATTTGCTTTAAAGGGATTGGAAAAGGAAAAAACTTCCATTAGTTCAAATTTGTCTGACAAAAGGAGCATTAATCCCATTGAGCTTCCGAAGAAGACACTTGTAGGTTTTGCAGGATTCTTTCTCTTGAATTGCAGAGGTAAATCTAGAAAAATAAACATCAGAAGGTTCCTGTTACCAATCTCAAAGTAGGATTTGATGAAACTTAGTTGATTCCCTTCCCTAAATATTAATTCTCTAAGCAATCCAAATTCATAACTGGAACATAAAGACATAAATAGGAGTCAATTGGTTTATTGATTATTTACCATCAAGTCCTTGCCAGCTCTTAGCAACTACCTAGATACAGACTACAGAACAACAGAGTTGGTAGGGATCTTGGGGACTTCTATTCCGAACCACTGCCCAAGCAGGAGACCCTATACCCATGATGGCGTGAACCTTTGGCATGAATGCCAGAGGTGGCATGCAGAGCCCTCTCTATGGGCACGTGAGCCATTGCCCCAGCTTAGCTGCACTGTGCATGCATGCATGCCTCCTGCCAGCCAGCTGGTCTTTGGATCTCTGCCATGCATGCACAGGGGATGGGGTGCATGCACAGGGGACATGCAAACATGTGGGGGGGGCATTCATTGCATTTTGGGGATGTGCACATGCACCCGTGCTTTGGGCACTTGGTGCCAAAAAGGTCAGTGATCACTGCCCTATACCATTCTGGACAAATGAATGCTGAATCTCTTAAAAACCTCCAGTGTTGGAGCTCCCACAACTTCTGAAGGCAAGCCATTCCACTGATTAATTGTTTTCACTGTCAGGAAATTTCTTCTTGATTCTAGATTGGATCTCTCTTTGATAACTTTTCATCTGTTACTTCTTGTCTTGCCCTCAGATGCTTTGGAGAACAGATGTCTCCTTCTTCTTTGTGAAAGCCTCTCAAAATTAGAAGACTGTTATCATGTCACCCCTAGACCAGGGGTGGGATTCTACCAGCTCGCACCTATTTGCTAGAACTGGTTGTTAACATTCTAAGCAGTTCGGAGAACCAGTTGTTAGAAGAAATTACTGGCCTAATCCTGTAAGGAAGGCAGGAAGGAAACTGTTATGTCTGGATGGTGGGTTCCAAGGAGAGACGAGGCTCTCGAAGTAGTGACAACAGCTCTTAATTAGGAAATCAGATACTGAGACGAAAACCCTAGCCGCGGCAGCTCTTTTTATAGAGCTGGCTGTGGCTAGGCATCCTATGACATGCTTTTGAGCTTGCCGCGCTTGGTTTTACCCCATCGCGGCAGCCTGAATATGAACCAATCAGAATGCTTAATATTGTCCAATCACGGCCCGGCTTTTCCGGACCAATAGGAATGCAGGCCTACAAGCCTGCTAGTATGGAACAGAAACATTCTGGTGTTGCTTACAGAAACTGCCTCTCCATTAACCCTTATTACATTCTTGGAAGGACAAGACTTCCTGTCTCAGGAACATCTCTGGAGTTTTTTTTCCTCCTTGGCTGGTAATTTGCTTGTGTGGAGTGACCATTCAAAGTTATAATGGCACTGAAAAAAGTGACTTATGACCATTTTTCACATTTACGACTGTTGCAGCATCCCCACAGTCATGAGAGGCCAGGAGAGGAGATGCGCGCCTCGATGTGAGTGATATTGAGTTGGCCACACCCAGCCAATAACATGACCACTAAGACATGCCCACCAACTAAGCCACAGACCTGGTTGTTAAAAACTTTGAATTCCACCCCTGCCCTAAACAGATTTTCCTCATGACGATCTGTTCCTAACCTGATTGAAAAAGATATTGAGACCCTGGAGAGAATGCAGAGAAGAACAATAAAGATAATTGGGTGGCTGAAGGCTAAAACATAGGAAGAATGGTTGCATGACTTGGGTATGTCTAGTCTAGTGAAAAGAAATATGGCTGGCACAATAGCAGGTTCCAATATTTGAGAGACTGCCACAAAGAAGAGGGGATCAACCTATTTTCCAAACCACCATAAGGCAAGACAAGTTGGAAACTGAACAAAGAGACAAACAACCCAGAATCAAAGAGAAATTTCTTGACAGTGAGAACAATTAATTAGTGGAATGGCTTTCCTTCAGAATTTGGGCACTCCAACATTGGAGGTTTTTAAGAGATAGGACAGTCATTTGTCCAGAATGATATAGGGTCTCCTGCTTAGGGAGTGAGTTGGACTAGAACAGAGGTCACCAACATTTTGGACCTTAGGGACCACCAAACTCATAATTTTAAATCCCACAGACCACTAATATGAATTTTGACTGACAGCGGCTTGTTGATGTTGGTGGGAATGTCGTTCCCATATTCCAGAGCTGCAGTAGTCACAGGACTGGCCCTTTGGTCATTCCGGAGCAGCTGCTCCTTCACCGAGGTGCACAGGCCTGCCATGGACTGGAGGAGCTGCTCCTGGATGACCAAAGGGCCAGTCTTTTGACTACTGCAGCTCTGGAATATGGGACCGACTTTCCCACCAACATCAGCAAGCCACCCTGGAGCGGATTTCCCTCCCATACCATTGGTCTTCCCTTCCAGTTCCAGCTTGCATGGCTCTACTCAAGACAAGGTTTGCGCTTGGCCAAAGGGTATGGGCCAGCAGGTGGGCGGGCCATGTGGGTGGCACAACCTTGTGTTCCTGCGCAGCCTGGATTAATAGCTTTGGGGGGAGTGCTTTGGGAGGGACATTTCTCTGCAGACCACCAAAATTTTCTCATGGACCACCAGTGATCCCCAGCCCACTGGTGGGCAGCTACTGGACTAGAAGACCTCCAGAGGAACAATTGAGTTTCAAATAATATGAATTGGAACTCATAATTAAATGAAATCCTGAGTTCTGCCAATTTTTAAATAAGTCCCAGTTTATTTTGGATAGCCCTTGTCTGAAAATGGTTGCACACTAATGGTTGCAGATTCATAGACATTTTGAAGGGTGCAGACACATTTCCATTGCAACTGACTACAACTCTTTAAAGCAGCTGCATCTTTTCCAGGATTTCTGCAGTCACCCTCTGTAATGTCTTCTTGGCAAAAGGTGCCTTAGATTTCATGAGCTGCAGATAGACATGCTTGTACCATTGTGCACACCAGGGCATCTTTTCACCTTTGAATCAGAAGCTCTGCCCAGCCCTCCTATGTCTTTTACTCTGAGCCCAAGTTAGCTCTGATTTAACATGTATTTGTACAGCATCCATGGTGTTTTGAATTAACGTTTCTTTCTCAGGTTCATATTCTGACAGTAAACTCTTTATCAGGCATAGAATATAAGTATATGTATTATAATCTGTGTTGGAATATTGGTAAGCAAGGTACTTAGGGTGGAAATAAAAAGTCAATGCTGAGAACCTTCCAGGGGGGACGCTGCAGCAAGGAGTACAATCACATGAGTTGCATTGTCAATTTATCACTGGAGATATTGGAAAACAACATTGAACAAATGCAAGGTGGGAGTAATCTGTTCATTTTATTAACTAGAATTGGTAGAAAGGAATTTATATTTTTAATCAGCATGTGGAAAAGTGTGGAGCTGCATAAAAATTAATGACTTTTTAAAATGATTGTTCCTTGCTGCAATAACAATGCCTTTTAGAAACTTTTTTTTGAATCAAGGAAGTTTGGTTTACAACAGCAAGCTAAAAACAGCTCAAGAAGGCAAAATTGCAGCTTTTGGAAAGGTGAAGAATATAAAAAAAAAACAGCAGCAAGTGCTTTGCAAGCTTTGCAAGCACTTTATTAAGTTTAGCTATGCAATACAGATTGACACTGTTGTGTATGTATATAAGTAATAAAGTGTGAGCTTGGAGTAGGTGCGGGGTTCTGGCCCTGCACTTCTGATTGGCTGTTAAGTGGCCGTACCGGATTGGCCCGTTCCGGGGAATCCAATTGGCCCTTAACAGAAAGTTCCTATTGGTCATAAAAGCTAGCGTTCCTAGCTTGTTATTGGTTAAAACGTTACAAGAGTTGCCTATATAAGGCGAGGGTTACTGTTGTTTTATCGAGAAGTCACTATGTAAATAAAGAGCTGAAGTTCACCGTTCAGAGGCTTGTCTCCATTCCTCCTCACCCATTCTCAAACTTAACACTGGCGACGAGGATGGGATGTGGAGACATCTGAATCAACGAAACTTCAAAGAACACTGAGCACGTGACAGACGACGCCAACAATGGAACCATGTCCGGCGGCATCATACCACCCGCTCCATTCAATCCAACCCAAGAGGACTAGGAGTCCTACATGGATCGCTTCCAAATGTTCCTAGAGACAAACAATTTGAAGGACGCCACACCAGGAAAGAAACGGGCGGTGTTCCTAAGGCATTGCGGTCCAACTGGATTTAAGATGGCTAAAGCACTAGCCAAACCCCGAAAAGCAAAAGCGATGGATTGGAATGACCTCGAACCTCTCCTGCGAGGTCACTACGCCCCAACTGTGCCTACGCTGGTGAGACGGCACGAGTTTTTCCAGAGGAACCAGCAAAAGGGAGAAAGTGTGGCCGACTTCATAGCAGACCTCCAAAATTTGGGAGGCCTCTGTGAATTCGCCAATTTAGAAGAGGCACTACGAGATTGCTTAGTCCTGGGATTAGATGCACCAGGCGTGCAAAGCAAGCTGATGGCAAAAGGAGACATCAGCCTTGCTGACACCATCGCCAAAGCCACGGCAGCAGAGGCAACCAAGAAGTCGGCTGCACAACTACGCCGCAACCGCGTTACGGCAAGCGACATTTTATCCAAGTCAGAAGGACAGCTGGCGACAACGCACCACAAAGACCTCTCTTTGTCGTCAGACAGCGACGAAGAGGAGGTCCATCGACTGTGGTCTGACCGGGACTATCACCCGAAGGCCTTACGCCCTTGTGCTGGTTGTGGAGCCAACCATGCCAGATCCAAATGCAAATTCCGCGACGCACTCTGCCACAAGTGCGGGAAACGAGGTCACATTGGACGGGTCTGCTGCAGCTTGACAGGACCCAGCCAGGCCTCAAAAGGGACGAACTATCGCCAATCAACAGGAAACCGTGCTGTAAGGCGAGAACCAGTAAACCACTCCTACAGAAATCGAGCTTTGCAGAGAGAAGAGGCTCACCATACTATCACTATCGGTCACGCCTCAACCTTGGACACTAAGAAAATTCGAGTCACAGTAGCCATCGAAAACCAGCCTTGCCTCATGGAAGTTAACTCGGGATCGTCCCTCTCGATGGTGTCATGGAAGACACTCAAGCAACTCATCCCCACAATTCAATGCCAAGATCTACGGTTCCAACGCCTCATCCTCAAGGACTACCAGGGGAATCGAATCCCCGTCGTCGGGTCCTGCTGAGTCCGAGTCTCCTTCAAGAAGTACACAGCGTACTTACCTTTAACGGTCATCGATAGAGATAGGCCTAGCCTACTGGGCCTCCAATGGTTCGCGCCACTCGGCATTGAAGTGGCCGGCGTTAACCGAGTCGGTGGCTGTGACTGGGAGGAAGACCTTATATCTGAGTTCGGGGACGTCTTCGCGGACAGCTTAGGCGAGTACAAAGGGACCCTGATCTCATTCAGCTTAGATCCAAAAATAGCTCCCATTCGTTTGAAGCCCAATCGAGTTCTGTTCGCTTTAAAACCAAAAATCGATGAACAACTCGACAAACTGATAGCTCAGGGGGTGTTGAAGCCCCTCGATCACTCCCCTTGGGAAACCCCTATTGTAACACCCATCAAGCCAGATGGGTCAATCTGAATTTGTGGGGACTACTGGGCCACCTTGAACCACGCCCTGCAGCAGAACGCATATCCAGTCCCGGTGGTGCAGCACCTCCTCCATTCCCTGGGGGGCGGGAAAGTTTTTGCTAAATTGGATTTAGCTCAAGCATATCAACAATTACCAGTGGATGAAAAAACGGCACAGGCCCAAACTATTGTGACGCACCGCGGTGCCTTTAAATGTACCCGGCTGCAATTTGGAGTTAGTGTAGCCCCGGGGATCTTCCAGAGCCTTATGGAAAGGTTATTGCAAGGAATTAAAGGCGTGGTCCCTTATTTTGACGATGTTTTAATAGCAGCCCCAACAAAATTTTTTTTACAAGACCGGTTAAAATCAGTCCTAAAAAAATTCCAAGAAGCCGGCCTTAGGGTTAAAAAAAACAAATGTAAATTATGTACTGACAGTGTTGAGTTTCTGGGGTACCTGATTGATAGCCAGGGCATTCACCCCACTGAGAGTAAGTTAAAGGTGATCAAAAACGCTCCCAGGCCACGAAGCAAGGCCGATCTCCAGGCGTTCCTAGGTCTCATCAATTTTTATAATGTATTTTTACCGCACAAAGCAACCGTCGCTGAACCGCTACACCGATTGTTAGATAAAAAAGCAATGTGGTTTTGGGGTCACCGAGAAGAACAGGCATTTCAAAATGTTAAAAAACTGCTCACATCTGACTCTGTACTCATGCAGTATAACAAGACTTTGCCGTTAGTTATAACCTGCGATGCATTGCATTTTGGGGTGGGCGCCATTTTGAGCCACATGCTGCCTAATGGGAACGAAGCCCCTGTTGCATATTTTTCAAAGACTCTTTCGAAAATAGAGCAGAACTATGGACAAATTGATAAAGAAGCCCTCGCAATCGTCTCAACTGTGAAAAGATTTCACAAATACGTATATGGGAGGGTTTTTACCATTGTGACTGAGCACAAACCGTTGCTAGGGATAATAGTCGGGGATAAGCCGACTCCCCACATATTATCCCCTAGGATGACCCGATGGTCAGAATTCTTAGCTGCTTATAATTATCGGTTGCAATATCGGCCAGGGAAAGCCATTCCCCACGCCGACGCATTGAGCCGAGCACCGCTTCCAGAGACTCTCGACGATCCAGCACCAACGGTAACCATGTTGCAAATCGAGGCACTCAACTCGCCACCATTGACTGCATGAGACATCGCGAGAGAAACCAAGCGCAACCACACCCTAGCACAAATCCTGGGTTGGGTAGAACACGGATGGCCATTGGATCAAGTATCAGATGACTTCACACCGTTCAAGTCTAGGCAGACTGAACTCTTCTCCCAGAAGGGCTGTATCATCTGGGGCGACAGAGTCGTTATTCCAGAGCGGCTCCGTAAAACATTGCTGAGAACATTGCACGAGGGCCACCCCGGCATCGTGCGAATGAAAGCACTTGCACGAAGCTACGCATGGTAGCCGGGCATTGACAAGCAAATCAAACAGTGGGTTAAAGCTTGCCCCCGGTGCCAAGAAGTCAGCAACGCCCCACCAAAAGCCATGCCTACTGAATGGGAGACACCTCGTGGACCCTGATCCCGAATTCATCTGGATTTCGTGGGACCAACCAAGGGCCACACCTTTCTGCTTACAGTCGATGCCTATTCAAATTGGCTCGAAATTCATCGTATGACGACTACGACCTCCGAGGCAGTCATCAAGGTTCTCAACAGACTCTTTGCAACCCATGGACTACCAGACGTCCTGGTGTCCGATAACGGGCCACAGTTTACTGCACTAGTGTTCGAACAGTATCTTGCTGATCATGGCATCTGCCATGCGCTCACCTCGCCTGTGCATCCTGCGACCAATGGCCGAGCAGAATGCATGGTCCAATTTGTGAAGAGAACCTTGCAAAAAGTAGACTACGACAACATTGACAAACAGGTCAATCAAATCCTCTTCTTGCAACACATCACTCCACATAGCATCACTGGCAGAACTCCCGCCGAACTGCTTATGGGACGAAGGCTCTGCTCCCACCTCGACTGGTTGCACCCTGCTTATGAACCGGAGAAACCACTAGGATCCAGCGGCCGCTGTCGCACCTTCCAGGTAGGAGACCTTGTGTGTGCAAAGAACTTATTGGGCGACCCATTGTGGATGGAAGCGACAGTAGTATGTGTAACCGGCCCCAGATCCTACCTGGTGCAATGCCTTGACAATAAACTTTGGAAACGGAATATTGACCAATTGCGGTCATGACTTGCAGCGGCCAGTCCGCAACTCCCCTGCGACCAAACTGAGGGGGGGGGAGGTATGGAAGATGTGGAAATCCTTGAGAACCCGCTCGAAAGAAACGACGATTTAAATGTAACTCAAGAAGCGGAGCTGGAGGGAGAAACGTTCGCACCTCAGGGAATTGCGGAAAATGTGGGCAATGACTTGGAAGTGAACTCTGAACCAGAGGCAGCCCCACCACCAAGCGGCGATCTACCTCAGCTGGATTGCAACCAGCCAATACAAAGGAAATCCAAAAGACTGAAAAGGCAGCTGTCCTATTTAAGGAACTATGACTTGGACTAAGGAACCAGGGGGAGGGGGTGTTATGTATGTATATAAGTAATAAAGTGTGAGCTTGGAGTAGGTGCGGGGTTCTGACCCCGCACTTCTGATTGGCTGTTAAGCAGCCGTACCGGATTGGCCCGTTCCGGGGAATCCGATTGGCCCTTAACAGAGAGTTCCTATTGGTCATGAAAGCTAGTGTTCCTAGCCTGTTATTGGTTAAAACCAAGTTACAAAACTTTTACAAGGGTTGCCTATATAAGGTGAGGGTTACTGTTGTTTTATTGAGAAGTCACTATGTAAATAAAGAGCTGAAGTTCACCGTTCAGAGGCTTGTCTCCATTCCTCCTCACCCATTCTCAAACTTAACAGACACCAAATAGCTCTGGTCTGTGTCTGGACAATAATGGATATTCAAATATATTCTATTTTCTACATAGTGGGGCTTTGTTTGCTTGTTTATTTGTTTGTTTTTTTGAGGGAATATCTGACTCTACAGATATAGGTTACATTTAATTGCCTCAAGATAGTTATTCATTCTGTCTTACTCAGACAAAGAATATTTTGGTCACTTGACAGGAAATCCATCTAAAATAAACCCTTTCCATCTAAAAATCCATCTGAAATAAACCCTTTCAAACTGAATTAGAAAGTTCCTGGCTGGGTAAAACTTCAGGAATTTTTTTTTAATGAAAACTTAACGATTTCTGCCAATGGGCCCCATACATTGTTAGAGATGTAAAAAAGAGATGTCATTTTTTTTTTGTCTCTTTAGATGAAAAATCACCAAAATTGATTCTTAGGAAAAATAAGTTTTGATCGCATTTATGTCCTGCCTTTTCTCCAGAAGCTCAAGGCAATGTACTGGTATTTGGTTCTTGATTCTCATTTTATTCCAATTTTTGTGAGATGAGTTAAACTAAGTGATGGGGACTGCCCTAAACTTAGCCCAAACATTTTACGGTCAAGTGGAGATTTGAACCTAGATTTTCCTAGCTTCTTGTCATTTGAAGAACAGCCTGTCAGAATGCAAATCATTGGCATTGAAATATAACTGTATGGTTGTTTCTAACCTTCCACCTGAGATTAGGTCTCTGTCAGATGATATCTCTATTTGGAGATTCACCATCCACAGAATATGGTCTTAGTGTAAACATGAAGTCCTCATTGGCAATATGTTATTACTAATATGATATTGAATTAATAACAATATTCAGTGTGAATGGCAGCCATTCCTGGATATGTCCTTTATCTCCCAGCTATATCCCTATTGTTCGATAATTGCCTGATGTGATAAAAGATGGGACGATTAGTCATTTTCTAATTGATGATGGCTTTCTGCACATTCAAGTTCTTACAGTATATGACACACACTGTTATTAGGATAATTAATGGAATGTCACTCTAATGATGTATGAAGTCAATGTAGCTGTTAAAGCATGTCCTGTTTCCCCCCCACCCCCAAAGACCTATATTTTCTTTTTTTTTCTAAGATCAGATATTCCTATATCAGGAATGGCCCATCATCAGGGGTGGGATTCTACCAGTTCAAACCTATTTGCTAGAACCGGTTGTCAACATTCTAAGCAGTTTGGAGAACTGGTTGTTTGAAGAAATTACTGGCCTAATCCTGTAAGGAAGGCAGGAAGGAAACATTCTGGTGTTGCTTACAGAAACTGCCTCTCCGTTAACCTTTATTACATTCTTAGTAGGACTAGACTTCCTGTCTCAGGAACATCTCTGGAGTTTTTTTTCCTCCTTTGCTGGTACTTTGCTTGTGTGGAGTGACCATTCAAAGTTACAATGGCACTGAAAAAAGTGACTTATGACCATTTTTCACACTTATGACTGTTGCAGCTTCCCCACAGTCATGAGAGGCCAGGCGAGGAGATGCGTGCTTCGATGTGAGTGATATTGAATTGGCCATGCCCAGCCAATAACATGACCACCAAACCATGTCCACACAGTCACATGACCACTAAGCCATGCCCACCAACTAAGCCACGTCCACAGAACCAATTGTTAAAAAATTTAAATCCCACCCCTGCCCATCACCCCCTTTTCCAGTTAGTAAATTAACTGTACTCCATTCAGAATGGCAGCACTTGGTTGTGTTGGTCATTTTTATAGTCCTTACTGGTTTTGCAAAAAATAAAAAATAAATTGGAAGGCTGTTATGTCCTGACTCTTTCTTTTTCTTTTTTCTGGAATCTATTTTCTTTTAAAGAAAAATCCCTATATCGCACAGAATCAAGTTATTTGGTGGACCACCACAGCCTGTCACATGGAGTCAACAAAATGAACATGCCCCAACTTCCCTTTTTTGAAACAATGCTATCTAATAGTGACTGCCTTCTCTATCACTATTCCTGGTCTTTCACAATGAGCTTCCATGAGTTTAGATGGCCCCATTTCTACTGGCGTTCCATAGAGCTGTAAAAACCTGACTTTTCTCCTATTCACTGAAAAGGAATGCAAGTGCCTCTTTAGTTATGTGTTACTGCTCCTGTCACCAGCCTTCTTTATGTGCAGACTAGCCAATAACTTGATATTGCCTGGGTATTTATTTATCCCAATCCTGTGTTAGACAGGAAAATCCTGTAGTTGGGACTCACACTGTTGTACTGTCTCTTGTACAGCGTCGCAAGTCTTCTATTTCTTTCCTCGGGACTTTCTTGTCTATGCTGGTGTTTCATTTTTGTAGTGTTGGATTGCACTTGGCCAATCGCCTGACATTTCCTTGGAGGGCTAAGAGGGAGCCCCCTTGTGGAGTATTGTGAAGCCATTACCATGGCAAGTCACTGTGCTTTATAGTAGATCATTTTAAGGTAAACACAAAGCAAGGGGTCTTACCCCCGCAGTATTTTTTCCCAGAGGGTAAGGCATATGTCTACCACATTTGGCTGAAATTGCTTGAGGCATTCCAGAGTTGTGCTGGAACATACACACACACATACACACACACACACACACATTTGGATGTTGCTACTTTGGGAAGATTTTGTATGGTATTTATGATTCTTGTTTATTTTTCTTTTCTGCATAATGCTCAGAGTCACCAATTGTGAGGGGAGGGTGACCTTATATGCCTTTGAAATATTTAATATTGAATATAAATACATCTATTTTCACATGTTAGTGCTATGAGGTGTTTGTATGCATGTGTGCCTACATAAACATATATCTACATACATATATGTTGGAAAGAAGAGGAGGGAAGTAGACTCATAGATTTTGTTGTGAATTAAGTTTGTTCCATGGATACACACTATGGACAGATTAATGTATGAAAAGGGAGAAATGGAAAGGGAATATTATAGAGGGTGTCAGAATGCCTGATGACTGATTAGTTAGAAAGTAGATAAGGAATATTTATAACTTTTTATTGCAGATTCTATTTAAACTAAAGAAAAACTCACTAAGGAAAGAAGATTTGTGTCTTTCCGGTAGATATATCTTCATTATCAATCCAGTAATAGTAGTAAGTCCTTCTGAAACAAGAGGCCTTGACTCACTTAAACCTCATTGATCTCAGTAGCTCTTCAGCTACAGTATTTGAGCTGGATGGAAACAAGTAACAATCCATTAATCTCTATAAAAGGCATAGGTTGTGTGCATGTCAATTATTTATCACACCAGATTGGAGAAAAATTAATGTGTGCAAAAAGAGACTGATGACTTTCCCCTATGTTAGATTTCTTTGAGAAAAAAGCAGCTCCTTCTCTGCTCTGCTTTTTCGAGGAGATAGTCTGCAGTCAGCAGTCATATATTTGCATAACAAACAATGACATTGCTCATAGAAACAATCCCCATAAATGCAAAAGAAGCTTTCTTTATGCAGTGGGGCATTGAAGCCATCTGCAAGGACATGCATCAATTCCACAAGGTGCTTGAGATATGGAGCTTACTCTTGAACCGTTATGAGTGCAAAACAAAACATAGTATTATGTCACATACAGAGGTGGTATTCAGCCAGTTCTGACAGGTTCTGGAAAACTGGTAGCAGAAATTTTGAGCAGTTTGGAGAACCAGTAAATACCACCTCTGATTGGCCCTTCCCCCATCTATTCACTGCCTCCCAAGGCCCAGCTGATCGGAGTCCCAGCTGATTAGCTTGGTCTTCTTTTGTTGCCCTGCACAGGAGAACAGAGCTGGAAAGCAGGTTAATGGGGTGGGGAGGAAATGGGGATTTTACAGTCCTTCCCTGGAGTGATATGGAAATGGAGATTTTGCAGTATATCCTTCCCCTGGAGTGGGGTGGAAATGGGGATTTTACAGTATCCTTCTCCTGCCACGCCCACCAAGCCACACCATACCCACCAAGCCATGCTCACAGAACTGGTAGTAAAAAAATTTGAACACCACCACTGGTTGAATCTATGAAATGCACCCATGCATACATTTTTGGTAAATGGCAAAATATAATCATAATGCATCTCAGATAGTTTAGGACCTGGACAGATTTAGAGATGAAGTTTATTTGTTTGTTTGTTTGTTTTCTAATATGCATCTGTGAGAAGCTCCTCCCCAAAGAATGAAATATTTTGGGAAATATTAAGAAAGGCAGAATATTATATTTACCTAAAGGAGAAACACGTTTTTAAAGACAGAAAGCAGACTCAGTCTTCCTACCCCCAAACTGAGGAGGCTAGCTTTTAGAAATGCAGAGTTGGTAATTCATTCAAGACATGATATTTCAAAACTCCTTGGCAGAATGGTAGGATTAGAAAACAGCCCCTCACCCAAGATCCAATACAGGATGAAATCCATTAGCCACCATAGGAACTGCCCAACGCCCTTTCAGAACATATTGCACACCCCCGCCCGAACTGTAAAAACTTCAAAGTCACAGAAACCTGGCAGCTCAAATAAACAATAAGCCAGAGGTTGACCAGATTAGGTCAGACAAACTCATAGGATTTGCATTTCCAATTTTGCCTATAGGGCCAGCTTTGACCCCTACAGAACCTCTACATGACCCCACTGGAATCTGACAACAACCAATAGAATATTAAATGACATGTTCTTGCACAGGAACAGGAAGCTCAAATTCAAAGCCCAAAGAAGGTATAAACACCCACACATTCTCAACTCCATTTGTCAGCTGCTCAGAATCACATGTGGTTCTGCTTCATCAATAAACCATCTTTCCAATCAGCCTCCATGTTTCCAGTGTCTCTTTCCCAGTTTGGAACTAAACCAGATGGATTTTTCCTTCTTCCAGTATCTTAAAGGTAACTTAAAACAAAGAAAGAAAATTGATAGAAAGCTTTTAGAGCTGATGAGGATTTGAATTATCTTTCTCCATCACAAAACTTAAACTCTTCACCCCAAAATTTCATCTCCAGCACTGAGGACAAAGCAATTAGCTTTGCTCCTTTCTCTACTTATGGACCCAAACATAATAGGAAATTAAAGTTAAACTTCATGCTGGAAAATAGAGAAGATTATTTTAAAGCTTCAGCTTTGTATTCATTCAACTGGGAACATCTTCCTTGATATGGTTTGCGTATATAGCATCTTCAATATTTTATTAAGCTTCACAGCTGCACATAATAGGTTATATCCACTTGTGCCTTTTTGCAAAACAAAGAAGTTAATTGAATAATCCAGTGGAGGTCTTGGCTAATAGGGGAGAGGACATTTGTCTTATTTCTTATTGTATGTTAAGCCAGGTTACTTTGCACTTTGTTCTGGAAGGTCTCACAATCCTCAGAAGTAGAGTTTCAAAGAGCATAAGGAAATGCTATGAAAGGCAAACATGCTTCCCTTTCACTTTTAATAGTAGAGAGGTTCATTAGAACAAATACTTTCAGGAAATGGAATACCTGGATTAAATCCTCTGAAATGTTGGTAACTGGGACAGCAGACTTGTTGAGCTATTCCCCATTAGGAGAATGAGTGCACTAAGGGAAACGTAGTGAGAGTTGTGATGAATAACATACAACCAGTATACAGATATACTGAATAGTAAAATGTAGGTTTTACTTCCAGTAAATGGGTAAACAAAGTCCAACAAACAGTCCAAATCATACATGGTTAAAGTAGTTAATATTCAATACAATCAATCCAGGGATAATCCAAAAATAAAGTCCAGTATCATAAACAAAGTTCAGTAAACTGAGTTTGCTAACAGTTGCAAGACTCTCAGCAATTCCAGAAGAATGACGATCAGGCAAAAGGCAATAGGGAAAGAGAGCTAACCAGGTTTCTGGCTCCATCTTATGGCCGTTGGAGGAACCTCAGCCAATCACAATTACAGCATTCTCTTAAAGATGCAATAGTATTAAATGACTATCTTGGTTTATATATTTCCAACCCAACTGTTAGTTGACTATCATTCCTAACAAGGCTGCCTCACAATTCTTTCCATCGGGCTCCAAAACCAAGGGAGACACATTAAGATTCTTCTAAGCAGTTTCCTTTATTGTTCCTCACCTATAGACAGAAATCTTGCCAAATTAAAATAGATGACTTGCACCATTAAACTATTAAGGAGGAGCTGTCTTTACCCTCTTTCTCCCATGTATGCTATCTAAACTGTACTGTCTCGTTCCACTGGAATGCTCCCCTCCCTGCTGAAGACCTGGATGCCATTCCATTACACCTTCCCTACCATTGAACCTGGCATTCATTCCAGGGAAGCTGATAACCCCTGTCTGTGAAGAGATGCATGGTGGTTTCCTTTACAGAAGTGCATAGCAAGGACACCTCATCTTCTCAGAAATATTGGAGCATGCATAAGATATTAGATTAGAAAGTTCTCAAAACATATTCTGAGTTTTCTATCAGGATTAGTTTTAATTAGGTAGCAATAGCACTTAGACTTATATAGCGCTTTACAGTGCTTTACAGCTCTCTCTAAGTGGTTTACAGAGTCAGCCTATTGCCCCCCAAAATCTGGGTCCTCATTTTACCCACCTCAGAAGGATGGAAGGCTGAGTCAACCTTGAGCCTAGTGAGATTTGAACTGCCAAATTGCATGCAGCCAGCAGGCAGCAGAAGTAGGCTGCAGTACTGCACTCTAAACTCTGCGCCACCATGGCTACTCAGAATAAAATAGAATAGAAGTCTTTATTGTCCAAGTGTGATTGGACACACAAGGAATTTGTCTTGATGCATATGCTCTCAAGTGTACATAAAAGAAAAGTTACATTCGTCAAGAATCATCAGGTATAACACTTAATAATAGTCATAGGGTACAATAAGCAATCAAATCATACTAGAAAACAGTCAATATAAATCAGGTAGGGGATATAATTGATTTTATGGCTGAGAAGCACAAAAATAAACACTATCTATACTTATCTAACCAGTTCCTTTTTTCCAGTAATATGGCTGCTGATTGGTAATGATTAGACTCTCTTGAGGGAAAATATGACTCTTTGTGGCACAGTAGTTCTATTGGCTGAAGAGCCTCTGAAGAACCTCTGAAGAACCTCCTCTTATGATATTTGGGAAAAGGTGAAAAATAACAACAACCCTACATTGGTTTAATAATCTTGGAGCCATCCAGGCTTAATGAAAAAAAATGAAAACAAAGATAATAGTTTCACTGCTTGAGGATAAAGTTCCTAACTCAATATTTAAAAGCGATTAAGAATAAAATGATAGGAAAACAGTGTTCTGCAGTGGCCAAAAGTTTGGTCTCTTAGTTAATAGGGTTAAATCCACTTGGAAAAGGAAAGCCATCTGATAGGTTTATTTAGCTGGTGTTTTGCTGCCAATTTGGGTAGTGTAACCCCAGAGTTCTGGAAGTATTTTGAGATATTTTCAGGGCAGAAATGATCACCTTAATAGTAATTTCCACTTTTATTTTAATTCATTCTTTTTTTCTCTCCCCTGCTCTCCAATTTGGCCATCAGACATGACTTGTCCATCTTTAGGGGTTTGGGGGTATGGCATGCTAGAAGGACCAGAGCATGATCGATGTGACATTAAGTGGCTGTCCGTGATTTAAGGATACACAAATAGATTGGATGTATACACTGTTGTTTTTTCCCCCTGATTCACATGCATGCCATTTGAATTTGTTGTTCTTATAGTGTATATATTTCAGGGTGCTGTAAGGTTTTTTTTTTTAAGGAAATAAGGGTTTTTGTTTTTTTTTCATCAAAGAGAGTGGGGTAGTTTAAAAGCTAGCCTATTTCAATATGGACAATTCACAGCTAAGGGAAGTGAGATAATATGTTATAATTCTAGTGGACTTAATCAGCTTATTGATTTAGACATTTAGCCCATTTAAATGCTTGGGCACTGCATCTGAATAAATAAACTTAAGATCAGCATGGGGAAAAATGATTCAGGTAAATTAACCTAGTGCCAAAAGAGCAACAGTATTAAAGTGATGTTAATAATCATGAAACTTCCAAATCCCCAATCATAGGCACACACAGAAGAAGGAAACTATCTTATCCATAGTTCTGCTGTCAAACTCAATTTCATTGAGGGCTACATCATGGTTGTGTTTGATTTCAGGGGTCCGGGTGTCTGTGGCTTGAGTGAGCATGGCCAACTTGACATCACTCATGTTGGGGGCATCCGTCATGGCCTGAGCACTCTGCCAGTGAAAATGGGCTCCTGGGCTCCGTTTTCAGATGGCCTCCTGCAACTTTTTGCCAGCAAAACCAGAGCTGTTTCCTTTGCTGTTTCCAGGCCAGATCTAAGCACATCATGGTCCGGATCCAGCCCATGGGACTTGAGTTTGACACCCCTGACTTAGAATAATAAGAAGGTACATCTCCTGACACAGAGTGTATCATCCAGGGGTGGGATTCTACCGGTTTGACCCAGTTCAGGCAAACCGGTAGCTTTGAAAAATCAGCTGTGAGCGAGCCAGTTCACTCCAATGATCAGCTGTTGAGCCACCGCCCGGGCTCTAGTCTCTGCTTTATTTCCAGGTTTTCCAGCTCAGGTGCTTCACGGGGCACAGCCAATTGCCACGTGTCTGTGGTTCTACACACAGGGCTTGCAGCAGAAGGTGAGTTGCAAATGCTGTGTGCATGAGAAGCAGGTGCTTACTGAACTGATTGTTACACTGGTTGAATCCCACCCCTGGTATCATCTGATGCTCATCTAGAGTTACTGCATATTCATCTTGGACAGGTTGAGCTATCTTGGTCGTAACCCCAGTGTATGTTGAGATTGTAGCCATTTGGTCAGGATTTTTTAATTTTTTAAAAAAAGGTACTGAAAACAAACTTTCAGTTGGGCTTTTATTTGTTGATAATTGTACTTTATTTTTAATCTTTTGGTTTAAATATTTCTTTATACTTCACATCTTTTAGCATAAATTACCAGTAATTTAATAGAAATAACTAGTCTAAGTAATGAAGATCATGCTACTTTGAATACAAAACTAGGCATCCACCAGACAGCAGACATAATTTTCTGTGTTAATTAACCTGAACCCTCATCTAGTGATTGGGTGGATTTTGCAGATATTCTTGTAGAAGCAAATCACTTACGGTTCAGTGGTGATATTCAGCAGATTCTGACCAGTTCTGGAGAACCGGTAGTGGAAATTTTGAGTAGCTCGGAGAACTGGCAAATACCACCTCTGACCAGAGATTTTACAATATCCTTCCCCTGCCATGCCCACCAAGCCACGCCCACTGAACCAGTAGTAAAAAAAAATTGAATCCCATCACTGTTGCGGTCGCTAAGTAAGATATTACATGATTGCAACTTGCAATTTTATTGATGGCTTTTCTATTAATTCTATTTGTCAGAAGCCTATGAAAGGTGCAAGTGGTAATCCCATGACTTCAGGATGCTATGATGTCATGACAATGAGGACCGATCATAAAGTTGTATTTCAGTATCATTGTTATTTCAAATGGTCAATAAACAGGACAGTCATTAAGTGACAGAAAATTAAAAAAAACTCTGCCAGTATTAATTACCATTTACAATGTCTGTGTTACAAGCATAAGATTATTTAAGTTTCCATCCCAAGTTGAATATAAGATAAGAAAGAATCACATCAAAGTATTACTTATATGATAATATAAGTATTATCACACACTTCAATATTATCACACACTTCAATAATTATAGGTAGTCCTCAACTTACCACAATTGAGCCCAAAATTTCTATTGTTCTATTGTTAAGTGAGTTTTGCCCCATTTTATCGCCTTTCTTGGCAATTTTGTTAAGTGAATCACTGTAGTTGATAAGTAAGCAATCTGGTTGTTAAGTGAATCTGGCTTCCCCATTGACTTTGCTTGTCAGAAGTTTGCAAAAGGTGATTAGATGACCTTGGGACATAGCAACGGTCATAAATATGAATCAGTTTCTAAGCAACTGAATTTTGATCACATGGCCATGGGGATGCTGCAAAGGCTGTAACTTTGAAAAATGGTCATAAGTCACATTTTTCAGTGCCGTTGTAACTTTGAATTTGTGACTTTGTCACAAAACAAACTGTTGTAAGTCAAGGACGAGCTGTACTTAATAGGAGGAATTCCTGTGTGTGTGTGTGTTTGTGTGTGTACATGTTTAGAAGTTGAAAATAAATAAACCATAAATAAACCATTTATTTTAAATTTAATAGAAGTTAAACTGTATAAAAGTTAAAATACTTAAAGTGTAGGAAAAAACATTGTAGGAAAATAATAATCTCTTTTTTTTTAACTGCAACATATCACTCAGCATGGTAAGTATAACCATCAACAGTCTGGCTTTGAAGTGGGTCTGAATGTTGACAAATATTGCAAATTAGCAAATGTTTAAAATGGGGGAGAATCAATAGGGCTTTCCCCCCCTTTTAAATTATTATTATTACTCATAATCTTTTCTTGTATGGTGCTGTGGGACCAATTATTTTGACAAAAAATAAATAAATAAATTTACCAGACAAACAAAACTAATGGAATCATGCTGAATTTAAATAGGTTTGTGGATCAGTGAAACATTTTGTTTTCACTGCATAAATGACTTGCTTTGTGGTGTTACCAGAAGAATTTCTTCAGAACTTTTCAGTATCTCACAGCTTGTTTGCAGTGAAACACCTGGGTAATTTTTCATCTGCCATAAATGATTTCCCAAAGTTTCAGCAGCTGAGGTCCCCAGTCTCTTTCATTTGCTTTCTTTCTCTGATTACAGCCTCTTTTATGTCCCTCAGTTGTCCAAACCTACTTAATTATCAGCACGCCTAGAAAAGTAACATTTAATCAAATGTCATTGGGCTCTGTGGAGTTTGTATTGCAGCCATCTTTCAGGAATTAAGCTGGAGTTGCAACTGGAAGACTCCTTTCTATATAGAAAGGTAGGAAATCTTCAGGTCAATGCCTGAACTCTTACTTGATTTAGACTGCCTTCCAGTATTGTTACAAAAATTAAATGTGGGAATTGGGAACACACATAGCATCATGAGTTCCTGGACAAAAGAAAGAATATTGTGGGAATTGAAGGACTGAATCGATAAGCATTTTTGGATACATCAATTACTTCAGATTCAATGATGTTATTACACAATGACAGCAACACCCTGAATCATACAGTTGGAAGGGAGTATTTAGGCCAGAGGTGTAAAATTTGCATCATCATGGCTTCGTTACATGACATGTTGTGACTTTTCCCCTCTTCACTAAGCCAGGTGTGGATGTGGCCAGCATGTGACACATCTGGCCCTCGGGCCATGAGTTTGACAGCTCTGATTTAGGCCAATAAATCCAACCTTTTCTTTAATGCAGGAATCCCAGTTAAAGTAGTCAGATGCCCTGTTGTTCAACTGGTGAGAACATGGGGGGAAAGAGAAACTAAGAGGAGAGAGGAAAGTGAAGGAGATTTCCTTAGCTAATTACAGGTAGTCCTTGTAATGACCCGGGGCATGGCACAAAGGCAACACAGTCAAATAATCAAGAAGAGTCCCTTTATTACCTCCAACTTTGCCCACAATGTCCAGGTTATCTTCGGTTGGAGAAAAACTCTTCCAGGAACAGCCTTTAAGTATACAAAATTCAGTCTGAAAACAAAGTACATACAAACTATAACTAAAAATCCAAACAAATCACAGCTGCAGTAACTTGACAGGGCAGGAAAAGGAATTGCAGACTTGAAAGCACAGCAGAACACACACAGTTGGGAAGATGCCAGGAAAACAGATAAGCCTCAACGATACCAGATAAATTCATTGTTTGCTCCCAGCAGCTTGCTGCGCACAGCTTCCCTTTTTAAACACTGCGTTCCCAGCTTCAGCTAATGAAGGGAATCAGCCTTTTTCTCCCCTGTAAGCCATGCAATTCACGTTGCTCCCTTCTCTGTTCCTCCCTGCGTGCCCTAGGATGAAGAGGGAGTGGGCCTGTGACTTCCTCTGAACTCTCTCTCCCTTGTTCTATTTCTTCCCTGCTCTGCCCAGCCAGACTTTGCCCTTCCCCAGTTTCTTCCATAGCCAAGGGAGCCACACTCCCACTTCCTGTCAGCTGTTCTGCCTCCTCCTCCGAATCAGATTCCAACAGGGGCATGACAGTCCTCAAGTTACAACAGTTTATTTAGTTATTGTTTGAAATTACACTATCATTGAAAGAAATGACTTTCAAACTTACCACTGTTGTAGCATCCCCATGGTCATATGATCAAGATTCAGATGCTTGGCAACTAGCTCATATTTATGACAATACATCCCGGGGTTGTGTGATCACCTTTTGTGACCTTCTGACAAGCAAAGTCAGTGGGGAAACCAGGTTCACTTAACCACTTTGTTACTAACTTAACAACTGATGTGATTCACTTAACAACTATGGCAGAAAAGATTGTAAAATGGGTCAAATCTCACTTAGTAAATGTTTTGCTTAGCAGCAGAAATTTTGGGTTCCGTTGTGGTCGTAAGTTAAGGTCTACCTCTCTTTCCTTATTGAACTAGGATATCTGTTAGGATATCTGTCCCACATCCCTAAGAGAACCTGACATATTCTGCATTCCAATTTATCATCTCCTTCCAGGTCTCTGAAGATTTCTTTTTCTGTTAGCTGTTTTCAAGGTAAAATGTTCACAGTGTGTTAATCTCTCCTCACTGGTTTATATTTTCAATCTCCTATCGATAAGCATTGTTGATCTTGTTAGAACTTGTTCCAGGTTATCTGAATCTACCTTAAAAGCTGAGGCATAATAATTTGGTGAGATCTGACCAGCTCAGAATAAAATGAGACCAATTACTTCCTATCACCAGAAATGTCACTTAACTTGAAGTAAAGGAAATCTATAGGGACAGTTTTGCCTATTGGTAAAAGCTTCCACTTCATTCCACTTCCTGGAGAATGGGATTTCCATCCTGAGTTAAGTAAAAAAATGTCATGGTAAAATGCTTCTCAGTGACCATATTAAAGTTGATTAACTAACCAAGATGCTACGGTGCCTTGGCTTTTCTCCTCAGGATTACACAAGAAAACCGGCTTTACCATTGCTCTTGCATGATTGCTATGAAAGAAAGCACAGCAAGAACAAGGGAAGGCTTTATTACCAACATCCAGTAATGGGATGTGAGAATGACTTTTTAGAGACAGGAGGAAGAGGTACATCCTAAAGAATGGCTTGAAAAGAGAAATCTGAGCCCAAAGCAGAAATGTAATTTGAGAAAGTATCTCAGAATTAACTTCCCTAGATGTAACAGAAAGTCAGAATAACCTTGAGAATTAGGAGGAAGAATCGCAGCCTAAACTGCAGTCTGAAAAACAGAGTCCAAAAGAGGGATGAAGTGGAGAACACATCTTAGTACCAACCTTTCCTAAAGGCAGAGGAAGGAGAAAATTTATTTAGGTGTGCACAATTCGTTACTGTAATCTTACAATAAAAGTAACAATAGCAATAACACTTGGAACTTCCAGGTTGGAGCACTTACAAGTTTTGGAAGCAAGTTATTCCACCAATTGATTGTTCTAACTGTCAAGACATTTCTCCTTAGTTCTAGTAACAGCAATGGCACTTAAACCTATACACTGCTTCTCAGTGTTTACAGAGTCAGCATCTTGCCCCCAACAATCTGGGTCCTCATTTTATCGACCTCGGAAGGATGGAAGGCTGAGTCAACCTTGAGCATGGTGAGATTCGATCTGCCAGATTGCAGGTAGTCGGCAGTTAGCAGAAGTAGCCTGCAATACTGCATTCTAACCTCTGTGCCACCATGGATCTTGAAAAGTAGCCTTAATATTCATGATTTTGGCCATCTCAAAGGGCAGCCAGTTCAAGTTGGCCACCAAATGGCCCTTCATTTTTCTCCTTTCCTCGTTTGACAAATTTCTGGGATAGCCAAGATGTCACTTGAACAAGGCAGCAAAAGCTAAGTAGGATCATTACATTACAACTATATTACAACTATATATTCACTTATTCTTCACAAAATTATTATCTGGTTATTCCTAAAGCTGTTTTCTTTAGGATAGTAGTATTGTCAGTTTATTTACCTTATACACTTCTTGTCCAGTCGATTACATTACTCTATTTTTAGTGGAACTAAACAGGTTCTAGTAGTTGATGGAATGACAGCATATTGACCTGTGAGGTAGTATTTAGATTAACCATATTCTTGGTTATAAACACAAGCATAAGCATGCTTAAGATAAAACTGATTTTGGTTTTGCTTATGTTATGCTGGCCTGGCCAATACTATTTTTAACCATAGCACAGATACAATATGACAATGCTAGTCTTTAAATTTTTTTTTTATCTTAGTAAAAACAATCATATGAAAGTCTTGATTCACCAAAGCCATATTGGAAGGTGGACATCATTTTTAATGTGTTCCTCTGGTTATGAACATATGACTTTGAAGAAAAACTGCATGAAATATCCAATGAAATTGTTGAAAAAATAATTATTATTCTGCTAGGTGGCATGAGTACATGATTCAGAAGACAAAGTGAAGAAAAAGGGATTCTGCCATTTAGCGATACAAGAATGGTAACTCTTGTTAATCTTTTATTAATTATACTTCAATTTTACAAATAGTTTACAAATGATAGCAAAACATAGTACTGAAATAGTAATAACAGAAGGAAATCCATGTATTGTGTTTGCACAATTTAAATTATTTTACATAATGTGTATATCCCATGGAATTTATCATTTTCCTGTTCTTTCCAAATAGCATTTAATAAAGTCTAATTTCATTACTAGATTTCTTTTTCTTTCTTTTTCTTTTTAATGAAAAACAAGTAGAAGAAGCAGTGGTTCCTTCAGTTTCCCCTCTTACTGCTTACTATTCTATATTCTAATATAATGACATGAAAAAGAAGTATTACATTGGAAATAATATAACACTTTCCAAAAATGCCAGCAACATTCAAAATAAGGAAATAGTTTTTTACATCCAATGAATATTTTTTTATGCTTCAGTTCCCTTATTTCTTTAAAATTAGAGTGTCTCAGGTTAGTATCTTTGTCAGACCTTCCAGTACAATATCTATTTTAAGCTTCTTTTTATTAATCTTCAAAGACATAACTACTGTACTTTTTATTATTGCCATTTATTTGGGTGGTGGCATGGATTGCTTTGAGGATGTAGAAATTATACTAATGCTATCAGGATAACATGTTAAGCACGCAGCCACTGATGGAATATTCTAGGAAATTCATATACACACCTCAGAACACATTTATGGAACATTCCCTGAGTAGAATGGGGAAATATCAGATTTAAACATCTTTCAACTGCTACAGCCAAAGCCATTTAATAAAATCCAGAGCAGGAGTGTCCAACTTGCGTCATCGTGGCGGCGTCACATGATGTATCAGGACTTTCCCCCCTTCACTAAATTTGGAAGGGTAGGGGCCAGTGTGTGACGCATCAGGCCTGCAGGCCACGAGTTAAACACTTCTGATGTAGAGGAAAAAAGATACGAATATTCTCTTCATCAATCGATGCATGTGAGTCAGAGGTGCTATTCAACCAGTTCGCACCTATTCAGGTGAACCGATAGTGGTTATTTGGCATGGGTCGCTGAACCGGTGGCAATCCCTGGCTGGCCATGCCCCCAATCCGGTCGCCCAGTTGCTCACTTGTGATTGCTCTCCTAGCTTTCCGTTCCCCACATCCTCTTTCTCCCCAGGGAAAAGCAAGAAAGGCATGGATGCTGCAAGTATCACTTTCCTTGTGTGAGTTAAAGTGTCTGGAGTGAGAAAGAGTGCGGTCTGACAGAGGGGGTGGAGGTGAATTGAGCCTTGGAGCACTTTTGCAACATAAAAGAAATTCATTTTGGAAGCAGGTCCCTTAAAAACTTCTCCAAGGATTCCCCATGAACGCTGCAAGTATCGCTTTCCCCTTGTGAGTTAAATTGCTGGAGTGAGAAGGAGTGTGGTCTGACAGAGGAGGTGGGGGAATCCACTCAAGCCTTGGACAAATTTAAAGGAGCTGCTTCCAAAATGCTTGTCTGTTAAGTGCTCTCTCTCTCTCTCTGTGTGTGTGTGTGTGTGTATATGAGAGAAATAAATAAATAAATAAATAAATAGGAAGAGAGAGAGAGATAAAACTCTGTGCTATTATTTTTAATTATTCCATTATTTATCATGTGTTAATATTTTACACTGTCCCTACACCTGGAATGATTTTTCTGCCTTTCTTTTGCCCAGGGCTACCACATATTTTCCAGGGTTTACATGCATTCAATGTCAATAGTCCAAAGCATAAAATACACATATGTTTAACAAGAGTTGAAAGGGACCTTGGAGGTCTTCTAGTCCAACCCCCAGCTCAGGCAAGAAAACTGAGGATGCCAAACTCTGAGTAGAAATCCTGGGAAAGGTGTCAGAATAATACTTAGAAGGGACCTTGGGGTGAACCCTATACCATTTCAGAGAAATGGCTGTCCAGTCTTTTCTTAAAAACTTCCAGTGATTGAGCACCCAGAACTTCTGGAGACAGGCAGTTCCACTGGTTAATTGTTCTCACTCACTCAGGGAGTTTCTCCTTAGTTTTAGGTTGCTTCTCTCTGTTCACTTTCCATCCATTGCTTCTTGTTTGCATTCTGCTTTTTTGGAAAACATTGTCCCCCTTTCTTTGTGGCAGCCCCTTAAAAGCTTGTTGCCTATCATACTCTTGTATGTATAAAGCATGTGAGCCATTTTCTCCTTTCAGTGGTCCATGAAAGGACATCTATAGTATGCAGATAATAAAGTCAAAAAAGGTGAACAACATTTTTGCAGAACTATAGATAAGTTGAGGCTGGGTGACAAGGAATGGCTGGGAGGGGAGGGGCCAGGTAAGGCACACCTTGATGTGAGTGACATTGAGTTGGCCACGCCCACCCAATCACACGCCCACCAAGCACGCCCACCCAGTCACATGACCACTAAGCCACACCCACCCAGTCACATGACCACGAGCCATGCCCACCAAATAAGCCACGCCCACAGAACAGGTAGTAAAATTTTTGAATTCCACCACTGATGTGAGTTCACATCTGTATTGATGAAAAGCGAAACTCAAGATTCTGTCACATCTGAGGGTGGTTAAGAAATGCCAGAAGGGTAAAAATCAGACTTACTGAGATTATGCTTATATGTGTTGTGGGAATATAACAAATGAACTTTTATTATCTCCAGTGGTATTCAGAAAAGAATAACCTTCCACCACGGACATTGAGATTATCCAGAAGGAGGGGAAATGTAGCCATTAACCCTTGTGTGAGTGGTATTATTGGCATCTGCTAAGGCCATTATACCAGTAGATTGTTGATGCCTCTCTGCTGCTCTGTTCATTTTGGCTATCTCTGTCTATTCAGTTGACACGTATAAACAAGAAAGCAGAGATAAGGCCCAGGAGAATGAACAGCGATTTCTTTTCTTTATTTTTGCCATTTCCAGGCTGCCTCCAAAGAAAGACATTAAATGAAAGTTGCAATGGTGACACCAGTCCCTAAGACGATGTCCATTCAAGAGGAAGTGTCCTTGGGGCTATCTTGTCAAATAGTTTCCTAAAACTGCCATTGCAACACACACAGATAGCTGTCCAGAAAATCGAGACATAGTCACTATCCCAAGAAAGTTTGGACTTTCTGCCTTTTAGAAATTCCATTAGGAAAACAGAATGAAAAGGAGATTTTTTAGCAAATCTATCAAGAAATGTCTACATGATCAGATGTGCCAAAGACAATTTAGATTTTATATTATATTTATTACATTTCCTTCATTTTCCTTGTACTGGGTGGATATTGCTGGTTGATTCTAAATGTGAAGCTTTCATAAATACTCAAAAACTTGATGATAGATGGTTTTTAATTAGTTATTCTTGGTCATCATCTAAACATTTCAACAGTGATGTAGATCAGACAACCTCCCTGTCAATGTTGGACAGTTTTAGAGTGGATCTTAGGGTGAAAGCAGTTGAGATTATATTGAACTCAATGATAAGGCAATGACCCTTAATTTAATTAAAAGCGTTACAATAAAGTTTGTGTTGCTCTGAATTACTGCAAAGATTTCATTTCTGCATAACATTGTATCTTTTTCTTTGGTAACATTTCAAGACTTAGACTACCAAAGAGCAAGCATTAAAATATTTTAAAATATACATAAAACCTAGGTAAATTTAAACTGTGAGGCTTAGAAGGGGGAAGGGTATTGAAAGCAATCAACATCTAAAAGACACAATACAACAATGATTATATGAATAAAATGGTATTCCATCTGTCAGGGTTCCAAGTAATAGTTCCATTACAACAATGGTGGGATTGGAATAACTTAACTGGTTCTCTAGCTGGGTAGGTGTGGCCAGTTGGTCATGTGACTGGGTGAGTGACATCACTCATCACATCCAGCCCTGCTTCTTGGCCACTCACCTCAAAGGCATAGGTAGGATTCAGCCAGTTGAGGATAATCTCACCACAAGCTGGTTCCACACTTGCCCATTTCTCAGTCTGTTTTTTCTGTTTTCAGGCCATTTTGGAAATATTTTCAGACCCTTTTGGGGCCATTTTTTGGCCATTTTGGGAGCATTCACAGGTCATTTGTTGGGCCTGAAAAATGCCCCCAAACAGCCTGAAAATGGCTTGAAAAATGACCTGAAAATGGGGTGAAAAATGCCCCCCCAAATGCCCCAGAAAACAGGCTGGAAGCAGGGGTGGGGCCACCAGTCGTGGGATTTGCTGGTTTGCCAAACTGTACAGAATCTTAAATACCAGTTCACCTAAACCAATGCGAACCGGCAACAGCCCACCTCTGCATCGCAAGCAAAAACTCCAAAGCAGGTAGATTTCTTAGAGAATAGCTTTATTGGAAATATCTTATTGGCACATATCTGGTGAAAACTAACTCTGAGGGATTTTCACCTAATGAAAAATGAAAGTTTTTCCCTCAATCCCCCCAAATTAGTCATATGGTCAATCAAGGCAGCATCTGCTGGTCTGGTGACATCACTCCTCTTTCCACAGGTCAGGTATGAGAACATCCTTGGTTCCCAAGAAAAAGTATTTTATATTGACTACACAACCCCAGCTATCTCTAATCCCCCCCTCCAGTGTGGCAGCCCAGAAGCTCCAAGATGGCTTCGGCCAGATCATCTTCAGGATTGACACCATCCTTATTTGCCCCATTCCATTTTGTATCCATGTTGCTGCTTCTTATTCTAATCCTAATAGCAATAAAGACACCAACTGATTCCAAATCTGATCACATGATCTAATCATAGGTAATTTAACTTCTTTCCTTCTCTACTTCTCTCCCTCCCTCCCTCCTTTCTTTCCTTCACCTTTGAGTCAGTGTTAAATTCTGGCAACCACTTAAAATGGTTCCTGCAGTTTAATTGGAAAGATTTTAAAAGTGGTTTATTATTGGTTCCTTAATTCACATAGTTAGGAGAGAGTGATTGGCCCAAGGTCACTCAGGTAACTTCATGTCCAAGGCAGAACTAAAACTGATGCCTTAATATCTATCACAATTTGATTTGCAGTTTCATGTCTTATACTTTGTCATTGAACTCACAGTTAAGCATCTCATTTTTCTCATTTATGCCTTACATCCATGTATATTCCTTTTATTGCAGTCTTTCATACTAGTAGATAAAGATAGCAAACTAAATGTACTATGCAATATATAATATACATTGGAATTGTTTGTGTTCCATATTAGCGGCTTGAAACCCTGTATTCCTATTGGCCCAGGAAAGCCAGGCTGTGATTGGCTGACTTGAACGTTCCTGATTGGCTCATACAGGGTTTGCCATGATTGGCTGAAACCAAGCACCACAAACTCAAACAATTGTCATTGGCTGCCTAGCCGCGGCCAGCTCTATAAGAAGAGCTGCCACGCGCTAGGGTTTTGTCTCAGAATCTATCAACTTAATAAAGAGCTGTTGTTCACTACTCATGCCTCGTCCATTCTTGGGACCCACCGACCGAACTTAACACTGGCGATGAAAGTGGGATTCTGAGACAGCAAAACTAACCAGCACTTGGCAAATGGCTTCAAGATGACCAGCGAAATGGCCAGCAGCACCACGCCGCCCGCACCATTTAACCCAGCTAGTGAGGACTGGGAGTCCTACATTGATTGCTTCCAAATGTTCTTGGAATCCAACAACTTTAAAGATATCACTGGCAGCAAGAAACGGGCAGTATTTCTAATGCACTGCGGGCCCGCCATTTTCAAAATGTCTAAGGCATTAGCAAAGCCTGCAGACGTCAAGACAATGGATTGGGACAACCTAGCTCCCATCCTCCAGAACCGCTATGCTCCAGCCGTATCAACTCTTATCTGAAGGCATGATTTTTATCAAAGAGACCAGCACGAGGGCGAAAGCATCAGTGAATTTGTGGCTGACCTGAGGGACCTTGGAGGTTTGTGCAGATTCACTAACCTAGATGAGGCCATGCGAGACCGAGTCGTTCTTGGCCTGAAAGACCCAGCACTCCAAAGCAGACTAATGGCCAAGGGTGACATCTTCCTCACTGACACCATAGCCGAAGCAACCGCAACCGAAGCTACCCGCAAATCAGTGGCCCGAATGCGGCTTTCAAACAGATCGCCAATCGACCAACGAGGCAACTATCACACCAGAAAAACTCACAACCACCTCCCACCATGGCGACATCGAATCCCCTGCTGAGAGCGAAGAAGAAGACATTCACCAACTTCATTCAGAATGCGAGTGGTGAGACTGGCAGGGTCGTAAGTCGGGGTACCAATGTGCCGGCTGTGGAGGAAATCACCCGCGTTCCAAATGCAAGTTCCTGGACGCTGTTTGCCGGCATTGTGAGAAGCGGGGGTATATTGCTAAGGTATGCCGAAATAAAAGAAATTTCAGCACTTGGCATCGAGGCACCAGCCAGAGAAGACAAGATGGCACCCCCACCCAAAACCGGGACTGCCAGACTGACAGCTGGTAGAGCCGGGACAGCCGAAACAAAAGATTCAATGAGGCACCGCGTAGAGAAGAAACACACCAAACAGTTATCATCACCCATTCTTCACCAATAGATGCACAGAAGGTACGCATCGAGATCAGTATCGAAGACCAACCATGCACCATGGAGGTAGACTTGGGATCATATCTCTCCATGGTCTCCTGGTGCACCATAAAACATCTAATACCCAGCATATGCCGCTAGGAACTAAGTGACCAGAAATTGATCTTGAAGGACTACCAAGGGAACTGCATCCCAGTGGCTGGCATTGGGCATTTCAAGATCACCTTCAAAAACCGCACCAATGTCCTACCACTTACAATTGTGGAAAAAGCCCCAGGTTATTCGGATTACAATGGTTCTTGCCACTGGGGATCGAGATGGCAGGCATAAATCACACAGACAAAGAAGATTGGGAGGCGACGCTCGTACAAGACTTCCAAGAGGTCTTCGATGACACTTTAGGCAAGTACAAGGGGTCCCCAATCTCCTTCAATCTTAGCCCAGATATCGCTCCCATCTGCCCCATGTCGAGTGCCATTTGCACTCAAGCCTAAGATAGACGAGCAATTAAATAAGCTCATTGCGCAAGGCATATTAGCACCTATCGACCATGCCCACTGGGAAACACCCATTGTCACCCCTGTCAAACCAGATGGCTCCCTGAGAATTTGTGGAGACTACAAGGCCACCCTCAACCATGCCCTGCAGCAGAGTGCCTACCCTGTGCCAGTAGTCCAACATCTCCTACATTCACTTGAGGGTGGCAGAATCTTTGCAAAGCTCGACCTGGCACAACCCTATCAACAACTGCCGGTCGATGCTGAAACCGCCGAGGCACAAACAATCGTGACAAATTGAGGGGCATTTAAATGCAACCAACTCCAATTTGGAGCAGTGTCACACCTGGGGTTTTCCAAAGCCTAATGGAAAGACTGCTGCAGGGAATTAAAGGAGTCGTACCCTATTTTGACGACATACTAATAGCAGCCCCCAATAACAAGCAATTGGAGAAACGGCTTAGAGCAGTCTTACAAATATTTAAAGACTCCGGCCTCAAAGTAAAAAAAGAGAAGTGCCAGCTATGTACTGAAAGGGTTGAATTTCTAGGATACCTCCTAGACAAACATGGAATTCACCCCACTGACAAAAAGTTAAAAGCCATCAAGGAAGCCCCCAGACCAAAAAATAAAACAGAACTCCAAGCATTCCTTGGACTCATAAATTTCTATAATGTTTTCCTACCCCAGAAAGCGACTGTCATGGAACCTTTGCATAGACTCCTGGATAAAACGGCATCCTGGATGGTGAGAGGAATGCACTTTCCAGCAAATAAAAAACCTTTTAACTTCTGACGCAGTCCTTATTCAATATAATGAAACCCTGCCGCTGACTGTCACATGCGATGCATCACCCTTTGGTGTTGGAGCAATCCTAAGCCACACCTTGCCGAATGGGGAAGAGGCTCCCATCGCATTCTTCTCAAGAACCCTGTCCAAGCCAAAGAGGAACTACAGCCAGCTGGACAAAGAAGCCCTAGCCATCGTCTCCACAGTGAAAAGATTTCACGAATACATTTACGGTAGGACCTTTTCAATTATTATGGACTACAAACCTCTACTAGGCATTTTGGCCAGGAACAAACCCACTCCAAGCATCCTGTCCCCTAGGATGACAAGATAGTTGAATTTCTTGCCGCATAGAATTACCATTTAGCACACCGGCCCAGCAAGACCATCTCGCATGCTGATGCTTTAAACCAATCCCCCCTACCAGATGTACAAGACGACCCAGCACCCACCTTATCTACTTTACAAATAGAAACAATAACCACGCCACCATTGACCGTGCAAGACATTGCCCCGCGAAACAAAAAGGGACAAACGTTTGGCGTGAATCCTCAGCTGGGTGGAGAGGGGTTGGCCAGAAAGCGAAAAAAATGAACTCTTTAAACCTTTTAAAAACCGGCAAACCAAACTCTTTTCACAAAAGGGGTGCATTCTTTGGGGAGACCGGGTGGTTATTCCAGAAACATTACAAAAAAAAGTTCTAGACATGCTGCATGATGGGCACCCGGGCATTGTACGAATGAAAGCCCTGGCCAGAAGCTACGCATGGTGGCCAGGCATGGACAAGCAAATAGAGACTTGGGTTGCCGGTTGCAGCAGATGACAAGAAACCCGCTCGGCTCCCCCTGCAGCTCCACCATTAGAATGGGAAACCCCCAGAGGCCCCTGGTCGCGAATCCATATTGACTTCGTGCGGCCAACCAAAGGACATACCTTTTTGATCACTGTTGATGCCTGTTCAAATTGGCTCGAAGTAAGCAAAATGAAGACAACCACCACAGAGGCCGTTATCAAAAAATTAAACAAACTTTTTGCCACGCATGGTCTGCCAGATATGATAGTATCTGACAATGGACCTCAATTTACTGCATTGGCATTTGAGCAATACTTGGCAGACCGTGGCATCCAACACGCATTGACATTACCCGCTCACCCACCGGCGAACGGGCAAGCTGAACGCATGGTTCAGTTCACACACAAAAAAAAAAAATCCAAAAAATTGAACATGGCAACATCCACAAAAAAATCAACAAAATGCTCCTAATACAACATATCACACCCAACACCACCATGAACAAATGCCCAGCAGAATTACTCATGGACAGAAGACTCTGGTCACCTCTAGACCGTTTGCACCCTACTTATACTCCAGAGAAACCCTCTGGATCTACGAGCCGACACCGAACCTTCAATGTAGGAGACACTATTTTTGCTAAAAACTTCACCGGGGACCCACTATGGCTACCGCCAAAGATCACCCAAGTCACCAGCCCTCGCTCCTACCGACTGCAGACCACCGACAGAAGGAGCTGGAAATGGCACATTGACCAGCTACGGTCTAGACTGGCCTCTTTTCCCCTCACAGACTCTAACCAAGAAATCGGGGGGGGGACCTCAAACTTAGAAAAAGAACAGGTATTGGTGCAAACAGAACACCCCACACACACATTAAATAAAACTCAAACATTAAACCAGCAATACTTACCTACAAACTGGGAACCGAGGAAGACGGGTGTTTCACCTGGAAGTAGCAGCCGGACAAGCTCAACCGACCCAGAGAATCCAGGCGGAAGCGACAGAGCGAATGACTTGACCAACCCGGATACACCAGGCGGGAGTCACAGCTATAGGCCCGGCTCACCCTTCTAGGTGGTTCCATCGAGAAGCGTGATTGGCTGACTTGAACGTTCCTGATTGGCTCATACAGGGTTTGCTGCAATTGACTGAAACCAAGCACGGCAAACTCAAACAGTTGTCATTGGCTGCCTAGCCATGGCCAGCTCTATAAGAAGAGCTGCCGCGCGCTAGGGTTTTGTTTCAGAATCTATCCACTTAATAAAGAGCTGTTGTTCACTACTCATGCCTCATCCATTCTTGGGACCCACTGACCGAACTTAACAGTTTGTCCTATTGGGAAGAAGGACAAACAACCAGCTTCAGAAAGGACAATGGTATAACACAGGCATGGGTTTCTACCGGTTCTGTCCACCTCTGTAGAACTGGTAGCTCTGAAGAGCAGCAGACATAGAACCGGTTCTATGTCTGCTGATGTTTTTGCCCACTCGCCCACCCAGGCTCTTACCTGATCTTTATTTCCTGATTTTTCAACTTCAGCTGCTGAACAAGGCACAACTGCAGTTAAAAAAACAAGAAAAGAGGGCTGTTTCAAAGGCTGCTTCTTGGCACTCAGCGTGCTAATGACGATTTACAGGCACACAGCTCACAGCAGACAGGGAAGCTCATAAATCCCGAACTGGTAGTTAACCCTGTCGTATCCCACCCTTGGTATAAAAGCAGTTTGATGAAGGTAGGAATTATTCTCTGAATGGGGCAGCAAGTTACAGTATTAAAACATTGGCTATGTTGAATTGGACAGGCTCCATTTGGGATTCTTTCATGTATTAAAATTTTGAGTTGGCACCAGTTATGCAGACCTATCAGTTGGATCCAAGAAACAAGCTAGAGCCAGACATACAGTAGGACATAAGGTACCTTAATTTTTCCACTTTAAGACACTCCAAACCATAAGATGCACCTAGCTTTTGGGGAGAAAAACAAGAAAAAAACATCTGCCTCTGCCTCCCAGTAATTTGCATCCTTGCAGCAAACACAAACAGCTTGGTCAGCTGTAGCACAGCCTCATTTAGCATAAGCAGCTGATTGGTGGTTGGGTCAGTCTCCTAGAATACCTCCAATCAGTTGTTCTAGGCTGCGGGAATCACTGGTGCCCATTGCCGCTGTCGCTGCCTACTGCTGTCTCCATGTGCCCCATTTTTAGCCTTCGTGTGCTCCATTTTTGGCCTCTGTGCATCACGTTTTTGGCCCATTCTAAGAGACAGGGATTGCCACCACCACTGCTGCCTATTGCCACTAATCACCACCACCTATTGCTACCACTACCATTTCACCACTGATTGGCAGTGGCAACAGAGATAGGCGGTGGAAATCGATGGTGATAGGTGGTGGAGGCAATCCCTGCCACTTGGAACAGACCAAATATAGGCCACATGAAAGCCAAAAATGGCTAAAGGAGAGGTGGGTGGGTGGGGGTGATTTGGCAACATTTACTCTAGAAGATGCACAGACATTTCCACCCACTTTTTTTTTTAAAAAAAACAAATTTTATTAATTTTACAGAAGACACAATACACAAACATACAAAACACAAAACATAAACAAAACTAAAAGATCTTTTCTGAAGGTTGTCTGATCCCGGGTTAAAACTCTTCACACAGACACAAATTCAAACATCATATTCATCCCATATATCCTTCCATATCTTATTATCATTTTCTTTTTTTTATATATATATAAACCATTTTTATCAATTTTATAAAAACAATGCAAGGCATAACAGCTTATAAATTATTTTCTAGGAAAAAATAATTATAAAAAACCAATAGAGCATAACAATTCCAAATTATAGTATCAATACTTTATCTATTTAACTTCATATCTTATCCCTACTTCTCCTTTCCATCCAAATTATTTCTTATTAATTAAAATTTTATTGCCTTTTATCAATATACAAAATCCAAAAAAAAAAAAAAACCATAACAAAACCTTTATATATCCTTCCATATCTTATTACCATTTTCAATAACATTCTTTGTCTGTTCTATTTCCAACTATCCATTCATCTTTTTTCTTTTACAATACTTCTCCTATACACCAATTGGAGTAACGTCTATAACTCATTACCCTAACTTAAAAGTACTTCGTATAACAATTTTTCTTGGGATTCTGTTTAAAAGATTCTAAAATTACATAATGAATTTTATACTCTAAATACACATATAAAAACACAAACTTATGTACCCTCCAGAATCCCTCTTTTATCCTAAATTAAATTCACTCATTGTCTCTAAATAAACTTTTTTTCTTTAGATCTTGCTTCCCCCCATTAAGGCTTCTCCTCCCCCCCTTTCTCTCTTGCTTATTCTTCTCCTTGCCCTTTTTACCCCTTTGTTTTTCCTCCTCCCTTTTCTTACTCCTTTTCCTTTGCTTTCTAACCTTGCCTCCACCTTTTCGCTCATTTTTCTTTTTTTTGGTTGTTTTTATAATTCTTAAAATCCCCTTTTTCTTATCCTTTTTCTCCTCCTCTCCGGAAGGGACCCATTGTTCATCAAAGATGGCTTCTTCTTCCTCTTCTTCCTTGTCCCAGTCCTTCTGCTGCGTAATCAACTTTTCATAAGTACATAACGCCATTTCTAAGAATTGAAACAAAGCACCCAAAGTATCTTCCTTTTTATATTTTTGATATTCAGTCTTTAGTTCATCCACAAACGATGCCATTATGAAAAGAGAAACTTTTCCCAAAACAACCACAAGTATTTTTAATCAAAAACAATTAAAAAAAAGTTCCAAAAGTTAATACTTTTCTTCCTTCTTCTCTTTCTCTTTCTGGGGTTAATGTTTAAACAAAGAGGTCCAATTACCATATATCTTTCTTTGGGATTCTAGGCAATCTCCTCCTTTTTCAGCTTCTGCTCCAATTTTTTTTCCTCTCCCTTCCCACTTGCAATGTCAATTTTAAATAATCAGAAATCCATACCTCCAACAAGGGTTTTCCAATCTCTTAAATTTTTCAATGTCCAAGAATCCTTTTGTCCCTTAGCTTCAACTCTCAAAACAATTCACTTTCAATGTCCAATAAATCCAAACATTTCTGCTGTTTCCATGGGGTGGGAGAGTGAAGAAAAAACAAAAGTTCCCTTTAACAGCTTCTCCGCCGCTTTCGCTCTTCTTAGGGATACAATGTATCCTCCAGCAATTCAAACAGCTCAGTTCCAGGCAATTTAAAGGATGTTACTTGACCCGGCTCAGACAAAACTTTCACTCTTCACATTTCCTCCAGCGCAATCTTACCCGGTTGCTGGTTTCTTTGTGGCAGCCATTGCTGACCGCCGCTCCACCGCCTTGGGAAAAAGGGGTTTTTCTGGAGAAGGGGGGGGTCTGCGACACCCCCACCTCCCTGTCCGACTCCCCTCTCTCTTCAGCTGTCCCTACAGGGCAGCCATATCCCCCTGACCCATCTGGATCGGGGGTACCTCGACGGCTAGCACAGCAGGAATCGCGAGCTGTCGCGAATTCCTGCTGCCCCAAAGCCACGCGAAACCGGAAGCCCCATTTCCACCCACTTTTTGAGAGGGAAACAGTGCATCTTTTAGTGCAAAAAATACGTATTTGGCATGATATTTGGTTTGACATATTTCATGGTTTTCCAGAAGAAGGTAAAAGAATTCAATCAAATGAAATTAAATCAAATGAAATGAAAGCCCATGGAACTTTTTCCCATTAAATTAACAAGAATAAACTTCTGAAAACCAAACACATCAAAACAAATCTGTTCCATACTAGCAGGCTTGAAGGCTTGCGTTCCTACTGGTCCAGAAAAGCTGGGCCACGATTGGACAAATTAAGCAATCCTGATTGGTTTGTATTCAGGATGCCGCGATTGGATAAAACCAAGCGTGGCAAGCTCAAAAGCATGTCATAGGCTGCCTAGTTGCAGCCAGCTCTATAAAAAGGGCTGCTGCGGCTAGGGTCGTTGTCTCGGTATCTGACTTCCTAATAAAGAGCTGTTGTTACTACCTCAAGTCTCGTCTCTCCTTGGGACCCACTGCCCAGACTTAACAGAATCCTTTATTGAGATGAGACAATTCATGTAGGAGTTCAAAGCAGTATCTGCGGTCCCTCAGGCATAAAGATAAGGGAGTTTAGAATCCCTCCCCTTATCTCGATGTGTACTTAGTGAAACAAAAGCCAGTATGTTAATTCCCCCCACTTCTGTAGAAACGATCTTTCTCACAGTTTTCCAGGGTGTCCCTATTTTTCCCCCAGCCCCTTTTTAGAACAAACTTTTCCAGAGATTCCCAGGGTACATCTCACTGTGGAATTTTTATGATCTTCTCATCTCCTGGCTGTGCTTCTCAGGGGTGATAGGTTCCGGCCATCTGGGGTTTCTCTCTCCATTGTATCATGTGTGGGTTATACAAATTCGATATAAGATTAAATATATTTAGGTTATATCAAGAAAGGATTTCTTTATCAGTCTCCCCACCTTTTCTTCTTCTACTGAAGAAATGACAGATACACGGATCTGACAGTAAACTAAATCTTGAATGTCTTCTTGCATAGTTTTGACTGGAAATGCAAAATCTTGCCATATATTTCATTCACTCAAGAAGGAGTTTATTTAAACAATCAATGTGATGTAAGTAATTATATGCAGAAAAAGGGAAATCACAGCAGCATAACACTTTTTTTTTTTTTTGCATCCTCAAACAAATGTGAGATTTAACATGGCAAGGGCTGCTGTTAAATATTTTTTTTAAACTTCAGTGGAGTTTGATAGCAAACCAAACAACAGGTCTATTTTAAGTGGCAAGCTTATAAAGGTAGCGAAAGCATGCAGAGCGTGGTTTCCAGTTATTTTCCCCAACCCTTTTACCAGATATAGCCATAGAAGGTATCTCTGTTTTCTTCTTTGAAATGAAATAACATTTTGCCTCTTTCTCCCCTCTTTCCCTGCCCTCCCCTCTTGTGTGAAATATATAATTAGACTTGATGTACTTAATTGTTACAATTACAATGCCACTGTCACAAATGTTATTTGTAAGTTGTTATTTTTTTTTTTTGAAAAAGTTTTTATTAATTTTCTACAAACAAACAAGACAAACAAAACATAAAAACATCAAATCTTATATGTACATCCAGTGTGTCAGTTGGTTCATCATTTTTGTGCATTCATTCTGTAGTCTCAATTACAATTATGTTACATAACAACTCATATTGTCAATCCAAAATTATATATCCTAATATCACTAAAAAAAGAAATTTTTGACTATATTTTTAATCATTTATGCTTAATGAGCTAACAATACTTTAAACCAGTTTACTCTATAACAAATCATCTAATCATATCAAATCAATCCTAAAAAATCCTTTATAAATATAATATCAAATAGCAAAATAATGACAAAATAAAGATAATCCTTACTCTCTAGCATTCTAAATATTCTATTATCGTATTTTATCATCTAGCCATTTATAAAAAAGATCCCAAATTTCGTAAAATTGTTTATCCTCTTGCTCTCTAATTTCAAATGTCAATCTGCTCATCTCAGCACATTCCAATATTTTCTTAATAATTTCTTCCTGTAATGGTATTTTCTCATTCTTCCAATTTTTAGCAAATACAATCCTGGCCGCTGTTAATACATTTACAATCAGGTATTTCAAATCTTTACTATATATATCAGGTAAAATTCCCAATAAGAAGATCTCTGGTTTCAAATCTATATGTTTCTTTGTCATTTTTTCCAACCACATGCGAATTATAGTCCAATATTTTCTAGCATCCTCACAAGTCCACCACATATGGTAATACGAGCCGGGTATCTGATGACATTTCCAACATTTTTCAGATTTGTTCTTAAACATTCTTGCTATTCTTGTCGGAGGAAAGTGCCACCTGTAAAACATCTTATACAAGTTTTCTTTATATGCTGTTGACATTGTCATTTTATAATTTTGAGACCACAATTTCTGCCATTTCTCCAAATCAATCCCATATCCAAAATTCTTCCCCCAAACAATCATAGTTTCTTTGACTTGTTCTTCCTCTAATTTCATTCCCAGTAAATAACCATATAATTTTTTAATCACCTTCTCATCAGTACCCATCAAGATCTTGTCTAAATCAGTCTGTTTATCATAAAATCCCTCCGTTTTAGAATCTTCATCATACCTTGAGTGTATTTGTGCATATGAAAACCAATTCATCCTTATACCTTGTTCTTCTAAGTTTTGGATCGATTTAAGTTCACCCTTTTCATCCAAAAGTTCCCAATATCTAACTGTTTGTTCCTTCTTGTAAATTATAGGATAGGAAAATGCTTCAATGGTCGATAACCAAACTGGAATTTTCAAATAACATTGTCTTTTTATCTTCTCCCAATTTAACCACAAAGACTCCCGTACATAATGTCTTCTAAAATAACCCTGTGTTTTAGTTCCCTTATACCTAAAAAAGCATGCCAGCCCAACAGCAAGTCATGCCCTTCTAATGTCAACAACCTATGTTTCCTTAATGTTATCCATTCTTTGACCCACATCAAACTTGCAGCTTGATAATACAATTCCCAATTAGGCAAGCCAAAACCTCCTCTAATTCTAGCATCTTGCAAAAGCTTTAGCTTTATTCTTGCTTTTTTACCTTGCCATATAAACTTCAACATGATTTTATTTAAATCTTCAAAATAGTCTTTTCCAAGCCTAATTGGTATTGTTTGAAACAAAAATAAAATTCTAGGTAAGATATTCATCTTAATTGTTGAAATTCTCCCTATTAATGACAATTGCAAGTTTTCCCACTTCTTCAAATCTGTAATTATCTGTTGTTTAAGTTTAATATAATTATTCTCCTTTAATGTGCTACATCTTGTTGTCAAATATATCCCCAAATACTTAACCTTATTTGTAACTTGAATTTTCAAAAGATCTGCCAATTCTTCTCTCTGTCTCAATAACATATTCTTTGTCAAAATCTTTGTTTTATCTTTGTTTATTTTCAAACCAGCCACCTCTCCATATGACTCTATCCTTTCCAGTAACTTTGGAGCTGTTTCAATCGGATCTTCCAAAATAAAAGCTAAATCATCAGCAAAAGCTTGTAGCTTAAATTCTTCCTTCTTAATTTTCATTCCTTTTATGCTTTTATCATCCCTAATATTTCTATTCAAGACTTCCAAGGTCAACACAAATAGCAAAGGAGATAGGGGGCATCCTTGTCTTGTGCCTTTCCTTATATTAATAAAATCTGTAAGTTCCCCCTCCATCATTACCCTTGCTGTCTGTTTATTGTATATAGCTTCTATTGCTTGAATAAATTTTTTAGCAAAACCCATCTGCTCCAATAATAATAACATAAATCTCCAGTTGACGTTGTCAAATGCTTTTTGAGCATCTAGGAATATCAAAGCCATTTGCTTTTCAGGATGAGCCTCATAATATTCCAAAGTATCCAAGATTACTCTCATATTGTCTCTAATTTGTCTCTTTGGCAGAAATCCATTTTGATCTGAGTGAATAAAATTATTTAAATATTTTTTAAGTCTTTCTGCTAAAATTGAAGCAAAAATTTTATAGTCTGCATTCAATAAAGAAATAGGTCTATAATTCTTAATTTGCAATGGGTCAGTCTCTTCCTTTGGTATAAGTGTAATATAAGGCTCTGACCATGTTTTAGGTATCATCTTTTTTAACATAACTTCATTCATAACTTCTAACAATGGGATGCTCAATAATTCTTGAAATGTTTTATAAAATTCTACTGGAAGCCCATCTGGGCCCGGAGCTTTCCCATTATTTTGTCTCTTAAATGCTTCATTTAGTTCCATCATTGTTATATTGCTTTCTAGCATTTCTTCAGTCTCTTTAGGTATCTTTGGTAAATTAGCTTCCTGTAAATACTGTTTGACTTTTCCTTCATCAATATTCTCTTGTTTATATAATTGCCCATAAAAATCTCGGATAATTTCTTTTTTCTCCTTGTTCCCATAACAAACTTGGCCTTGTTCATCTATTAACTTCAATATTTTTCTTGATTCCTTCTCTTTTCTCAATTTATATGCTAGCCATCTACCTGGTTTATTTGCATCTTCAAAATAATTCTGTTTAGAGTTTCTAATTTTCTGTGCCAATTCTTCTTTCTCTATTAATTCCATTTTATGTTTGATTACATCCAGCTTCAATTTAATATCCTTTTTCTGTGGCATTTTCTGTAATTCTTTTTCAAGAGTTTTATACTCATTTTCCAAGGCCTTAGAAGCTTGCCTTTTCCTAATATTCTTTTTTCTTGTATAATCTATTATCAAACCTCTAGCGTATGCCTTCATAGTATCCCACACATTTTGCGTTGTATCTTCTTTTTTATTTTCTCTAAAGAAAAAAGCCAATTCCTTCTCCATCCATTGTGTAAAATCTTTCTCCTTTAAAATAGTATTATTTAATGTCCATCTCGATCTTTTTTTTTGTCCCTTCCATTTAATTGTCATTGGGCTATGATCTGCCCAGGTACTTGTTTCAATGCTTGTTTCTTTAATATTAGATATTAGTTCTGTTGAGATCCAAATCATATCTAATCTGGACCATGATAAATGTCTATTTGAATAAAAAGTATATTGTTTAGCTTTAACGTTTCTTTCTCTCCAAATATCTTTTAAAGTTAATTCATCTGTCATTTTAAAAAAAGACCTTGGGAGAACCTTTCTATTTTGCTTTGTTGTTGTTGCTATATAGTCCAGTTTATTGTCCACAATTCCATTAAAATCTCCCATCATAATTATATTAACATAGTCCAGTCCAATTATTTTCATGTGCAGTTTTTTATAAAACTCTTCTTGTTTATCATTCGGAGCATAAATTGCAATCAAGAGTATTTTTATATTATTATCCATTATTTCTACCATTAATACTCTTCCATCTTCATCCGAGTAAATCAATTTTGCTGGAATAGCCTCTTTAATGTATAAAACCACACCTCTTTTCTTACATTGGGTCAAAGAGGTAAATGTTTTCCCTAATTTTGGCTGTAATAACAATTGTTCATGTTGTTTTTTAATGTGAACTTCTTGTAAACAAATTATATCAAATTTTAATTTCTCTAATTTATAAAAAGTTTTCCTTCTTTTAACAGCTGAATTAAGTCCGTTTATATTGATTGTAATCAGTTTTTTTTCCTCCATAATTATGCTTTATATTTAGGTCTAACAGCTCTCGTGGATCTCACTTCACGCTATCAATCTGTCCCCCTATTGCTCCTTTCTCTTTTTCAGTCTCCAGTTGTTCATCTTGAAACTCAATTAATGAAACCTCTTTCTCTGCTTCCTCTTTTCTTCCTCCAAAAAATTCTGCATGAAAAAGTTCTGCTTTCTCAATTGAGTCAATTTTATGTCTCTGCTCTTGCCACGTAAACATTAATCCTTCTGGAATCAGCCATCTATAATTCACTTCGTTTTCCAATAGTATTTTGGTCAGAAATCGATATTCTCTTCTCATCTCTCTCACTCTTCTAGGTATTTGTTTTAAAACCACAACCTCTTTACCCTTGTATTTCAGTGTTTTCTCTCTTGCTACTTGTAATATTTGCGTTTTAATGGATTTTTTGGTAAATCTAATATGGACTTCCCTGGGTAATTTATTTCTCATCGCATATCTTGTATAAACTCGATATATCTCATCTATTCCATCCATCATCTTTTCCTCTGTAATTTCCAAAGCATCTGCCAAAATTTCTATCATTACCGCTGCCAAATTTTCTCCTTTTTCCTCCTCTATATTTTGAAATCTAAGGTAAAATTCTGACCTTTCCATCTCCCACCTCAACATCCCACCTTTTTCTTGTTCGACCGCTGTTAATCTGCTATCAATATTTCCAATCTTCTTCTCTCTTTGTTTTCCTTCTTCCTCAATTTTTTGGAATCTCTCCTCATACTTAACCATCATTTGTTTAATATTTTCCACTTTTTCATCAGTCTTCTCTATTCTTTGTTCAATATTTTCTGTTCTTTGTTCAATATTTTCTATTCTTTGTTCAATATTTTCTGTTCTTTGTTCAATATTTCCTGTTCTTTGTTCAATAATATCTGATTTTGTCTTAAGTTCTTGAATTCCTTGCATAATCATCTGTAACTGTAAAGTTATTTTTTCTTGTTCCTTATCTTGCTTCAACATTGTCTGAATTAAACGTTGTCCTCCAGCTGGTGGGGAAGCAGAGGTAGAAGCAGCAATGCCAGATGGTATTGGTTTCTTGCTCATTTCAATGTTTCCAAAACTTCAAATTCTTCTTGACTTTTAATCCAACTGGTAGAGCAGCCAATTATAATCCAAAATGGAGAACTCCAATAGTAAAAAACACGAAACCAAAGAAGAAACAGGAAAAAAGGAAGAAGAAAGATCTTCAGGTTCTTCTAGACCCTAATCCAATTACGAAATAGTCCACCATAAAAAAGGAAAAAATAGAAAGGAAAAAACAAACAAATCCAAAAAATAATAATATTAATTAAGAGCAAAAGAAAAAGGAAAAAGCAAAAAGAGAAAAAAGAAAAACAAAAAACAAAAAGTTCCTTCAGGATCTTCACACCTTAATCCAATTAAAAAATCTCAATAATCCAAAAAATAATCCAAAAAAGGAAGAAGAAAAATAAAAAAAAAAATCAACCACGACAACAGAATAATCCAAAAAGATAAATATGAAAAGCAAAAAAGTCCCAATAAAAAGGAAAAAAAAAAATAATAAAGAAGAAAAGAGAAAAGACTCTGAGGCTTTCCCTTTAAAGTAAAAGGCAAAAATAAAAATATTACTAAAAATTAAGATTTTAAAAAAAAAAAGCTAGCGAATGGGGTACATATAAGAAAACACACTGCACTTTGTTATTTATCCAAGGCTCTTGTTATGACTCTCTTCTCCAGCAGCTTCAAAGCCAAACCTCAAGTGTTGATAACAGTCCAGGAAAGCACCTGCAATAATATTTTGCTGTGCTCTCCCTCTATCTTATCACGTTACAAAGTCCTTGAGATGAGGTCTTTTTGCAATTCTCTCCAATTCAAATAGAATACTTTCAAGCCTCTAGTTGGCAGTGTTACAAAGTTTCTTAATGCTCTTTCTCAGCCCCAACCGGAAAAAAGAATTAATATATACAAAAAAAAGGAAAAAAAAATAGCCAAAGGAAGCCTCTATCCTAAAAAAAATAAAAAAGTCAAAGGGAGCCTAAAAGTATATATAAAAGAAAATTCAGTCCGGTTACCTAAGTCACAATAAAATCTTTCCCATGGAATATAGAAAAAAAAACAAAAAAAAAAAAAACACCCCAAGCCTCAATTTGACAGCACTTTAAAAACGCCGCTCAAACAATTTCAATCAAAAAAAAAATCTCACAGCTTCCTCCTCTCTTCAGAATGAACTTTCCAACCTCAGCGAATTTTCAACACAAGTAAGTTGTTATTTTTTTTCTGTCTGTCCATTTTCAGGTTTGATCTTCCTCCTGTCTATTCACTGTCAGATTTTGTTCTGTTCTGTGTTTGAAGTGTATGTTTATTGTATTCCTTCCTTCCTTCCTTCCTTCCTTCCTTCCTTCCTTCCTTCCTTCCTTCCTTCCTTCCTTCCTTCCTTCCTTCCTTTTATCATCATAGTGATTTGTGGTGGTGGTGCAGTGGTTAGAATGTAATATTGCAGGCTGACTCTGCCCACTGCCAGGAGTTTGATCCTGACTGGCTCAAAGTTGACTCAGCCTTCCATCCTTTCAAGGTCAGTAAAATGAGGACATAGATTGTCGGGAGCAATACGCTGACTCTGTAAACTGATTAGAGAGGGTTGTACAAGCACTATGAAGCAGTATATAAGTCTAAGCGCTATTGTCATCACTATTCTGAATGACTAGATCCATATATAAACACAATATAAAATAAACATTAAACTAAGAGCATATACCAAAAATAGAAAATGAATATTCGTACAATTGTTTTCAAAAAATGATCATACTGTCTTAGCTGATAAGAAATATATATGTTTTATGTCAATATTTGTATTTGTATATTGGTTTTGTTTGTAATGAAATGTGGTATTTTATACATTGTATATATATATATAATCTTTAATAAAGTTTATTTTAACATAAATAAAAAAATAAACATCAATAAAAATATTCATTGATTATAGGATATTAAGTAGTTTCCAATGCTTAACAGTCACATTTTCTGCATGGCAATTCCTGCCCTGATCTTTTAAGGCTCCAGTGATTCACTCCTTACTACTGTAACTGTCTCTATATCCCTTTTTGTTGGTTATCCTTTTCTTCTCTTTGCTTCTACTCTTCCCAACATTAGAGCCTTTTCCAGAGAATAGAGTCTTTCCTTAATGTGTCCAAAGTAACATAATTTGAGCCTGGTCATTTGTGGCTCAAGGGAGAATTCTGAGTTGGCTTCTTTGAGGATGCATTTTACTTCCCTTGTCTTCCATTCTCAGGATTCATCAATAATTTTTCTGTTCCACTTCCTCAAAGTCCAATTTTTTGCTTCTATAAAATGTCCCAGAGAATACCATGATTGCATAATTCCAATCTTTTTAAGTACAAAAACATTGTAGCATTTGAGTATCTATATCAAGGACATCATAATTGCTCTACCAAATAGCAATACCATTAGCACGTAGACGTATATACTGCTTCACAGTGCTTTTACAGCCCTCTCTAAGCAGTTTATAGAGTCAGCATATTGCCCCCAACAATCTGGGTCCTCATTTTACCCACCTCGGTTGGATGGAAGGCTGCATCAACTTTGAGCCTGGTGAGATTCGAACTGCCAGATTGCTGGTAATACTGCATTCTAACCACTGCACCACCGTGGCTCTAGGCGTGAATACTAGTCTGCAGCATATTTCTTAATCATTTGTTGAGGTTTAATTCCAAAAGGTAGAAGCTATCCACCATTTCAACATTTTAAGCAATGATATATCAACCTCATAATGGAAGCTGAGGGGGAAAAGCTAATCAATAGTAAAATAACATCTCATGGCTTCCAACTAATTTCCCAGTCCTCATAAATAGGAATACATCCAAATGCAAAGCTTTCTAAAAAGGCAGCACGATTCAGTCCTGACTGTGATGGTTTTTTAAAAAAACAGGTCACCCAAGTCCTAGACTAAGTCCTAAAAACATGTGCCAAAGTTTTGCATCGTTCCCCCCCCCGCCTTCATTAAGAACATAAATTATATATATTCCCATTTTTACTCCTCTGCATAAATCTTAAGCATTGGGCAATCTGCATAACATCTGCACATTTATCAAATGTTGGACAAGATTTACAGTATAAGCATAATCAATGACTGTGTTATTAAAGATAGATACTTTAAAATCACACAGTAATTGGAAAAAAGTTCTGTCTGTGAACCTAACAAAACTGCCTTATGAAAAAAAAGTTCAAATATGCTAAATCTAGTTATTGTAGATCCTGAATAAGAAAGATACAGATAGTCCTTGATTTATAAGTGGTCATTTAGTCACCCTTCAAAGTTACAATAACCTTGAAACAAGTGCTTTATAGTCCCTCAAATCACTTCTGGACCATTGTAAATTGTTGTGCCACCCCACTTCCCCCATGATTACATCACCACATTTGCAGGACTTGGCACCCTGTACACACTTACACAATTACATACCATCTCACTTAATGATCATTTCATTCAACAATTGAGATTCTCATCCTAAATGTAGTTGTAAATTGAGGAGTATTTGTACTGTTAATCTAGTCTTGAAGTATTAGAATAACTTGTCATTTGGGGTCCCTATGTTTAATGCAAAATAATCCATGCTGGTCATAAATAAGGACTTTTTGCTTATTGCTTACTGTATTTAAATCAGTTTTATTTCCACTGTTTTGAGCAAGATACGATATCCTAAAATTGTGAGATGCATCACCAAAGTATGGTGTTGCTATGCATACCCTAAATAGAAAGCACATTTCCCTAAAGCAGATTGGTATTCTAAAATAAATTCATTTGGCTGAAACTCCTCCACACATTTCCAATCTTTAAAGGCACAAATAAGGTCACATTTGAACTAACCTAAACTGCTCATGATACATCTATGTTAGGATTGGGGGTAGCAATATGGAAATGGTTTGTCTGCTAAACAAATAATCCCCTCAACACTGTCCAACTATTTACAAAGTCTGCACTACTATTACTATTAATCTTCTCATCACTCCTTATCACCCATCCCCTCCTGCTTGTGACTGTATGACTGTAACTTTGTCACTTGTATCCTTACAATTTATATTGACTGTTTTCTAGTATGATTTGATTGCTTATTGTACCCTATAACTATTAAGTGTTGTACCTTATGATTCTTGACTCTTAACAAATGTACCTTTTCTTTTATGTACACTGAGAGTATTTGCACCATTGTGTGTCCAATCACACTTGGCCAATAAATAATTCTATTCTGTTATTCTATTCTTTCCCTTCTTTGGGATGTTTTTTAAAAAAAAAAAAAAAAAATCCTAGTAAACTCCACAATCTTGGCTTTCCTAATGTCTTCCATCAAGAATTAACTAGGTTTGATCCTGCTTAACTTTTCAAGATCAGTCAAGATTATCCTGGTACTTCACCTAGCTTGGTCTAATTGTTACTGAAAAACAGTGAAAGCTAAGGAGGAGGCCAGAGACCATACAAAGGATTAGGAGGAATGACCCTGGAGCTTGTGGGAAGTAAAATATTTATTTGGAATTAATGTGAAAAACGGTCTGTATGTATAAATCTCAGATACCTTTTCCTTTGTATTGGATAAACCACCTTTCTCTAAACTTATTTGTAAGGTTAATATAATTTATACATCATGCATAATCCAGTTTCTTAAAGGTTTGACAGATGGGGAAGGAGCAACTAACGTCCTTCATACAATCTGAATGAAGTCATGATTATGAAACAGAAACATTTGACTCCTATCATATATTACAAATGGCCAAATGTTCACTTGGGATGCTCTGGTTTTTAAAAAAAGCATCTGATTTGTCAGCTAGTTATTTGACAGCAGATGTTATAGCTAATTTAGTGACATCCACCTCAGGAAGAGTGCTTTAAGGCTGCATCAATATTTCATGCTAATGTACTTTAATTCAAATATGCTTTCTTGCTATCCATCCACTTGCTGACATGTAGAAAGGAAGGATTAGTTGTTAACATGAAGGTTAAAGAAGACACTATTGAAAAGACAAAAGTTAGGAAGAAATTCAATAATAATAAGTTTAAAGATGACTTCACATAATCCTTTTGGTCTAGAAAGAAACACCATGTTGACCTAAAAATTACTTTTATTAGAATAGCTACAATAGAAACTTGGAAATCTGAATATACTTCTCTTCTTCCCTCTTTTATCTTCATACGTATTGTGTAGGAGGTGTTTGAGACTTTTCTTGGGCTGAGCTGAAGCCTTCTTTATCCAGGATCATACTTCATATTCAATACAAGCTCTAAGGATATATGTAATGGTATGTGGAAATGGCCTTGGGAGACAGGAGTAGTAGTTACAGTGTATTATAGTCTGATAAATGAAATTTGAGTCTTCAGGAAGAGAGGTGGAGGAAGCATTCTGTCCAGTGTTAGGAAGAATAAAATTTGATGGAGGGTAGGAATATTTTCAGATTTGCAAAATTCTGTTCATGTAACCTTACATTAAAGATAGAGTTAGTGTTCGTTGTAGTGCTTCTTGTTTGGATTACTTAAAGGGCTAACAATATCCTCAACTCTATCGGTTTTATTATTCTTAGAGAGAATGAATGCTGCATAACCTCCCCGGGAATGTCACTATCAAGTGATAAGATACTGTAAAACTGCACAAAAGAAAGTTTGCAGTATAAACTAAAATTTTAATGATTTCATCCATATCTCTCTTTTCATTTCCCACCTTCGTTAATAGGAAATGGATGAAAATGGATGCAGTAAACAAAAATTCATTAGGTATTTTGAAAAGATGATGCTTCTGTCTTTTCTAAAACTGAACCAAGTAAATAATTAAAAACATTCTGGGTATCTCTACAAACACTAGGTAATGTATTCATTCAAATAAAGTTGATATGTAATTCTTTAATGGGATTCCAGTCAATTAGATTATATTGATGCCCCATGGAAAAATTAATATACCTATTCAAAAAGTGTTATCATGATAACAGATACTGTCAACAGCTATTATAGTGAGACTTGGCATCAGTAAGATTATTTCTACTCCCAAAAAGCTTTGTAATATATTTTCCCTTGCCAAGGCATTATCTTTATGGGTCTTTTTTCTTCTGAACTAAACTAGCAGACTTGAGAGGTTACCAGCCTCCCCAGCTGGAAGTCAGCACAAGCTACTCAGACTCTTGACATGGCAAACCATTAAAGCATCTTTGTTACATATTAGGAGGAAACAACTTTAAACAGTTTGTATGCCTTCTGTCAAGATGAGCATGCACATTTTTTTTTCATACCCACCAAAGTTGAAATATGTTACTCCTACCACTTTTTCAGCAACTTAGTGGGCACTTTGCTTTAAATTTCTCAGGCTGATAAACCTGCTAGTTGGTCGTTGATTTTTTTAAAACCATGATTCCCAGTGTGGATCTTTCTAGCTCTCAACAGAACTTCCATGAAGACCAGCAACTCTGTGATGGAGAATAGATAAGACAGCTGCTGGGGGACTGTCACCTCTGTTTTTAGTACTAGAAAGAAATGGTCACTTGGTGGAGTCCTGGATGCTCTTTGAGCTTGGTTGTTTTCTTGTAGAAATTCCATTACTCAAGTAGATAGCTTCATGGCTAGAAAGGAGTGTGATTTGTTCTCTGTTCATAGAAAGTGGCTTGCCTTGTCAGTGTTGGTTAGAGTGTTGTTTTCTTCTTGGTAGTTCCTTGGTGTTTTCTGTTTGATTGTTCACTTGAGTTGGTGTGGTATTGTCTACTGCTTGTTGGTCTAGTAATAATCCTTGTTTATCTAGGTGTTGATTGCTGGGGAGGACATATTTTGGTCTTTTTGTTTCCTTAACAGATAACAGATAATCAGGGTTGAAAGGGACCCTGTAAGTCATCTAGTCCAACCCCCCCTCCGCTTAAGTGGGAGACCCTACACCATTTCTGACAAATGGCGTCCAATCTCTTCTTGAAAGTCTCAAGTGATGATACTCCCACAACTTCTGAGGGCAAGCTGTTCCACTGGTTGATTGTTCTCACTGTCAGAAAGTTTCTCCTTATTTCCAGGTTAAATCTCTCCTAGATCAGTTTCCATCTATTATTCCTTGTCTGGCCTTCGACTGCTTTAGAAAATAGCTTGACCCCCTCCTTTCTGTGGCAGCCCCTCAAATATTGGAACACTGCTATCATATCTTCCCTGGTCCTTCTCTTCACTAGATGCCCAGCCATGCCCAGTTCCTGTAACCGTTCTTCATATGTTTTAGTCTCCAGTCCCCTAATCCAGTTGCTCTTCTCTTCTCAATCCCAGTTGCTCTTCTCTGTACTTTTTCTAGAGTCTCATCATCTTTTTTTATTATGTGGTGACCAAAACTGGATGCAGTACTCTAGGTGTGGTCTTACTAAGGCTTCATAGAATTGTATTAGTACCTTACTTGATCTTGATTATATCCCTCTGTTAATGCAATTTAGGATTGCATTAGCTTTTTTGGCTGCTGCTGCACACTGCTGGCTCCTATTTAGCTGGTTGTCCACTAAGACTCCAAGATCCCTCTCACTGTTACTGCTATTGAGCCTGGTTTCACCCAGTTTATATATGTATTTTTGGTTTTTCTTGCCTAAATGTAGGACTTTACTTTTCTCTACATTGAATTTAATTTTGTAAGATACGGCCCAGTGTTCTAGTCTATCAAGATCCATCTGGATCTTGAGCCTATCTTCTTGGGTGTTAGCTATTCCTGCCAGCTTAGTATCATCTGCAAATTTGGTAAGTTCCCCTTCTATTCCCTCATCTAATGAAGATATTGGAGAATACTGGGCCTAAGACAGAACCTTGTGGCACTCCATTGCTTACTTCCCTCCATGTAGACTTAGACCCATTAAAGACTACTCGTTAAGTATGGATTGTCAGCCAGTTGTGAGTCCACCTAGTGGTGGTGTTATCTATTTCACTTTTTTCTAGCTTACAAGAAGTAGATTGTGGTCTACTTTGTTGGATGCCTTGTTGAAATCTAAATATATTATGTCCACAGTATTTCACTGGTCTACTAATTTGGTCGCTATATTGAAGAATGAAATAAGATTGGTTTGGCATTAGCTCTTTGAATGATGTGTAAATGTTGCTTATCTTTATGTGCTAGTTGGTGGATGATTTGCCTGAGTGCCGTGATTTTAGGAATTCCCTAGCACTTTTAATTTAGCTTGATCTCAGGATGCTCATAGGTTACCAGTTAAAAATAAAGTTTATCCATGTATTTGCATTAATTAGCTTTCATTATGTTTTCTGACTGCTAGTTGGTATGTATTTTCTTCTTGGGCTACTGGTTTGCTTAAAACGTTTTAGAGGTTTTTAATTGATTTTGTGCTATGGTGATAGCCCCTTAGATATTGGAACATTGCTATCATGTCACCCCTAGTTCTTCTTAACACTATGAAATTACGAGAGACAAGTGTAAAATTATTCATTTAAAAATGAAAAGCACAGGTGGGGATGTGCATATTTAGTTCAGCAATGGGAGGGAAAAAATCTTGGAATAACAGCTCCCTATAAATGGCAGCAGTGTGATATGATTGGAAAAAGGGCAAATGAAATTTTAGACTGTATGAACAAGAATTTGGAAGCAAAAAAGTTTCCAAAGCATGTGAAACAAAAGTTCCATTTCATTCTGGGCTGGTACAACTCAAGTCGGCATTGCATCCTAATCTGGTGCCATATTTTAAGAAGCATTTAGAAAAACTGGGAAAGGATGACCATGAGTTATTAAGTTTTATGAAAAGGGACTGAAAGAGCTGGGCATACTTCACCATGACAGAAGGAGACAGAAAAGGGATGTGATAGCATTCTTCACATAATTGAAAGGATGTCACACAGAAGAAAATCATATTCTTTTTATTTTCCCAAAATAATGGATTCAAGTTACAAGATGGCCGATTCTGGCTGAATGTTGGGAAAAGTGTAAAAGTTGCACCAGTTTGTCAATTGGAGCCAATTATCTACAGAGTTCATTTGTTTTTATATTTGAGTAGCTGCTCTTGGACTTTTCAAACACATACCAGCTGTGAATAGTTGAATAGATTAAATGAAATAATCCAAGCAAGGCAAAACAACAATCGGTGTACACTGTCCCGCAATCGGTCACTTAAAAGTAATACTGGGAAACAGTCTGTCCTGTACTATGGAAATGGTACATGGTGCAATTGTCACAGACCAGACTGAAGAAGAAACATAGACATATTAAGCTGGGATGGCAATGTTGTCAATGATAGATCTTACTGAAATAAACTCTGAGTAGTTGATCACTCAGAAGGCTCTATGCATCCCTTCTACAAAGTGATAAAAAAGGCACACAGATACTATTAATAAAATATTAGGAGATTATATTCCCAGGGGTGGGATTCTACCGGTTTGTCCTGGTTCTGCCGAACCACTAGCTCCGAAGATCATCTGGGAGAGAATTGGTTTGCTCCGACAATCAGCTGCTGGGCCCACCTGCCCACCCTGGCTCCATACTGACCTTTATTTCCTGTTTTTGAACCTGCATTGCGCGGCACAGCGGATTACCACATGTCAACTGTTGAAGACACAGGGAGAGTGTAGGAGTGTAGGAGAAGGTCAGTAGGAAAGCCTCTGCACGTGTGCAAAGTGCGTGTTTGCTGTGCATGTGCATAAGGTGTGCATGCACACGCAAACCATGCTCACTAAGCCACACCCACCAAACTGGTGGTAAAACAATTTGAATCCCAACACTGGATATTCTCTTCTTCTCTTCTTTGTCTGAGAATGTTCCCTGGAATCTCTGTGGTTGAAATCCTGAGATGGGATTGTTGTGAAACCCTTTTATCACAGCTGGGATTCAATACTGATTTAGTCTGTATATAGTGAAACCAGGTATTCCCTGCATGGTAACACAATCAAACTTCCACTGCAGAAGCAGAATATTATCAAAAGCCATGATTGTTGTCGTATATATTCAAAGTTGTAAGTACAAAAGCATCTTACTAGCTGATTCTATACATGTTTATTCAATAACAAAGTCCACTGAGTACAAAGATATATTCTTAAAAGAATAAGATTGTGACCTTGGAGGAAAAAACTCTATACATGCAGAAAGCTTCAAAAATGAAGGAGGAAAAAAAAACCTAAATAGTATAAGATCAAATATTTCAAACTTTATCTTTCCCAATAGCATAATGAATCTGGTACATTTACCATACTGAGCTATCTGAAATTTGCACTAGAAAAAGAGCTTGCCCTCTTATAAAATATTAGACATGGCAATATGTATTATTTAAGAAAATCAACATCGAAATGAGAATTTTCCTGACAGTTAGGACAATTAATCAGTAGAATGGCTTGCCTTCAGAAGTTTTAGGTGCTCAATCACTGGAAGTTTTTAGGAAGAGACTGGACAATGAGTTGTCTGAAATGCTATAGGGTATCCTGCTTGGGCAGGGGGTTGAACTACAAGACCTCTAATGTCCCTTCCAACTCTGTTATTCTGTATTCTGTTATTCAGCCTTTTGGTTTTAGGAAATGAAATAATTTCAGAACATCTGTAATTTAAACTGGAATCTTAAATTTACTTACCTGGGAATAGCTGCACTAAGTCAGAATGTGGTTCATTTGGTTGTTGCTTAGCATGCTGTAAATTCAGTCAATTTATTTTGTAAATTATGTAAGATTATAGCTTAGCGTGAAGTATGAATTATATCATTATAGCTTGTTGGTCAAAGACATCTTCTGGCTTAGGACAATATGCAAATCCAGTCAAAGGTATTTCTTCATATTCAGTGGTACGCCCTGTGAAATGTGAATTGGTACACATGCAGAACAGGGGTGGGATTCAATTTTTTTAACAACTGGTTCTGTGAGCTTGGCTTAGTTGGTGGGTGTGGCTTGGTGGTAATATGACTGGCTGGGCATGGCCAACTCAACATCACTCACATTGAGGCAAACATCTCCTCGCCTGGCCTCTCGTGACTGTGGGGATGCTGCAACAGTCATAAGTGTGAAAAATAGTCATAAGGCACTTTTTTCAGTGCCACTGTAACTTTGAATGGTCACTCCACACAAGCAAAGCACCAGCAAAGGAGGGGAAACAAACTCCAGAGAAGTTCCTGAGACAGGAAGTCTAGTTCTGCCAAGAATGTAACAAGGGTCAATGGAGAGGTAGTTTCTGTGAGCAACACCAGAATGTTTCCTTCCTGCCTTCCTTACAGGATTAGGCCAGTAATTTCTTCTAACAACCGGTTCTCCAAACTGCTTAGAATGTTAACAACTGGTTCTAGCGAATAGGTGTGAACCTGTAGAATCCCACCTCTGATGCAGAGATTATACATACATGGTATTGTACTATCCTCTATTTTAGATGATGTTCTGCTTTAGTTGAGCTATCTCCCAAATTAATACTAGATTCATCTGAATGAATGATTCATCTAGTACAACCCTAGTTATATATCAGTATAAAAATACATGAACATGAAATGTTTTATATGAAGTTTTGGTGTAAAAATATTACTTCAAACAAGAGTTACCCAATTATTATCAACAACTTTGACTATTGAATTTTATGATTAATTCTATTACATCCTAAAATAGACAGATCAATTAAATGCTCACTCACCTATTTTGTCCCAGAGATTTTTTATATAGCCTGAATTTACCTGATTTTCATAGCTCTCTTCATTATTACACACCAGAGGATATTAATTTACTCGGGACATGATTTGGTAGAAGTGTGTTATACTTAATTAATCAATATCAAAATACAGTTTAAATTATTTTCTTGCTTTGGAATGCCTTTGATATGTTCAAAATTTCTGGATAATGTAATTGTTCCTGAAGGTGAATATTAGGATTTGTTATGCCAAACCATCCTGATCTTTCATAGTCTATGAAAGTTTTGCAGTTCTTGTCTTGTCTTGTTTTAGCTCAAGCTACCACAATTTTCAGAATGCATTATTCATTCCGTTGGTTTCTCAGTATATGGTTCTTTTACCAAACCACCATGCTCTTAAGTTTATGGCTACAAATTACAAATATGAAAAAAGGGATTGCAACATGACCAGATGGTTTTCCTGTACAAGATCATCATGGACACCATATGGATGGAATAAAGAATTCTTGTTTTAGCAGGTGGGTCACTACAGCAAATAAACAGGACCCTATATTCAGCAGAAAGCTTAATGTTCTACTGTAGTAAAATTCTGCAAATTCATCCTAATAATCTCCATTAGTAATAGTCATGAATCCAAAAATTTATGAGAAGAAAATAGATAAGTGATATTCTGTGGACATAATACTATTGGAAGGACATTTATAAGCTTCCCAAACTCACTTAGTTGTATTGGTTGACTACAGATGATGAATGAATAAATAAAATAAACCACAGGTGGTTTATTTGTGGTTGTCCTGCTAGAGCAGGGCTGTCAAACTGGCAGCCTATGGACCAGATGCATCATACGCAGACCACAACCACCCCAGGTCCACGAATGGAGAAAACATCACATGATGACAATGTGACGTGGAAAGTTTGACACCAGTGTGCTAGAGGATAAAATTCCCCTTAAATTAAAAAAAAAAAAATCACAAATGTAGTCTCCAAGATTTTAGTGTGAAGTTAATGTGGTTAAATTAATTTGGATTCAAACTCAAGATAATAAGGCTATTTCCTCACAAAGATTCTGGACCAGCACGAAAGCACCTTCAGATATCTGTGTTCTCACAGTATTGCATATAAGAGACAGATAAATTGATTTACTTCTAGGTCATTTTCCTGAAATACGAAAAGCATAAGATTTGGAGTGGCCAGATTTCCCGTTCATGCTTCAGTTGTCATCCACTAGCTTAGCCCTCTTTTAGATGCTGAAGCAACTTTATGAAACAAACCAGGCTTAATTTTTCCAATCAATTTTTACTCAAGTTCCTTCTCTTTATATTCTTACATAAAATAGCCTGCATAAAACTCTTTCTTGCAACTCTCTTGTACATTTTGAAAAAGTACCTGGCTGCTAAATTTCCATGACATGGCTGCTCTCAGTCAGAACATACTGTAAATGCAAAATACATCTTCACAGTCAATTTTTTCTGTCTCTTTCCAATAATCATTTTGTTTGAGGAAATGGCTAAATGCATAGAGCAAATAGTGTTTCTCAACCTTGGCAATTTTAAGGTGTGTGGACTTCAACTCCCAGAATTCCTCAGCCAGCATGAATGAACCAAATGGTGAAGTTATATTGATGGCTATGTCCTAAACTGCATGACCGATTATTTTCTGTAATTTAACACTAACCTATCAAATAAAAATATAATTGCATATTCTGCCGAAAGGACCTAAGATCTTAGGCTTCTTTTGATTCCAATAACAATTTTATAAATAAATAATTGTGTTTTCGTGTAATCATGTCTGATTTTGGGATCTAACATCCCTAAAACATTCTATTTCATTATCAATAGCATCTAAAGCTATTAAGACCCAGAAATGTACTAACTTCAGCTCCTTACAAGACATCATCAAGCACCTTCAATACTTTCTCTTTACTTTGTTCCAGGCTAAAACTCAATTATAAAGGATCTATATAACTTTATATATTTATTTGTTTGGTAAATTTATATAGCTGCTCTGAGTCACTCAGTTGGAGAGATGGACAGTATATAAATTTAATATATAAAAATATAACTACTTATCTCACGTAAGTAACTCTGAACTGAATGCAAAGTTTCAAACACCAAACAACACAACAAAACAAACAAAACCATAGCAAGAAAAAATATTTAAAAGCTAATAAAAACCATTCTAAAAACACATAATGTTTAGGAGAGAGCACTCAATTTCCTAGCAATACTAGGAGCCAGTTTGTAAGCTCCAAACTTATGCTAACAAACTTCCAGGTCAATCATGTTTTCAGGTCCTTCCAGAGGACAGCAAGGTTGAAGTTAATTTGACCTCAACAGGAAAGATGTTCCAATGGGCGGGTACTGGAGCAGAAAAGGCTCTCCTTTTGGATCCCATCAGAATACATTCCTTTGTAGATACATACCAAATATGTCTTTCCTGCCTGGCTGGATGAGATAGGCATGTTTAATTGAGGAAAGATGCTTTTTCAAATAATCTGGCCCCAAACCACTTAGGGTTTTCTAGTTCATTACAAACACCTTAAATTGAACCCAGAAGCCAACTAGTAACCCATGTAGGCCAGGAAACAGAAGTGTAAGATATGCTGATTTACTGCACACATAACTACCCACATTGTTGTATTTTGCATTCATAAATGAGATGAAAAACAAAAACAAAGTACAGGAAATGAGACTAATATGTTTGTGACTCTCCGATGCTCTCTGAACTTGATTGTGTGCTTGTAAACATGCACTGATGATGGTACCTAGTCTGTGAACTGAAATTCCTGAACATTCCTGAAATTCAAAATTCCTGAAATTTGAAGTTATGTGATGCAAACAACCAAACTCAGAGAGCACTAAGGCTTCCATGTTTAACTCTCAGCTACACATATTCTCTTCTTTTGATATCTATTTTATTTCTCGAGACTTCTCGAGAATGCATATACAATTGACCATTCTCATCTATGTGCTACTAAAATTCTTGTGTCTGTTTTATTATTTTTAACCTTTAATTGGGTGAAACAGTGCATCATAGGTCTGTGGAGACTCTCAGTCATCCAGGTCATAGTTGTCTCAAAGGAGCTTTTCCTTCAAAAGGCAACTGGACTGTTTTTTTTCTTGAGGAAGAAGAAGAAAACATTTTGCTTCTCATCCAAGAAACTCCATCAGTTCTGATGGTGGTGGTGGGGGGATTGGAAAGATTTGAGACTGGATGGTGTGGGGAGGAATAGAAGGACTGTATTCTCTGCAGTCATTTGGTCATTAGTACTCTCTGAGAGTTGTTGAGAGCACTTGGGGGTTTATCTGTGCCCTTAGGGTCATCTGAATCAGAGTGCAATTGGTTGTGGAATCTTCTTGGAACTGTTGCAAGGGTTGTGTTGTAAATTGGAGATAGGTGGTACCTTCTTTCTCCCCCTCTGTTGAAGGAGGGGTGTTCAATTCTAACATAGATGGATTCTTTTACCTCTCTTTCAAACCGATGGTCTTCTCTATCCAAAATGTGAACTCACAGAGCAACAATTTTTGAATCAATCTATGTCAAATAGATTAATTTTAAAAATATGTCCAAAATCTGGAACCCATAACACCGGTGGGATTACAAATTGTGTCTATTTCAGTGCTGCCATGCTGTTGAGCTGCTTAGTTAGCCCTGGTTGCATGATCTTTATTTCCAAAAGTCCCTGGCAACTTCCTACAAGGAAAGTGAATTGGGACATCAGCAGATAGATGGAAGTTATTTCCACTCCCTCTGCTTTTTTTCCCACTTGTGGACATTCAGTTTCTCTGTTTGGGAAATGTCTCTGAAATGATTCAAGGAACATCATCAGAGTTGGAAGGGACCATGAAGGTCTTCTAGTCCAACCCCTTGCTCAAGCAGGAGACCCAATACCATTTCAGACAAACAGCTGTCCGGTTTCGCTTAAAAGCTTTTAATGTTGCAACAATCACAACTTTTGAAGGCAAGCCATTTCACTAGTTGATCGTTCTCACTGTCAGGTAATTTCTCCTGAGTTTTAGGTTGCTTCTCTCCTTGATTAGTTTCCATTCTTTGTTTCTTTTCTTGCTTTCTGATGCTTTGGAAAAAGTTGACCCCTCTTCTTGTGGCAGTCCCTCAACACTGTTATCATGTCCTCTCTAGTTCTATTTTTCACTAGACTAGACATTACCAATTCCTGCAATCATATGTTTTAGTCTCTAATCAACTTTGTTGCTTGTCTCTGCACTCTTTCCAATAGGTCATGGGCTGTCCAGTCCCATATAAATGGCTAAAAGGACACACTTGCCTTGCCTAATATTCCAAATATCTGTACTAATTTCAAGAATAAGTAAATGGAGTGTGGTTACTTGTGAAGCTTATACCAATTGTCTATTTCTTTCTCACAGCTTTGTAATTGGTAATTTTATCCCTTGGGGAGAACATTGATCATAGTGAAGAAAGTCAGACACCTTGTTCTTCTTCCCTGAAGTTACACAGCCAGAAACAGTTCCATCATCTTGACTTGAATTACAAACAAGTTCTTGTTCTTTGACTTTACTTAAACCTTTTTGGTTTGGCAATAGTATTTAAAGATAGGATTGAATTCTGAATGTAGAAGAAAAATCCATGCATGTTCCCCAATAATTGGCAACACAGATGATTTGTTTGTAACACTTATGTATTTATTTATTTCTACGCATTAATAGGAGCCATAAAATGGGAGAGTGAAGCATTGAAATAAATAAAAAAACAAAAACCTGGAACATTAGTGATAAATGGTGTTTATATTAGTCAAACTAATGTAAGCAAACTGGTAAACATTGAAAACATCACTGTCAAATTATTTATACAGCTTCCTTTCAGGTTTTTTTCCCCTGAACATTGACTGCTTCTAACACATGCAGTTGTCAATAAGCTTCTGTGAATCAAGGCAATTAGAAATAAAGAAAAGCAACTCAAGCTCAGGATTTTTGGCAGTAGAAAATTACCAAGAAAAAAAAATAAAGAAGTGGGGGAAGGGGAGAGAGAAAGCATCTTTGGTTCTATTATAGTTCAGGCTGGGTGCTTTTGGCTTCTTAAACAGATATCTCCTACTTGCTACTATTAAATAAATGACAACATGATAAACCCCCAAAGTTGACTGATTGAAACATCAAAGAGAGCCCAAAGATGGCAGTCTGGTGTTTTCTTATGGAGTTGGGGAAGAGAAGTTGAAGGAAGCCTTTCTCTCAGTGGTGGGATTCAAATTTTTTTGACTACTGGTTCTGTGGGCATGTCTTACTGGGCGTGGTGTGGCTTGGTGGGCGTGGCTTGGTGGGCATGGCAGGGGAAGGATACTGTAAAATCTCCATTCCCTCCCCATTCCAGGGGGAAGGATACTGCAAAATCTCATTCCCTCCCATCCCACTAACCTGCTTTCGAGCTCCATTCTCCTTTGCAGGGCAACCAAAGAAGACCCAGACAATCATCTGGGACTGAGGAGGCAGAGAATAGATGGTGGCAGGACCGGTAGTGGAGAACCGGTAGTGGAAATGTTGAGGAGTTCAGAGAACCAGCAAATGCCACCTCTGACTGGCCCCACCCCATCTATTCTCTGCCTCCTAAGTCCCAGCTGATCGGGTGGGTCTTCTTTTGTTGCACTGCACAGGAGAACAGAGCTGGAAAAGCAGGTTAGTGGGGTGGGGAAGAAATGGAGATTTTACAGTATCCTTCCCCTGCCATACCCACCAAGCCATGCCAAGCCCACCAAGCCTTGCCCACAGAACCGGTATTAAAAAAATTTGAATCCCACCACTGCCCTCTGGTCCATGAAAAAAACTTCTTTAGGGAACCAATCCTTGGTGCCCAAAAGGTTGGGAGCCACTGAACAACACCATTTCTTTCTACTGCTGTTGCTTTCCTGAGTTGAAGCTTATTGAGTAGAATGTTGAGATAATTTATATTCCTAACTCTGAATAGAGATTTCCAGATTTAATCCATGCTGCTTTATTACCAACAGTTTCACAAAAATATATGATTTATTGAACTCTTTATCTGTAATTGTTATAGTATAAGTAGAAGGTTCATAAATGATTAGCTTTATCTTTGTGAGTTAGGAAACAATGCCATAATACATAAGCAGCTGTATCCTTTATAGCAGGAGATGAATGTTTTACGTAAAAAAGCTATTAAATATATATATTTAATATATATATTAAAAGCTATTAAATAAATATATAACCAAAATGTAAACGTTAAATGTTAAAAAAAATACCTGTCACAATGCAGTGACACTATAACAAAGGGAAGCTATTGCTCTGTGACACACAAGGATAATGAATCTGTGAGTGCTTAGAAAATAGCATTCTATTAATCAATTTGCATTAAGTCTGCATATATAAAAATATTTCCTTGCTTTAAGCTGTGGTAGTGCGATGGTTGGAATGCAGTATTGCAGGCTAACTCTGCTCACTGCCCACAGTTTGATCCTGACCAGCTTCAAGTTGACTCAGCCTTCCATCCTTCTGAGGTCAGTAAAATGAGGACCCAGATTTCTGACTTTGTAAATATGCTGAACTTGTAAACCACTTGGAGAGGGCAATAGGTTCACATGGTGCAATAAGATAGTGTGTTTGTTAGTAGGAATCACTGTGTTAGGGATGTTCCCCCCTCCCCCGTGAGTTGTGTTGGGGGGGAGGCATGAAGGGAGACTCAGCCAATCTCATTGTACAGTTGTTGTACTCTAACAATAAAAATTGATTTGATTTGTATAAGTTTAAGTGCTATTGCTATTACAATGCTGGTTCATCATTGTCAGCATGATCATTGGGTGTTCCTGATAGTGATAAGCCAGGAAACCAGGAAATTAATTAAGTAATTAATTAATTAAGTAAGTAATTCACTCCCTCCCTCACATATTTATTTATTAAATTTGTTTGCCACCCATCTCATCTTAGGTGACCTTAGGCTTGAAGATCATCCCCACTGTTCAGTTAAAGGAAGCAAATACTTGCATTAGACAGCAGTGATATAGGAATATGTTGGAGGTTGATGATTATTTTGTACTGCATGGGGAAAGGCAATGGTATACCTCTTCTGTATTTTACCAAGAAAACCACATACATAGACAAGATAAAGTAGCTGATGTTTTAGTATTGAATGATGGATTCTCAATTCATCTTCAACATGCCACTAGACCCCTAGCATGTTTATAACTATCAGCATAGCACAGATTACTGCTGTTTTTTTCCTTTAGTACCAAATTAGTGAGAGATTCTAGAAGGGACAAGAAGTAGTATTATATTGACATCTATAAAGACATAAAAAATGGAAACAGACCTAGAAAAACAAAGTTTTTCAAAAGATCTCCAACTCAGAAGAAATTTCCAACACCAATGGTAAGATAGGAGCTGTTTTAAAGAAAATCAAACAAAGATAGAAAAAGGATAGTGAATTTCAGAAGAGTAGTTATATCAACATCTAAGTCATTAACCAAGTTGGATGCCTTGGAAAGTCTACAGAAATATGGCAAATAACAACAAAATGAACCAAATCAGGAAAAGTTCTAACCAAACAATGCAGCAAATCTGGAGAACAATACAATGATTGGAACAAGTCAATCTACATACCAAAGACAAAAAATTAGCCGAGCATTTCATTTGTTGGCAAAACACTGTTTCAAATCATCCAACATGGATTAGAGTCCTCCATAGAAACATAGATGCCAGGTGTTCAGATTGGTTTTAGAAAAGAATGAGAACAAGCAATTATTTCTGAAACATGCTGAATAATTCAGAAAGTCAAAGAATAAAAACAAATCTCATATCTGCTGTGTTGATTACATAAAGACTTTGAATGTATTGACCATGATAAAGTATGGAATTAGAAATACAAGCATTCCATTGTCCTCCTGTAAAACCTTTTTATAAAAACAGAAAGTTACAAACAAAATAGAACATGGTGAAATTGTCAAAGGAATGTGACAAGACTATCTACCTCTCCTAATTTATTTATTCCAACTTTATGTATTGGGGAAGGAATGGCCTGGGAGAAGGAAAGCATAATTTTGAGAGGGGAAAAATCGTCAGCTATTGGCACTGCACTATGCTGATGATGTTATTCCTGCAAATAAACTGGAAACTCTAATATTGAAAATCAAGGAGCATAATGAAAAAAAAATGGAACTAAGATTAAATATAAAAAGACCAATCTAATGACAACAGAATAGCAACAATCTTAGAATTTACAACCAAGCTGTTAAGCTGGTAGACAGCTTCTATTTTTAGAATTAATTATCAACAATAAAGTCAAGAAATATGGTGCAGACTAGCTCTTTGTAGGGAGCAATAAAAAGCTTGGGAAATAAACCGAAATACCATTATGGGTTTATATCTGCAAAAATTAGAATTACATAGGCAGTGGTTTTAGATTCTATGGAAGGGAAAGTTGGATTTTTAAGAAGCAGGATAGAAAATCTTTTGAATTTTGGTGTTACAGAAGACTCTGATGAATGTCATAGGACCAATGTTTAATAGACCAAATGAATCCAGACTTCTTATTTTAGCCAAATTCCCAGATCCAGTTATCATGTTTGGGACTTATTGCACATACCTTTATCTTTCTTACAAATTTTATTTTGCTTGGAAAAATTGAAAGACAGAAAAGAGGCTGACCAACAAGAAGATTGATGGACTAGATTAGACAGTGATGGTTGCCTTGTTGGAAGACTGGAAGAGCCAAACTGGGGACAATTCAGCCTAAAGAAGTTTTATCTATATTGCTGCTAAGAACTGACACCAACCAGATCAACATAATCAAGTAATATGTATGGAATTGCTTTGGATAGTATATAAATTTAATAAATAACTACAGTAGGTGAAAGCCAATTTAAAAACTTCATTACTCTTTTCATGCAGTATACTTTACCAATCTGCTTCTCTTTGACTTTTATTTCTGTTTTGGAAAGTATTTTTTACCCCATCCAATGTTATGTTACTGGCAGTTAAACAATCACCCCACTTTTTCATCCAGATAATTAACACAAATACTGAAGAACTGAAAATCCAGTGCCAATGTTCATGGTACCACACTTGATGTTTCACTCTAATGTGATGAGGAACCATGGATGAACAGTTTTTGAAAGCAGGGTTGGACTCCACTGTGTATTGACTTAGTTGTTATTCCGTCCAGATGACATTTAATGAGCACTATACAGAATGTCATGTATATTTTGTCAGTTGCCTTGTTGAAAATACACACACATATCCAGTAAATGCATGCATGCATACATACATACATACATACATACATACATACATACACACACACACACACACACATACATCTGCAATATTTCCACACTCTTATCTGATCACAAGTTGATCAGAATGTTTCCTACAAGGAGATTATCAATGGTGTCTATCAAATAAAGCTGGATTTGTCAATATTTATGAGTAGGCATAAATATCAATTTTGTTGATCCAAATATTTATTAGGTTTGCAGAACTGTATTAAAAGCATTAAAGATCATATTATTTTTTACTGATAGATTTAGTCCAGATTGCTGTGCATGTAAATGTTTGCTGGAAATTTATGCCATCTTTTGTGATGACATGAGTTATGTTGATTAATTCAAAGCACAGAAAAGAATATTGATGTGATTACACAACCGGATTCCTCATTAATTTTAGCCACAATCTAAAGTAGCATAGTCTAACATATCCTGGTCCTATTTCTCTTTAAATATGAATCTATAAGCCATAAAGCTAGAAAAAACTTAGCTTTAAAGAGAGATGTCTCTCTTTAGATGATTAAGATGTACAGTATCTACCTTTAAAGATATTCATACAGAACATACGTAGTTGTTACTGGCAAACTGCACAATTATACTTGCTTTCTTAAGAACCAAATAAAAACAGCTTTAATTTGTCTCTTCCAAACTGAAGTTTGTGACAAATGATGCAAATGTATTTTAAGGTATAAACTTTCTTGGAGCAGGTACTTGTTACTTCCAGCAATTGATGTTGTACATGTGCCTTTTAGTGAAGACTACTACTTTTATTTTTATATATTTGAGGTCCAACTTTTCCATTACTGACCAATTCCATCACTATTGTCTGTGCTGTTGGGCTTGCTGGGAGTTGCAGTTTAGCAATTTCTGGTAAACTAGTTTAACCACTCCAAACAGCATCCTCCTCCTTAAAAACTGAACAGCTATTCTTTTCTTCTTTTTCATGCATATTTGCATTTAATCAATCTGATATATGGAACATGATGTAAGAGGGGATGAATGTGAAAAAGACTGGATTTAATGAGGATTCATTTTGAGAGAGGAAGCTGGAAATGAAGAAGATGGGGAATCAACACAGAGAACAAAGATTGCTAGGAGCATTTCAGATGGTGCAGGCACTGGCTTATTCACTGAGAACCACCCAAGGATATGTTGACTTGCAATCTTCTAGCCTGCAGATGCACAGGGGACTTCGTTTATGCCTTGGTTTTCCAGGTCAATTTTATCTTTGGGGTTTCTAAGGATGGCTGCTATTTTTCTGTCTGTTTTGAAGGTAGTCTTGATGTGATGTCTGTGTAGTATCTTACTAATTTTGTCTGTAGTACCTTTTGTGTAGGGCAAGTACTACAGACAAAATTAGTAAGATACTACACAGACATCAAGACTACCTTCAAAACAGACAGAAAAATAGCAGCCATCCTTAGAAACCCCAAAGACAAAATTGACCTGGAAAACCAATGCATATACGAAGTCCCCTGTGCATCATGCCCGGCCACATACATTGAACAGACCAATAGAAGAATAAGTACATGCCTAGATGAACACAAAAATGCAGTCAAAAAGCTGGAACATACTTCCTCACTAGTCCAACACATGGAAGCCACAGGTCATAGCATCAACTTCAATGGCACCAAAACCCTAGCCACAATAGAAAACCCCAGCCACAGAATCATCAGAGAAGCCATAGATTCTCACTCTGAGAAGCACAGAGCTGAAGACCAAGCCTGAAGATGATGAATGAGACTTCATCGAAACGTTGCCTAGATACTTCCAATCTTACGCGGGAGAAAACCCGAATAACCAAAGATCCATATCTATCTATCTATCTATCTATCTATCTATCT